>JBAIAA010000983.1:0-129000 GCA_037893245.1 Crossaster papposus | reverse complement strand
ATTTCTTATGCACACTTCTTTCCCTTTACATATTTCTTATGCACACTTCTTTCCCTTTACATATTTCTTATGCACACTTCTTTCCCTTTACATATTTCTTATGCACACTTCTTTCCCTTTACATATTTCTTATGCACACTTCTTTCCCTTTACATATTTCTTATGCACACTTCTTTCCCTTTACATATTTCTTATGCACACTTCTTTCCCTTTACATATTTCTTATGCACACTTCTTTCCCTTTACATATTTCTTATGCACACTTCTTTCCCTTTACATATTTCTTATGCACACTTCTTTCCCTTTACATATTTAACTCGAGGGCTTGTTCCCACATCATGTGTTTATTTCTTATGCACACTTCTTTCCCTTTACATATTAAACTCGAGGGCTTGTTCCCACATCATGTGTTTATTTCTTATGCACACTTCTTTCCCTTTACATATTTCTTATGCACACTTCTTTCCCTTTACATATTTCTTATGCACACTTCTTTCCCTTTACATATTTCTTATGCACACTTCTTTCCCTTTACATATTTCTTATGCACACTTCTTTCCCTTTACATATTTCTTATGCACACTTCTTTCCCTTTACATATTTCTTATGCACACTTCTTTCCCTTTACATATTTCTTATGCACACTTCTTTCCCTTTACATATTTCTTATGCACACTTCTTTCCCTTTACATATTTCTTATGCACACTTCTTTCCCTTTACATATTTCTTATGCACACTTCTTTCCCTTTACATATTTCTTATGCACACTTCTTTCCCTTTACATATTTCTTATGCACACTTCTTTCCCTTTACATATTTAACTCGAGGGCTTGTTCCCACATCATGTGTTTATTTCTTATGCACACTTCTTTCCCTTTACATATTAAACTCGAGGGCTTGTTCCACATCATGTGTTTATTTCTTATGCACACTTCTTTCCCTTTACATATTTCTTATGCACACTTCTTTCCCTTTACATATTTCTTATGCACACTTCTTTCCCTTTACATATTTCTTATGCACACTTCTTTCCCTTTACATATTTCTTATGCACACTTCTTTCCCTTTACATATTTCTTATCCACACTTCTTTCCCTTTATTATTTCTTATGCACACTTCTTTCCCTTTACATATTTCTTATGCACACTTCTTTCCCTTTACATATTTCTTATGCACACTTCTTTCCCTTTACATATTTCTTATGCACACTTCTTTCCCTTTACATATTTATTATGCACACTTCTTTCCATTTACATATTTCTTATGCACACTTCTTTCCCTTTACATATTTCTTATGCACACTTCTTTCCCTTTACATATTTCTTATGCACACTTCTTTCCCTTTACATATTTCGTATGCACACTTCTTTCCCTTTACATATTTCTTATGCACACTTCTTTCCCTTTACATATTTCGTATGCACACTTCTTTCCCTTTACATATTTCTTATGCACACTTCTTTCCCTTTACATATTTCTTATGCACACTTCTTTCCCTTTACATATTTCTTATGCACACTTCTTTCCCTTTACATATTTCTTATGAACACTTCTTTCCCTTTACATATTTCTTATGCACACTTCTTTCCCTTTACATATTTCTTATGCACACTTCTTTCCCTTTACATATTTCTTATGCACACTTCTTTCCCTTTACATATTTCTTATGCACACTTTTTTCCCTTTACATATTTCTTACGCACACTTCTTTCCCTTTACATATTTCTTACGCACACTTCTTTCCCTTTACATATTTCTCACGCACACTTCTTTCCCTTTACATATTTCTTATGCACACTTCTTTCCCTTTACATATTTCTTATGCACACTTCTTTCCCTTTACATATTTCTTATGCACACTTCTTTCCCTTTACATATTTCTTATGCACACTTCTTTCCCTTTACATATTTCTTATGCACACTTCTTTCCCTTTACATATTTCTTATGCACACTTCTTTCCCTTTACATATTTCTTATGCACACTTCTTTCCCTTTACATATTTCTTATGCACACTTCTTTCCCTTTACATATTTCTTATGCACACTTCTTTCCCTTTGCATATTTCTTATGCACACTTCTTTCCCTTTACATATTTCTTATGCACACTTCTTTCCCTTTACATATTTCTTATGCACACTTCTTTCCCTTTACATATTTCTTATGCACACTTCTTTCCCTTTACATATTTCTTATGCACACTTCTTTCCCTTTACATATTTAACTCGAGGGCTTGTTCCCACATCATGTGTTTATTTCTTATGCACACTTCTTTCCCTTTACATATTAAACTCGAGGGCTTGTTCCCACATCATGTGTTTATTTCTTATGCACACTTCTTTCCCTTTACATATTTCTTATGCACACTTCTTTCCCTTTACATATTTCTTATGCACACTTCTTTCCCTTTACATATTTCTTATGCACACTTCTTTCCCTTTACATATTTCTTATGCACACTTCTTTCCCTTTACATATTTCTTATGCACACTTCTTTCCCTTTATTATTTCTTATGCACACTTCTTTCCCTTTACATATTTCTTATACACACTTCTTTCCCTTTACATATTTCTTATGCACACTTCTTTCCCTTTACATATTTCTTATGCACACTTCTTTCCCTTTACATATTTCTTATGCACACTTCTTTCCATTTACATATTTCTTATGCACACTTCTTTCCCTTTACATATTTCTTATGCACACTTCTTTCCCTTTACATATTTCTTATGCACACTTCTTTCCCTTTACATATTTCTTATGCACACTTCTTTCCCTTTACATATTTCTTATGCACACTTCTTTCACTTTACATATTTCGTATGCACACTTCTTTCCCTTTACATATTTCTTATGCACACTTCTTTCCCTTTACATATTTCTTATGCACACCTTTTTCCCTTTACATATTTCTTACGCACACTTCTTTCCCTTTACATATTTCTTACGCACACTTCTTTCCCTTTACATATTTCTTACGCACACTTCTTTCCCTTTACATATTTCTTATGCACACTTCTTTCCCTTTACATATTTCTTATGCACACTTCTTTCCCTTTACATATTTCTTATGCACACTTATTTCCCTTTACATATTTCTTATGCACACTTCTTTCCCTTTACATATTTCTTATGCACACTTCTTTCCCTTTACATATTTCTTATGCACACTTCTTTCCCTTTACATATTTCTTATGCACACTTCTTTCCCTTTACATATTTCTTATGCACACTTCTTTCCCTTTACATATTTCTTATGCACACTTCTTTCCCTTTACATATTTCTTATGCACACTTCTTTCCCTTTACATATTTCTTATGCACACTTCTTTCCCTTTACATATTTCTTATGCACACTTCTTTCCCTTTACATATTTCTTATGCACACTTCTTTCCCTTTACATATTTCTTATGCACACTTCTTTCCCTTTACATATTTCTTATGCACACCTTTTTCCCTTTACATATTTCTTACGCACACTTCTTTCCCTTTACATATTTCTTACGCACACTTCTTTCCCTTTACATATTTCTTACGCACACTTCTTTCCCTTTACATATTTCTTATGCACACTTCTTTCCCTTTACATATTTCTTATGCACACTTCTTTCCCTTTACATATTTCTTATGCACACTTATTTCCCTTTACATATTTCTTATGCACACTTCTTTCCCTTTACATATTTCTTATGCACACTTCTTTCCTTTTACATATTTCTTATGCACACTTCTTTCCCTTTACATATTTCTTATGCACACTTCTTTCCCTTTACATATTTTTTATGCACACTTCTTTCCCTTTACATATTTCTTATGCACACTTCTTTCCCTTTACATATTTCTTATGCACACTTCTTTCCCTTTACATATTTCTTATGCACACTTCTTTCCCTTTACATATTTCTTATGCACACTTCTTTCCCTTTACATATTTCTTATGCACACTTCTTTCCCTTTACATATTTCTTATGCACACTTCTTTCCCTTTACATATTTCTTATGCACACTTCTTTCCCTTTACATATTTCTTATGCACACTTCTTTCCCTTTACATATTTATTATGCACACTTCTTTCCCTTTACATATTTCTTATGCACACTTCTTTCCCTTTACATATTTCTTATGCACACTTCTTTCCCTTTACATATTTCTTATGCACACTTCTTTCCCTTTACATATTTATTATGCACACTTCTTTCCCTTTACATATTTATTATGCACACTTCTTTCCCTTTACATATTTCTTATGCACACTTCTTTTCCTTTACATATTTAACTCGAGGGTTGTTCCCACATCATGTGTTTATTTCTTATGCACACTTCTTTCCCTTTACATATTTCTTATGCACACTTCTTTCCCTTTACATATTTCTTATGCACACTTCTTTCCCTTTACATATTTCTTATGCACACTTCTTTCCCTTTACATATTTCTTATGCACACTTCTTTCCCTTTACATATTTCTTATGCACACTTCTTTCCCTTTACATATTTCTTACGCACACTTCTTTCCCTTTACATATTTCTTATGCACACTTCTTTCCCTTTACATATTTCTTATGCACACTTCTTTCCCTTTACATATTTCTTATGCACACTTCTTTCCCTTTACATATTTCTTATGCACACTTCTTTCTCTTTACATATTTCTTATGCACACTTCTTTCCCTTTACATATTTCTTATGCACACTTCTTTCCCTTTACTTATTTCTTATGCACACTTCTTTCCCTTTACATATTTCTTATGCACACTTCTTTCCCTTTACATATTTCTTATGCACACTTCTTTCCCTTTACATATTTCTTATGCACACTTCTTTCCCTTTACATATTTCTTATGCACACTTCTTTCCCTTTACATATTTCTTATGCACACTTCTTTCTCTTTACATATTTCTTATGCACACTTCTTTCCCTTTACATATTTCTTATGCACACTTCTTTCCCTTTACATATTTCTTATGCACACTTCTTTCCCTTTACATATTTCTTATGCACACTTCTTTCCCTTTACATATTTCTTATGCACACTTCTTTCCCTTTACATATTTCTTATGCACACTTCTTTCCCTTTACATATTTCTTATGCACACTTCTTTCCCTTTACATATTTCTTATGCACACTTCTTTCCCTTTACACATTTCTTACGCACACTTCTTTCCCTTTACATATTTCTTATGCACACTTCTTTCCCTTTACATATTTCTTACGCACACTTCTTTCCCTTTACATATATCTTATGCACACTTCTTTCCCTTTACATATTTCTTATGCACACTTCTTTCCCTTTACATATTTCTTATGCACACTTCTTTCCCTTTACATATTTCTTATGCACACTTCTTTCCCTTTACATATTTCTTATGCACACTTCTTTCCCTTTACATATTTCTTATGCACACTTCTTTCCCTTTACATATTTCTTATGCACACTTCTTTCCCTTTACATATTTCTTATGCACACTTCTTTCCCTTTACATATTTCTTATGCACACTTCTTTCCCTTTACATATTTCTTATGCACACTTCTTTCCCTTTACATATTTCTTATGCACACTTCTTTCCCTTTACATATTTCTTATGCACACTTCTTTCCCTTTACATATTTCTTATGCACACTTCTTTCCCTTTACATATTTCTTATGCACACTTCTTTCCCTTTACATATTTCTTATGCACACTTCTTTCCCTTTACATATTTCTTATGCACACTTCTTTCCCTTTACATATTTCTTATGCACACTTCTTTCCCTTTACATATTTCTTATGCACACTTCTTTCCCTTTACATATTTCTTATGCACACTTCTTTCCCTTTACATATTTCTTATGCACACTTCTTCCCCTTTACATATTTCTTATGCACACTTCTTTCCCTTTACATATTTCTTATGCACACTTCTTTCCCTTTACATATTTCTTATGCACACTTCTTTCCCTTTACATATTTCTTATGCACACTTCTTTCCCTTTACATATTTCTTATGCACACTTCTTTCCCTTTACATATTTCTTATGCACACTTCTTTCCCTTTACATATTTCTTATGCACACTTCTTTCCCTTTACATATTTCTTATGCACACTTCTTTCCCTTTACATATTTCTTATGCACACTTCTTTCCCTTTACATATTTCTTATGCACACTTCTTTCCCTTTACATATTTCTTATGCACACTTCTTTCCCTTTACATATTTCTTATGCACACTTCTTTCCCTTTACATATTTCTTATGCACACTTCTTTCCCTTTACATATTTCTTATGCACACTTCTTTCCCTTTACATATTTCTTATGCACACTTCTTTCCCTTTACATATTTCTTATGCACACTTCTTTCCCTTTACATATTTCTTATGCACACTTCTTTCCCTTTACATATTTCTTATGCACACTTCTTTCCCTTTACATATTTCTTATGCACACTTCTTTCCCTTTACATATTTCTTATGCACACTTCTTTCCCTTTACATATTTCTTATGCACACTTCTTTCCCTTTACATATTTCTTATGCACACTTCTTTCCCTTTACATATTTCTTATGCACACTTCTTTCCCTTTACATATTTCTTATGCACACTTCTTTCCCTTTACATATTTCTTATGCACACTTCTTTCCCTTTACATATTTCTTATGCACACTTCTTTCCCTTTACATATTTCTTATGCACACTTCTTTCCCTTTACATATTTATTATGCACACTTCTTTCCCTTTACATATTTAACTCGAGGGCTTGTTGGCACATCATGTGTTTATTTCTTATGCACACTTCTTTCCCTTTACATATTTCTTATGCACACTTCTTTCCCTTTACATATTTCTTATGCACACTTCTTTCCCTTTACATATTTCTTATGCACACTTCTTTCCCTTTACATATTTCTTATGCACACTTCTTTCCCTTTACATATTTCTTATGCACACTTCTTTCCCTTTACATATTTCTTATGCACACTTCTTTCCCTTTACATATTTCTTATGCACACTTCTTTCCCTTTACATATTTCTTATGCACACTTCTTTCCCTTTACATATTTCTTATGCACACTTCTTTCCCTTTACATATTTCTTATGCACACTTCTTTCCCTTTACATATTTCTTATGCACACTTCTTTCCCTTTACATATTTCTTATGCACACTTCTTTCCCTTTACATATTTCTTATGCACACTTCTTTCCCTTTACATATTTCTTATGCACACTTCTTTCCCTTTACATATTTAACTCGAGGGCTTGTTCGCACATCATGTGTTTATTTCTTATGCACACTTCTTTCCCTTTACATATTTCTTATGCACACTTCTTTCCCTTTACATATTTCTTATGCACACTTCTTTCCCTTTACATATTTCTTATGCACACTTCTTTCCCTTTACATATTTCTTATGCACACTTCTTTCCCTTTACATATTTCTTATGCACACTTCTTTCCCTTTACATATTTCTTATGCACACTTCTTTCCCTTTACATATTTCTTATGCACACTTCTTTCCCTTTACATATTTCTTATGCACACTTCTTTCCCTTTACATATTTCTTATGCACACTTCTTTCCCTTTACATATTTCTTATGCACACTTCTTTCCCTTTACATATTTCTTATGCACACTTCTTTCCCTTTACATATTTCTTATGCACACTTCTTTCCCTTTACATATTTCTTATGCACACTTCTTTCCCTTTACATATTTCTTATGCACACTTCTTTCCCTTTACATATTTCTTATGCACACTTCTTTCCCTTTACATATTTCTTATGGACACTTCTTTCCCTTTACATATTTCTTATGCACACTTCTTTCCCTTTACATATTTCTTATGCACACTTCTTTCAATTTACATATTTCTTATGCACACTTCTTTCCCTTTACATATTTCTTATGCACACTTCTTTCCCTTTACATATTTCTTATGCACACTTCTTTCCCTTTACATATTTCTTATGCACACTTCTTTCCCTTTACATATTTAACTCGAGGGCTTGTTCGCACATCATGTGTTTATTTCTTATGCACACTTCTTTCCCTTTACATATTTCTTATGCACACTTCTTTCCCTTTACATATTTAACTCGAGGGCTTGTTCGCACATCATGTGTTTATTTCTTATGCACACTTCTTTCCCTTTACATATTTCTTATGCACACTTCTTTCCCTTTACATATTTCTTATGCACACTTCTTTCCCTTTACATATTTCTTATGCACACTTCTTTCCCTTTACATATTTCTTATGCACACTTCTTTCCCTTTACATATTTCTTATGCACACTTCTTTCCCTTTACATATTTCTTATGCACACTTCTTTCCCTTTACATATTTCTTATGCACACTTCTTTCCCTTTACATATTTCTTATGCACACTTCTTTCCCTTTACATATTTCTTATGCACACTTCTTTCCCTTTACATATTTCTTATGCACACTTCTTTCCCTTTACATATTTCTTATGCACACTTCTTTCCCTTTACATATTTCTTATGCACACTTCTTTCCCTTTACATATTTCTTATGCACACTTCTTTCCCTTTACATATTTCTTATGCACACTTCTTTCCCTTTACATATTTCTTATGCACACTTCTTTCCCTTTACATATTTGTTATGCACACTTCTTTCCCTTTACATATTTCTTATGGACACTTCTTTCCCTTTACATATTTCTTATGCACACTTCTTTCCCTTTACATATTTCTTATGCACATTTCTTTCAATTTACATATTTCTTATGCACACTTCTTTCCCTTTACATATTTCTTATGCACACTTCTTTCCCTTTACATATTTCTTATGCACACTTCTTTCCCTTTACATATTTCTTATGCACACTTCTTTCCCTTTACATATTTCTTATGCACACTTCTTTCCCTTTACATATTTCTTATGCACACTTCTTTCCCTTTACATATTTCTTATGCACACTTCTTTCCCTTTACATATTTCTTATGCACACTTCTTTCCCTTTACATATTTCTTATGCACACTTCTTTCCCTTTACATATTTCTTATGCACACTTCTTTCCCTTTACATATTTCTTATGCACACTTCTTTCCCTTTACATATTTCTTATGCACACTTCTTTCCCTTTACATATTTCTTATGCACACTTCTTTCCCTTTACATATTTCTTATGCACACTTCTTTCCCTTTACATATTTCTTATGCACACTTCTTTCCCTTTACATATTTCTTATGCACACTTCTTTCCCTTTACATATTTCTTATGCACACTTCTTTCCCTTTACATATTTCTTATGCACACTTCTTTCCCTTTACATATTTCTTATGCACACTTCTTTCCCTTTACATATTTCTTATGCACACTTCTTTCCCTTTACATATTTCTTATGCACACTTCTTTCCCTTTACATATTTCTTATGCACACTTCTTTCCCTTTACATATTTCTTATCCACACTTCTTTCCCTTTACATATTTCTTATGCACACTTCTTTCCCTTTACATATTTCTTATGCACACTTCTTTCCCTTTACATATTTCTTATGCACACTTCTTTCCCTTTACATATTTCTTATGCACACTTCTTTCCCTTTACATATTTCTTATGCACACTTCTTTCCCTTTACATATTTCTTATGCACACTTCTTTCCCTTTACATATTTCTTATGCACACTTCTTTCCCTTTACATATTTCTTATGCACACTTCTTTCCCTTTACATATTTCTTATGCACACTTCTTTCCCTTTACATATTTCTTATGCACACTTCTTTCCCTTTACATATTTCTTATGCACACTTCTTTCCCTTTACATATTTCTTACGCACACTTCTTTCCCTTTACATATTTCTTATGCACACTTCTTTCCCTTTACATATTTCTTATGCACACTTCTTTCCCTTTACATATTTCTTATGCACACTTCTTTCCCTTTACATATTTCTTATGCACACTTCTTTCCCTTTACATATTTCTTATGCACACTTCTTTCCCTTTACATATTTCTTATGCCACACTTCTTTCCCTTTACATATTTCTTATGCACACTTCTTTCCCTTTACATATTTCTTATGCACACTTCTTTCCCTTTACATATTTCTTATGCACACTTCTTTCCCTTTACATATTTCTTATGCACACTTCTTTCCCTTTACATATTTCTTATGCACACTTCTTTCCCTTTACATATTTCTTATGCACACTTCTTTCCCTTTACATATTTCTTATGCACACTTCTTTCCCTTTACATATTTCTTATGCACACTTCTTTCCCTTTACATATTTCTTATGCACACTTCTTTCCCTTTACATATTTCTTATGCACACTTCTTTCCCTTTACATATTTCTTATGCACACTTCTTTCCTTTACATATTTCTTATGCACACTTCTTTCCCTTTACATATTTCTTATGCACACTTCTTTCCCTTTACATATTTCTTATGCACACTTCTTTCCCTTTACATATTTCTTATGCACACTTCTTTCCCTTTACATATTTCTTATGCACACTTCTTTCCCTTTACATATTTCTTATGCACACTTCTTTCCCTTTACATATTTCTTATGCACACTTCTTTCCCTTTACATATTTCTTATGCACACTTCTTTCCCTTTACATATTTCTTATGCACACTTCTTTCCCTTTACATATTTCTTATGCACACTTCTTTCCCTTTACATATTTCTTATGCACACTTCTTTCCCTTTACATATTTCTTATGCACACTTCTTTCCCTTTACATATTTCTTATGCACACTTCTTTCCCTTTACATATTTCTTATGCACACTTCTTTCCCTTTACATATTTCTTATGCACACTTCTTTCCCTTTACATATTTCTTATGCACACTTCTTTCCCTTTACATATTTCTTATGCACACTTCTTTCCCTTTACATATTTCTTATGCACACTTCTTTCCCTTTACATATTTCTTATGCACACTTCTTTCCCTTTACATATTTCTTATGCACACTTCTTTCCCTTTACATATTTCTTATGCACACTTCTTTCCCTTTACATATTTCTTATGCACACTTCTTTCCCTTTACATATTTCTTATGCACACTTCTTTCCCTTTACATATTTCTTATGCACACTTCTTTCCCTTTACATATTTCTTATGCACACTTCTTTCCCTTTACATATTTCTTATGCACACTTCTTTCCCTTTACATATTTCTTATGCACACTTCTTTCCCTTTACATATTTCTTATGCACACTTCTTTCCCTTTACATATTTCTTATGCACACTTCTTTCCCTTTACATATTTCTTATGCACACTTCTTTCCCTTTACATATTTCTTATGCACACTTCTTTCCCTTTACATATTTCTTATGCACACTTCTTTCCCTTTACATATTTCTTATGCACACTTCTTTCCCTTTACATATTTCTTATGCACACTTCTTTCCCTTTACATATTTCTTATGCACACTTCTTTCCCTTTACATATTTCTTATGCACACTTCTTTCCCTTTACATATTTCTTATGCACACTTCTTTCCCTTTACATATTTCTTATGCACACTTCTTTCCCTTTACATATTTCTTATGCACACTTCTTTCCCTTTACATATTTCTTATGCACACTTCTTTCCCTTTACATATTTCTTATGCACACTTCTTTCCCTTTACATATTTCTTATGCACACTTCTTTCCCTTTACATATTTCTTATGCACACTTCTTTCCCTTTACATATTTCTTATGCACACTTCTTTCCCTTTACATATTTCTTATGCACACTTCTTTCCCTTTACATATTTCTTATGCACACTTCTTTCCCTTTACATATTTCTTATGCACACTTCTTTCCCTTTACATATTTCTTATGCACACTTCTTTCCCTTTACATATTTCTTATGCACACTTCTTTCCCTTTACATATTTCTTATGCACACTTCTTTCCCTTTACATATTTCTTATGCACACTTCTTTCCCTTTACATATTTCTTATGCACACTTCTTTCCCTTTACATATTTCTTATGCACACTTCTTTCCCTTTACATATTTCTTATGCACACTTCTTTCCCTTTACATATTTCTTATGCACACTTCTTTCCCTTTACATATTTCTTATGCACACTTCTTTCCCTTTACATATTTCTTATGCACACTTCTTTCCCTTTACATATTTCTTATGCACACTTCTTTCCCTTTACATATTTCTTATGCACACTTCTTTCCCTTTACATATTTCTTATGCACACTTCTTTCCCTTTACATATTTCTTATGCACACTTCTTTCCCTTTACATATTTCTTATGCACACTTCTTTCCCTTTACATATTTCTTATGCACACTTCTTTCCCTTTACATATTTCTTATGCACACTTCTTTCCCTTTACATATTTCTTATGCACACTTCTTTCCCTTTACATATTTCTTATGCACACTTCTTTCCCTTTACATATTTCTTATGCACACTTCTTTCCCTTTACATATTTCTTATGCACACTTCTTTCCCTTTACATATTTCTTATGCACACTTCTTTCCCTTTACATATTTCTTATGCACACTTCTTTCCCTTTACATATTTCTTATGCACACTTCTTTCCCTTTACATATTTCTTATGCACACTTCTTTCCCTTTACATATTTCTTATGCACACTTCTTTCCCTTTACATATTTCTTATGCACACTTCTTTCCCTTTACATATTTCTTATGCACACTTCTTTCCCTTTACATATTTCTTATGCACACTTCTTTCCCTTTACATATTTCTTATGCACACTTCTTTCCCTTTACATATTTCTTATGCACACTTCTTTCCCTTTACATATTTCTTATGCACACTTCTTTCCCTTTACATATTTCTTATGCACACTTCTTTCCCTTTACATATTTCTTATGCACACTTCTTTCCCTTTACATATTTCTTATGCACACTTCTTTCCCTTTACATATTTCTTATGCACACTTCTTTCCCTTTACATATTTCTTATGCACACTTCTTTCCCTTTACATATTTCTTATGCACACTTCTTTCCCTTTACATATTTCTTATGCACACTTCTTTCCCTTTACATATTTCTTATGCACACTTCTTTCCCTTTACATATTTCTTATGCACACTTCTTTCCCTTTACATATTTCTTATGCACACTTCTTTCCCTTTACATATTTCTTATGCACACTTCTTTCCCTTTACATATTTCTTATGCACACTTCTTTCCCTTTACATATTTCTTATGCACACTTCTTTCCCTTTACATATTTCTTATGCACACTTCTTTCCCTTTACATATTTCTTATGCACACTTCTTTCCCTTTACATATTTCTTATGCACACTTCTTTCCCTTTACATATTTCTTATGCACACTTCTTTCCCTTTACATATTTCTTATGCACACTTCTTTCCCTTTACATATTTCTTATGCACACTTCTTTCCCTTTACATATTTCTTATGCACACTTCTTTCCCTTTACATATTTCTTATGCACACTTCTTTCCCTTTACATATTTCTTATGCACACTTCTTTCCCTTTACATATTTCTTATGCACACTTCTTTCCCTTTACATATTTCTTATGCACACTTCTTTCCCTTTACATATTTCTTATGCACACTTCTTTCCCTTTACATATTTCTTATGCACACTTCTTTCCCTTTACATATTTCTTATGCACACTTCTTTCCCTTTACATATTTCTTATGCACACTTCTTTCCCTTTACATATTTCTTATGCACACTTCTTTCCCTTTACATATTTCTTATGCACACTTCTTTCCCTTTACATATTTCTTATGCACACTTCTTTCCCTTTACATATTTCTTATGCACACTTCTTTCCCTTTACATATTTCTTATGCACACTTCTTTCCCTTTACATATTTCTTATGCACACTTCTTTCCCTTTACATATTTCTTATGCACACTTCTTTCCCTTTACATATTTCTTATGCACACTTCTTTCCCTTTACATATTTCTTATGCACACTTCTTTCCCTTTACATATTTCTTATGCACACTTCTTTCCCTTTACATATTTCTTATGCACACTTCTTTCCCTTTACATATTTCTTATGCACACTTCTTTCCCTTTACATATTTCTTATGCACACTTCTTTCCCTTTACATATTTCTTATGCACACTTCTTTCCCTTTACATATTTCTTATGCACACTTCTTTCCCTTTACATATTTCTTATGCACACTTCTTTCCCTTTACATATTTCTTATGCACACTTCTTTCCCTTTACATATTTCTTATGCACACTTCTTTCCCTTTACATATTTCTTATGCACACTTCTTTCCTTACATATTTCTTATGCACACTTCTTTCCCTTTACATATTTCTTATGCACACTTCTTTCCCTTTACATATTTCTTATGCACACTTCTTTCCCTTTACATATTTCTTATGCACACTTCTTTCCTTTACATATTTCTTATGCACACTTCTTTCCCTCCTTTACATATTTCTTATGCACACTTCTTTCCCTTTACATATTTCTTATGCACACTTCTTTCCCTTTACATATTTCTTATGCACACTTCTTTCCCTTTACATATTTCTTATGCACACTTCTTTCCCTTTACATATTTCTTATGCACACTTCTTTCCCTTTACATATTTCTTATGCACACTTCTTTCCCTTTACATATTTCTTATGCACACTTCTTTCCCTTTACATATTTCTTATGCACACTTCTTTCCCTTTACATATTTCTTATGCACACTTCTTTCCCTTTACATATTTCTTATGCACACTTCTTTCCCTTTACATATTTCTTATGCACACTTCTTTCCCTTTACATATTTCTTATGCACACTTCTTTCCCTTTACATATTTCTTATGCACACTTCTTTCCCTTTACATATTTCTTATGCACACTTCTTTCCCTTTACATATTTCTTATGCACACTTCTTTCCCTTTACATATTTCTTATGCACACTTCTTTCCCTTTACATATTTCTTATGCACACTTCTTTCCCTTTACATATTTCTTATGCACACTTCTTTCCCTTTACATATTTCTTATGCACACTTCTTTCCCTTTACATATTTCTTATGCACACTTCTTTCCCTTTACATATTTCTTATGCACACTTCTTTCCCTTTACATATTTCTTATGCACACTTCTTTCCCTTTACATATTTCTTATGCACACTTCTTTCCCTTTACATATTTCTTATGCACACTTCTTTCCCTTTACATATTTCTTATGCACACTTCTTTCCCTTTACATATTTCTTATGCACACTTCTTTCCCTTTACATATTTCTTATGCACACTTCTTTCCCTTTACATATTTCTTATGCACACTTCTTTCCCTTTACATATTTCTTATGCACACTTCTTTCCCTTTACATATTTCTTATGCACACTTCTTTCCCTTTACATATTTCTTATGCACACTTCTTTCCCTTTACATATTTCTTATGCACACTTCTTTCCCTTTACATATTTCTTATGCACACTTCTTTCCCTTTACATATTTCTTATGCACACTTCTTTCCCTTTACATATTTCTTATGCACACTTCTTTCACTTCTTCCCTTTACATATTTCTTATGCACACTTCTTTCCCTTTACATATTTCTTATGCACACTTCTTTCCCTTACATATTTCTTATGCACACTTCTTTCCCTTTACATATTTCTTATGCACACTTCTTTCCCTTTACATATTTCTTATGCACACTTCTTTCCCTTTACATATTTCTTATGCACACTTCTTTCCCTTTACATATTTCTTATGCACACTTCTTTCCCTTTACATATTTCTTATGCACACTTCTTTCCCTTTACATATTTCTTATGCACA
This sequence comes from Crossaster papposus, assembly GCA_037893245.1. Lineage (NCBI taxonomy): Eukaryota > Metazoa > Echinodermata > Asteroidea > Velatida > Solasteridae > Crossaster > Crossaster papposus. The sequence goes on along the minus strand of JBAIAA010000983.1, from coordinate 113,242 downwards.
CTTCTTTCCCTTTACATATTTCTTATGCACACTTCTTTCCCTTTACATATTTCTTATGCACACTTCTTTCCCTTTACATATTTCTTATGCACACTTCTTTCCCTTTACATATTTCTTATGCACACTTCTTTCCCTTTACATATTTCTTATGCACACTTCTTTCCCTTTACATATTTCTTATGCACACTTCTTTCCCTTTACATATTTCTTATGCACACTTCTTTCCCTTTACATATTTCTTATGCACACTTCTTTCCCTTTACATATTTCTTATGCACACTTCTTTCCCTTTACATATTTCTTATGCACACTTCTTTCCCTTTACATATTTCTTATGCACACTTCTTTCCCTTTACATATTTCTTATGCACACTTCTTTCCCTTTACATATTTCTTATGCACACTTCTTTCCCTTTACATATTTCTTATGCACACTTCTTTCCCTTTACATATTTCTTATGCACACTTCTTTCCCTTTACATATTTCTTATGCACACTTCTTTCCCTTTACATATTTCTTATGCACACTTCTTTCCCTTTACATATTTCTTATGCACACTTCTTTCCCTTTACATATTTCTTATGCACACTTCTTTCCCTTTACATATTTCTTATGCACACTTCTTTCCCTTTACATATTTCTTATGCACACTTCTTTCCCTTTACATATTTCTTATGCACACTTCTTTCCCTTTACATATTTCTTATGCACACTTCTTTCCCTTTACATATTTCTTATGCACACTTCTTTCCCTTTACATATTTCTTATGCACACTTCTTTCCCTTTACATATTTCTTATGCACACTTCTTTCCCTTTACATATTTCTTATGCACACTTCTTTCCCTTTACATATTTCTTATGCACACTTCTTTCCCTTTACATATTTCTTATGCACACTTCTTTCCCTTTACATATTTCTTATGCACACTTCTTTCCCTTTACATATTTCTTATGCACACTTCTTTCCCTTTACATATTTCTTATGCACACTTCTTTCCCTTTACATATTTCTTATGCACACTTCTTTCCCTTTACATATTTCTTATGCACACTTCTTTCCCTTTACATATTTCTTATGCACACTTCTTTCCCTTTACATATTTCTTATGCACACTTCTTTCCCTTTACATATTTCTTATGCACACTTCTTTCCCTTTACATATTTCTTATGCACACTTCTTTCCCTTTACATATTTCTTATGCACACTTCTTTCCCTTTACATATTTCTTATGCACACTTCTTTCCCTTTACATATTTCTTATGCACACTTCTTTCCCTTTACATATTTCTTATGCACACTTCTTTCCCTTTACATATTTCTTATGCACACTTCTTTCCCTTTACATATTTCTTATGCACACTTCTTTCCCTTTACATATTTCTTATGCACACTTCTTTCCCTTTACATATTTCTTATGCACACTTCTTTCCCTTTACATATTTCTTATGCACACTTCTTTCCCTTTACATATTTCTTATGCACACTTCTTTCCCTTTACATATTTCTTATGCACACTTCTTTCCCTTTACATATTTCTTATGCACACTTCTTTCCCTTTACATATTTCTTATGCACACTTCTTTCCCTTTACATATTTCTTATGCACACTTCTTTCCCTTTACATATTTCTTATGCACACTTCTTTCCCTTTACATATTTCTTATGCACACTTCTTTCCCTTTACATATTTCTTATGCACACTTCTTTCCCTTTACATATTTCTTATGCACACTTCTTTCCCTTTACATATTTCTTATGCACACTTCTTTCCCTTTACATATTTCTTATGCACACTTCTTTCCCTTTACATATTTCTTATGCACACTTCTTTCCCTTTACATATTTCTTATGCACACTTCTTTCCCTTTACATATTTCTTATGCACACTTCTTTCCCTTTACATATTTCTTATGCACACTTCTTTCCCTTTACATATTTCTTATGCACACTTCTTTCCCTTTACATATTTCTTATGCACACTTCTTTCCCTTTACATATTTCTTATGCACACTTCTTTCCCTTTACATATTTCTTATGCACACTTCTTTCCCTTTACATATTTCTTATGCACACTTCTTTCCCTTTACATATTTCTTATGCACACTTCTTTCCCTTTACATATTTCTTATGCACACTTCTTTCCCTTTACATATTTCTTATGCACACTTCTTTCCCTTTACATATTTCTTATGCACACTTCTTTCCCTTTACATATTTCTTATGCACACTTCTTTCCCTTTACATATTTCTTATGCACACTTCTTTCCCTTTACATATTTCTTATGCACACTTCTTTCCCTTTACATATTTCTTATGCACACTTCTTTCCCTTTACATATTTCTTATGCACACTTCTTTCCCTTTACATATTTCTTATGCACACTTCTTTCCCTTTACATATTTCTTATGCACACTTCTTTCCCTTTACATATTTCTTATGCACACTTCTTTCCCTTTACATATTTCTTATGCACACTTCTTTCCCTTTACATATTTCTTATGCACACTTCTTTCCCTTTACATATTTCTTATGCACACTTCTTTCCCTTTACATATTTCTTATGCACACTTCTTTCCCTTTACATATTTCTTATGCACACTTCTTTCCCTTTACATATTTCTTATGCACACTTCTTTCCCTTTACATATTTCTTATGCACACTTCTTTCCCTTTACATATTTCTTATGCACACTTCTTTCCCTTTACATATTTCTTATGCACACTTCTTTCCCTTTACATATTTCTTATGCACACTTCTTTCCCTTTACATATTTCTTATGCACACTTCTTTCCCTTTACATATTTCTTATGCACACTTCTTTCCCTTTACATATTTCTTATGCACACTTCTTTCCCTTTACATATTTCTTATGCACACTTCTTTCCCTTTACATATTTCTTATGCACACTTCTTTCCCTTTACATATTTCTTATGCACACTTCTTTCCCTTTACATATTTCTTATGCACACTTCTTTCCCTTTACATATTTCTTATGCACACTTCTTTCCCTTTACATATTTCTTATGCACACTTCTTTCCCTTTACATATTTCTTATGCACACTTCTTTCCCTTTACATATTTCTTATGCACACTTCTTTCCCTTTACATATTTCTTATGCACACTTCTTTCCCTTTACATATTTCTTATGCACACTTCTTTCCCTTTACATATTTCTTATGCACACTTCTTTCCCTTTACATATTTCTTATGCACACTTCTTTCCCTTTACATATTTCTTATGCACACTTCTTTCCCTTTACATATTTCTTATGCACACTTCTTTCCCTTTACATATTTCTTATGCACACTTCTTTCCCTTTACATATTTCTTATGCACACTTCTTTCCCTTTACATATTTCTTATGCACACTTCTTTCCCTTTACATATTTCTTATGCACACTTCTTTCCCTTTACATATTTCTTATGCACACTTCTTTCCCTTTACATATTTCTTATGCACACTTCTTTCCCTTTACATATTTCTTATGCACACTTCTTTCCCTTTACATATTTCTTATGCACACTTCTTTCCCTTTACATATTTCTTATGCACACTTCTTTCCCTTTACATATTTCTTATGCACACTTCTTTCCCTTTACATATTTCTTATGCACACTTCTTTCCCTTTACATATTTCTTATGCACACTTCTTTCCCTTTACATATTTCTTATGCACACTTCTTTCCCTTTACATATTTCTTATGCACACTTCTTTCCCTTTACATATTTCTTATGCACACTTCTTTCCCTTTACATATTTCTTATGCACACTTCTTTCCCTTTACATATTTCTTATGCACACTTCTTTCCCTTTACATATTTCTTATGCACACTTCTTTCCCTTTACATATTTCTTATGCACACTTCTTTCCCTTTACATATTTCTTATGCACACTTCTTTCCCTTTACATATTTCTTATGCACACTTCTTTCCCTTTACATATTTCTTATGCACACTTCTTTCCCTTTACATATTTCTTATGCACACTTCTTTCCCTTTACATATTTCTTATGCACACTTCTTTCCCTTTACATATTTCTTATGCACACTTCTTTCCCTTTACATATTTCTTATGCACACTTCTTTCCCTTTACATATTTCTTATGCACACTTCTTTCCCTTTACATATTTCTTATGCACACTTCTTTCCCTTTACATATTTCTTATGCACACTTCTTTCCCTTTACATATTTCTTATGCACACTTCTTTCCCTTTACATATTTCTTATGCACACTTCTTTCCCTTTACATATTTCTTATGCACACTTCTTTCCCTTTACATATTTCTTATGCACACTTCTTTCCCTTTACATATTTCTTATGCACACTTCTTTCCCTTTACATATTTCTTATGCACACTTCTTTCCCTTTACATATTTCTTATGCACACTTCTTTCCCTTTACATATTTCTTATGCACACTTCTTTCCCTTTACATATTTCTTATGCACACTTCTTTCCCTTTACATATTTCTTATGCACACTTCTTTCCCTTTACATATTTCTTATGCACACTTCTTTCCCTTTACATATTTCTTATGCACACTTCTTTCCCTTTACATATTTCTTATGCACACTTCTTTCCCTTTACATATTTCTTATGCACACTTCTTTCCCTTTACATATTTCTTATGCACACTTCTTTCCCTTTACATATTTCTTATGCACACTTCTTTCCCTTTACATATTTCTTATGCACACTTCTTTCCCTTTACATATTTCTTATGCACACTTCTTTCCCTTTACATATTTCTTATGCACACTTCTTTCCCTTTACATATTTCTTATGCACACTTCTTTCCCTTTACATATTTCTTATGCACACTTCTTTCCCTTTACATATTTCTTATGCACACTTCTTTCCCTTTACATATTTCTTATGCACACTTCTTTCCCTTTACATATTTCTTATGCACACTTCTTTCCCTTTACATATTTCTTATGCACACTTCTTTCCCTTTACATATTTCTTATGCACACTTCTTTCCCTTTACATATTTCTTATGCACACTTCTTTCCCTTTACATATTTCTTATGCACACTTCTTTCCCTTTACATATTTCTTATGCACACTTCTTTCCCTTTACATATTTCTTATGCACACTTCTTTCCCTTTACATATTTCTTATGCACACTTCTTTCCCTTTACATATTTCTTATGCACACTTCTTTCCCTTTACATATTTCTTATGCACACTTCTTTCCCTTTACATATTTCTTATGCACACTTCTTTCCCTTTACATATTTCTTATGCACACTTCTTTCCCTTTACATATTTCTTATGCACACTTCTTTCCCTTTACATATTTCTTATGCACACTTCTTTCCCTTTACATATTTCTTATGCACACTTCTTTCCCTTTACATATTTCTTATGCACACTTCTTTCCCTTTACATATTTCTTATGCACACTTCTTTCCCTTTACATATTTCTTATGCACACTTCTTTCCCTTTACATATTTCTTATGCACACTTCTTTCCCTTTACATATTTCTTATGCACACTTCTTTCCCTTTACATATTTCTTATGCACACTTCTTTCCCTTTACATATTTCTTATGCACACTTCTTTCCCTTTACATATTTCTTATGCACACTTCTTTCCCTTTACATATTTCTTATGCACACTTCTTTCCCTTTACATATTTCTTATGCACACTTCTTTCCCTTTACATATTTCTTATGCACACTTCTTTCCCTTTACATATTTCTTATGCACACTTCTTTCCCTTTACATATTTCTTATGCACACTTCTTTCCCTTTACATATTTCTTATGCACACTTCTTTCCCTTTACATATTTCTTATGCACACTTCTTTCCCTTTACATATTTCTTATGCACACTTCTTTCCCTTTACATATTTCTTATGCACACTTCTTTCCCTTTACATATTTCTTATGCACACTTCTTTCCCTTTACATATTTCTTATGCACACTTCTTTCCCTTTACATATTTCTTATGCACACTTCTTTCCCTTTACATATTTCTTATGCACACTTCTTTCCCTTTACATATTTCTTATGCACACTTCTTTCCCTTTACATATTTCTTATGCACACTTCTTTCCCTTTACATATTTCTTATGCACACTTCTTTCCCTTTACATATTTCTTATGCACACTTCTTTCCCTTTACATATTTCTTATGCACACTTCTTTCCCTTTACATATTTCTTATGCACACTTCTTTCCCTTTACATATTTCTTATGCACACTTCTTTCCCTTTACATATTTCTTATGCACACTTCTTTCCCTTTACATATTTCTTATGCACACTTCTTTCCCTTTACATATTTCTTATGCACACTTCTTTCCCTTTACATATTTCTTATGCACACTTCTTTCCCTTTACATATTTCTTATGCACACTTCTTTCCCTTTACATATTTCTTATGCACACTTCTTTCCCTTTACATATTTCTTATGCACACTTCTTTCCCTTTACATATTTCTTATGCACACTTCTTTCCCTTTACATATTTCTTATGCACACTTCTTTCCCTTTACATATTTCTTATGCACACTTCTTTCCCTTTACATATTTCTTATGCACACTTCTTTCCCTTTACATATTTCTTATGCACACTTCTTTCCCTTTACATATTTCTTATGCACACTTCTTTCCCTTTACATATTTCTTATGCACACTTCTTTCCCTTTACATATTTCTTATGCACACTTCTTTCCCTTTACATATTTCTTATGCACACTTCTTTCCCTTTACATATTTCTTATGCACACTTCTTTCCCTTTACATATTTCTTATGCACACTTCTTTCCCTTTACATATTTCTTATGCACACTTCTTTCCCTTTACATATTTCTTATGCACACTTCTTTCCCTTTACATATTTCTTATGCACACTTCTTTCCCTTTACATATTTCTTATGCACACTTCTTTCCCTTTACATATTTCTTATGCACACTTCTTTCCCTTTACATATTTCTTATGCACACTTCTTTCCCTTTACATATTTCTTATGCACACTTCTTTCCCTTTACATATTTCTTATGCACACTTCTTTCCCTTTACATATTTCTTATGCACACTTCTTTCCCTTTACATATTTCTTATGCACACTTCTTTCCCTTTACATATTTCTTATGCACACTTCTTTCCCTTTACATATTTCTTATGCACACTTCTTTCCCTTTACATATTTCTTATGCACACTTCTTTCCCTTTACATATTTCTTATGCACACTTCTTTCCCTTTACATATTTCTTATGCACACTTCTTTCCCTTTACATATTTCTTATGCACACTTCTTTCCCTTTACATATTTCTTATGCACACTTCTTTCCCTTTACATATTTCTTATGCACACTTCTTTCCCTTTACATATTTCTTATGCACACTTCTTTCCCTTTACATATTTCTTATGCACACTTCTTTCCCTTTACATATTTCTTATGCACACTTCTTTCCCTTTACATATTTCTTATGCACACTTCTTTCCCTTTACATATTTCTTATGCACACTTCTTTCCCTTTACATATTTCTTATGCACACTTCTTTCCCTTTACATATTTCTTATGCACACTTCTTTCCCTTTACATATTTCTTATGCACACTTCTTTCCCTTTACATATTTCTTATGCACACTTCTTTCCCTTTACATATTTCTTATGCACACTTCTTTCCCTTTACATATTTCTTATGCACACTTCTTTCCCTTTACATATTTCTTATGCACACTTCTTTCCCTTTACATATTTCTTATGCACACTTCTTTCCCTTTACATATTTCTTATGCACACTTCTTTCCCTTTACATATTTCTTATGCACACTTCTTTCCCTTTACATATTTCTTATGCACACTTCTTTCCCTTTACATATTTCTTATGCACACTTCTTTCCCTTTACATATTTCTTATGCACACTTCTTTCCCTTTACATATTTCTTATGCACACTTCTTTCCCTTTACATATTTCTTATGCACACTTCTTTCCCTTTACATATTTCTTATGCACACTTCTTTCCCTTTACATATTTCTTATGCACACTTCTTTCCCTTTACATATTTCTTATGCACACTTCTTTCCCTTTACATATTTCTTATGCACACTTCTTTCCCTTTACATATTTCTTATGCACACTTCTTTCCCTTTACATATTTCTTATGCACACTTCTTTCCCTTTACATATTTCTTATGCACACTTCTTTCCCTTTACATATTTCTTATGCACACTTCTTTCCCTTTACATATTTCTTATGCACACTTCTTTCCCTTTACATATTTCTTATGCACACTTCTTTCCCTTTACATATTTCTTATGCACACTTCTTTCCCTTTACATATTTCTTATGCACACTTCTTTCCCTTTACATATTTCTTATGCACACTTCTTTCCCTTTACATATTTCTTATGCACACTTCTTTCCCTTTACATATTTCTTATGCACACTTCTTTCCCTTTACATATTTCTTATGCACACTTCTTTCCCTTTACATATTTCTTATGCACACTTCTTTCCCTTTACATATTTCTTATGCACACTTCTTTCCCTTTACATATTTCTTATGCACACTTCTTTCCCTTTACATATTTCTTATGCACACTTCTTTCCCTTTACATATTTCTTATGCACACTTCTTTCCCTTTACATATTTCTTATGCACACTTCTTTCCCTTTACATATTTCTTATGCACACTTCTTTCCCTTTACATATTTCTTATGCACACTTCTTTCCCTTTACATATTTCTTATGCACACTTCTTTCCCTTTACATATTTCTTATGCACACTTCTTTCCCTTTACATATTTCTTATGCACACTTCTTTCCCTTTACATATTTCTTATGCACACTTCTTTCCCTTTACATATTTCTTATGCACACTTCTTTCCCTTTACATATTTCTTATGCACACTTCTTTCCCTTTACATATTTCTTATGCACACTTCTTTCCCTTTACATATTTCTTATGCACACTTCTTTCCCTTTACATATTTCTTATGCACACTTCTTTCCCTTTACATATTTCTTATGCACACTTCTTTCCCTTTACATATTTCTTATGCACACTTCTTTCCCTTTACATATTTCTTATGCACACTTCTTTCCCTTTACATATTTCTTATGCACACTTCTTTCCCTTTACATATTTCTTATGCACACTTCTTTCCCTTTACATATTTCTTATGCACACTTCTTTCCCTTTACATATTTCTTATGCACACTTCTTTCCCTTTACATATTTCTTATGCACACTTCTTTCCCTTTACATATTTCTTATGCACACTTCTTTCCCTTTACATATTTCTTATGCACACTTCTTTCCCTTTACATATTTCTTATGCACACTTCTTTCCCTTTACATATTTCTTATGCACACTTCTTTCCCTTTACATATTTCTTATGCACACTTCTTTCCCTTTACATATTTCTTATGCACACTTCTTTCCCTTTACATATTTCTTATGCACACTTCTTTCCCTTTACATATTTCTTATGCACACTTCTTTCCCTTTACATATTTCTTATGCACACTTCTTTCCCTTTACATATTTCTTATGCACACTTCTTTCCCTTTACATATTTCTTATGCACACTTCTTTCCCTTTACATATTTCTTATGCACACTTCTTTCCCTTTACATATTTCTTATGCACACTTCTTTCCCTTTACATATTTCTTATGCACACTTCTTTCCCTTTACATATTTCTTATGCACACTTCTTTCCCTTTACATATTTCTTATGCACACTTCTTTCCCTTTACATATTTCTTATGCACACTTCTTTCCCTTTACATATTTCTTATGCACACTTCTTTCCCTTTACATATTTCTTATGCACACTTCTTTCCCTTTACATATTTCTTATGCACACTTCTTTCCCTTTACATATTTCTTATGCACACTTCTTTCCCTTTACATATTTCTTATGCACACTTCTTTCCCTTTACATATTTCTTATGCACACTTCTTTCCCTTTACATATTTCTTATGCACACTTCTTTCCCTTTACATATTTCTTATGCACACTTCTTTCCCTTTACATATTTCTTATGCACACTTCTTTCCCTTTACATATTTCTTATGCACACTTCTTTCCCTTTACATATTTCTTATGCACACTTCTTTCCCTTTACATATTTCTTATGCACACTTCTTTCCCTTTACATATTTCTTATGCACACTTCTTTCCCTTTACATATTTCTTATGCACACTTCTTTCCCTTTACATATTTCTTATGCACACTTCTTTCCCTTTACATATTTCTTATGCACACTTCTTTCCCTTTACATATTTCTTATGCACACTTCTTTCCCTTTACATATTTCTTATGCACACTTCTTTCCCTTTACATATTTCTTATGCACACTTCTTTCCCTTTACATATTTCTTATGCACACTTCTTTCCCTTTACATATTTCTTATGCACACTTCTTTCCCTTTACATATTTCTTATGCACACTTCTTTCCCTTTACATATTTCTTATGCACACTTCTTTCCCTTTACATATTTCTTATGCACACTTCTTTCCCTTTACATATTTCTTATGCACACTTCTTTCCCTTTACATATTTCTTATGCACACTTCTTTCCCTTTACATATTTCTTATGCACACTTCTTTCCCTTTACATATTTCTTATGCACACTTCTTTCCCTTTACATATTTCTTATGCACACTTCTTTCCCTTTACATATTTCTTATGCACACTTCTTTCCCTTTACATATTTCTTATGCACACTTCTTTCCCTTTACATATTTCTTATGCACACTTCTTTCCCTTTACATATTTCTTATGCACACTTCTTTCCCTTTACATATTTCTTATGCACACTTCTTTCCCTTTACATATTTCTTATGCACACTTCTTTCCCTTTACATATTTCTTATGCACACTTCTTTCCCTTTACATATTTCTTATGCACACTTCTTTCCCTTTACATATTTCTTATGCACACTTCTTTCCCTTTACATATTTCTTATGCACACTTCTTTCCCTTTACATATTTCTTATGCACACTTCTTTCCCTTTACATATTTCTTATGCACACTTCTTTCCCTTTACATATTTCTTATGCACACTTCTTTCCCTTTACATATTTCTTATGCACACTTCTTTCCCTTTACATATTTCTTATGCACACTTCTTTCCCTTTACATATTTCTTATGCACACTTCTTTCCCTTTACATATTTCTTATGCACACTTCTTTCCCTTTACATATTTCTTATGCACACTTCTTTCCCTTTACATATTTCTTATGCACACTTCTTTCCCTTTACATATTTCTTATGCACACTTCTTTCCCTTTACATATTTCTTATGCACACTTCTTTCCCTTTACATATTTCTTATGCACACTTCTTTCCCTTTACATATTTCTTATGCACACTTCTTTCCCTTTACATATTTCTTATGCACACTTCTTTCCCTTTACATATTTCTTATGCACACTTCTTTCCCTTTACATATTTCTTATGCACACTTCTTTCCCTTTACATATTTCTTATGCACACTTCTTTCCCTTTACATATTTCTTATGCACACTTCTTTCCCTTTACATATTTCTTATGCACACTTCTTTCCCTTTACATATTTCTTATGCACACTTCTTTCCCTTTACATATTTCTTATGCACACTTCTTTCCCTTTACATATTTCTTATGCACACTTCTTTCCCTTTACATATTTCTTATGCACACTTCTTTCCCTTTACATATTTCTTATGCACACTTCTTTCCCTTTACATATTTCTTATGCACACTTCTTTCCCTTTACATATTTCTTATGCACACTTCTTTCCCTTTACATATTTCTTATGCACACTTCTTTCCCTTTACATATTTCTTATGCACACTTCTTTCCCTTTACATATTTCTTATGCACACTTCTTTCCCTTTACATATTTCTTATGCACACTTCTTTCCCTTTACATATTTCTTATGCACACTTCTTTCCCTTTACATATTTCTTATGCACACTTCTTTCCCTTTACATATTTCTTATGCACACTTCTTTCCCTTTACATATTTCTTATGCACACTTCTTTCCCTTTACATATTTCTTATGCACACTTCTTTCCCTTTACATATTTCTTATGCACACTTCTTTCCCTTTACATATTTCTTATGCACACTTCTTTCCCTTTACATATTTCTTATGCACACTTCTTTCCCTTTACATATTTCTTATGCACACTTCTTTCCCTTTACATATTTCTTATGCACACTTCTTTCCCTTTACATATTTCTTATGCACACTTCTTTCCCTTTACATATTTCTTATGCACACTTCTTTCCCTTTACATATTTCTTATGCACACTTCTTTCCCTTTACATATTTCTTATGCACACTTCTTTCCCTTTACATATTTCTTATGCACACTTCTTTCCCTTTACATATTTCTTATGCACACTTCTTTCCCTTTACATATTTCTTATGCACACTTCTTTCCCTTTACATATTTCTTATGCACACTTCTTTCCCTTTACATATTTCTTATGCACACTTCTTTCCCTTTACATATTTCTTATGCACACTTCTTTCCCTTTACATATTTCTTATGCACACTTCTTTCCCTTTACATATTTCTTATGCACACTTCTTTCCCTTTACATATTTCTTATGCACACTTCTTTCCCTTTACATATTTCTTATGCACACTTCTTTCCCTTTACATATTTCTTATGCACACTTCTTTCCCTTTACATATTTCTTATGCACACTTCTTTCCCTTTACATATTTCTTATGCACACTTCTTTCCCTTTACATATTTCTTATGCACACTTCTTTCCCTTTACATATTTCTTATGCACACTTCTTACTTCTTTCCCTTTACATATTTCTTATGCACACTTCTTTCCCTTTACATATTTCTTATGCACACTTCTTTCCCTTTACATATTTCTTATGCACACTTCTTTCCCTTTACATATTTCTTATGCACACTTCTTTCCCTTTACATATTTCTTATGCACACTTCTTTCCCTTTACATATTTCTTATGCACACTTCTTTCCCTTTACATATTTCTTATGCACACTTCTTTCCCTTTACATATTTCTTATGCACACTTCTTTCCCTTTACATATTTCTTATGCACACTTCTTTCCCTTTACATATTTCTTATGCACACTTCTTTCCCTTTACATATTTCTTATGCACACTTCTTTCCCTTTACATATTTCTTATGCACACTTCTTTCCCTTTACATATTTCTTATGCACACTTCTTTCCCTTTACATATTTCTTATGCACACTTCTTTCCCTTTACATATTTCTTATGCACACTTCTTTCCCTTTACATATTTCTTATGCACACTTCTTTCCCTTTACATATTTCTTATGCACACTTCTTTCCCTTTACATATTTCTTATGCACACTTCTTTCCCTTTACATATTTCTTATGCACACTTCTTTCCCTTTACATATTTCTTATGCACACTTCTTTCCCTTTACATATTTCTTATGCACACTTCTTTCCCTTTACATATTTCTTATGCACACTTCTTTCCCTTTACATATTTCTTATGCACACTTCTTTCCCTTTACATATTTCTTATGCACACTTCTTTCCCTTTACATATTTCTTATGCACACTTCTTTCCCTTTACATATTTCTTATGCACACTTCTTTCCCTTTACATATTTCTTATGCACACTTCTTTCCCTTTACATATTTCTTATGCACACTTCTTTCCCTTTACATATTTCTTATGCACACTTCTTTCCCTTTACATATTTCTTATGCACACTTCTTTCCCTTTACATATTTCTTATGCACACTTCTTTCCCTTTACATATTTCTTATGCACACTTCTTTCCCTTTACATATTTCTTATGCACACTTCTTTCCCTTTACATATTTCTTATGCACACTTCTTTCCCTTTACATATTTCTTATGCACACTTCTTTCCCTTTACATATTTCTTATGCACACTTCTTTCCCTTTACATATTTCTTATGCACACTTCTTTCCCTTTACATATTTCTTATGCACACTTCTTTCCCTTTACATATTTCTTATGCACACTTCTTTCCCTTTACATATTTCTTATGCACACTTCTTTCCCTTTACATATTTCTTATGCACACTTCTTTCCCTTTACATATTTCTTATGCACACTTCTTTCCCTTTACATATTTCTTATGCACACTTCTTTCCCTTTACATATTTCTTATGCACACTTCTTTCCCTTTACATATTTCTTATGCACACTTCTTTCCCTTTACATATTTCTTATGCACACTTCTTTCCCTTTACATATTTCTTATGCACACTTCTTTCCCTTTACATATTTCTTATGCACACTTCTTTCCCTTTACATATTTCTTATGCACACTTCTTTCCCTTTACATATTTCTTATGCACACTTCTTTCCCTTTACATATTTCTTATGCACACTTCTTTCCCTTTACATATTTCTTATGCACACTTCTTTCCCTTTACATATTTCTTATGCACACTTCTTTCCCTTTACATATTTCTTATGCACACTTCTTTCCCTTTACATATTTCTTATGCACACTTCTTTCCCTTTACATATTTCTTATGCACACTTCTTTCCCTTTACATATTTCTTATGCACACTTCTTTCCCTTTACATATTTCTTATGCACACTTCTTTCCCTTTACATATTTCTTATGCACACTTCTTTCCCTTTACATATTTCTTATGCACACTTCTTTCCCTTTACATATTTCTTATGCACACTTCTTTCCCTTTACATATTTCTTATGCACACTTCTTTCCCTTTACATATTTCTTATGCACACTTCTTTCCCTTTACATATTTCTTATGCACACTTCTTTCCCTTTACATATTTCTTATGCACACTTCTTTCCCTTTACATATTTCTTATGCACACTTCTTTCCCTTTACATATTTCTTATGCACACTTCTTTCCCTTTACATATTTCTTATGCACACTTCTTTCCCTTTACATATTTCTTATGCACACTTCTTTCCCTTTACATATTTCTTATGCACACTTCTTTCCCTTTACATATTTCTTATGCACACTTCTTTCCCTTTACATATTTCTTATGCACACTTCTTTCCCTTTACATATTTCTTATGCACACTTCTTTCCCTTTACATATTTCTTATGCACACTTCTTTCCCTTTACATATTTCTTATGCACACTTCTTTCCCTTTACATATTTCTTATGCACACTTCTTTCCCTTTACATATTTCTTATGCACACTTCTTTCCCTTTACATATTTCTTATGCACACTTCTTTCCCTTTACATATTTCTTATGCACACTTCTTTCCCTTTACATATTTCTTATGCACACTTCTTTCCCTTTACATATTTCTTATGCACACTTCTTTCCCTTTACATATTTCTTATGCACACTTCTTTCCCTTTACATATTTCTTATGCACACTTCTTTCCCTTTACATATTTCTTATGCACACTTCTTTCCCTTTACATATTTCTTATGCACACTTCTTTCCCTTTACATATTTCTTATGCACACTTCTTTCCCTTTACATATTTCTTATGCACACTTCTTTCCCTTTACATATTTCTTATGCACACTTCTTTCCCTTTACATATTTCTTATGCACACTTCTTTCCCTTTACATATTTCTTATGCACACTTCTTTCCCTTTACATATTTCTTATGCACACTTCTTTCCCTTTACATATTTCTTATGCACACTTCTTTCCCTTTACATATTTCTTATGCACACTTCTTTCCCTTTACATATTTCTTATGCACACTTCTTTCCCTTTACATATTTCTTATGCACACTTCTTTCCCTTTACATATTTCTTATGCACACTTCTTTCCCTTTACATATTTCTTATGCACACTTCTTTCCCTTTACATATTTCTTATGCACACTTCTTTCCCTTTACATATTTCTTATGCACACTTCTTTCCCTTTACATATTTCTTATGCACACTTCTTTCCCTTTACATATTTCTTATGCACACTTCTTTCCCTTTACATATTTCTTATGCACACTTCTTTCCCTTTACATATTTCTTATGCACACTTCTTTCCCTTTACATATTTCTTATGCACACTTCTTTCCCTTTACATATTTCTTATGCACACTTCTTTCCCTTTACATATTTCTTATGCACACTTCTTTCCCTTTACATATTTCTTATGCACACTTCTTTCCCTTTACATATTTCTTATGCACACTTCTTTCCCTTTACATATTTCTTATGCACACTTCTTTCCCTTTACATATTTCTTATGCACACTTCTTTCCCTTTACATATTTCTTATGCACACTTCTTTCCCTTTACATATTTCTTATGCACACTTCTTTCCCTTTACATATTTCTTATGCACACTTCTTTCCCTTTACATATTTCTTATGCACACTTCTTTCCCTTTACATATTTCTTATGCACACTTCTTTCCCTTTACATATTTCTTATGCACACTTCTTTCCCTTTACATATTTCTTATGCACACTTCTTTCCCTTTACATATTTCTTATGCACACTTCTTTCCCTTTACATATTTCTTATGCACACTTCTTTCCCTTTACATATTTCTTATGCACACTTCTTTCCCTTTACATATTTCTTATGCACACTTCTTTCCCTTTACATATTTCTTATGCACACTTCTTTCCCTTTACATATTTCTTATGCACACTTCTTTCCCTTTACATATTTCTTATGCACACTTCTTTCCCTTTACATATTTCTTATGCACACTTCTTTCCCTTTACATATTTCTTATGCACACTTCTTTCCCTTTACATATTTCTTATGCACACTTCTTTCCCTTTACATATTTCTTATGCACACTTCTTTCCCTTTACATATTTCTTATGCACACTTCTTTCCCTTTACATATTTCTTATGCACACTTCTTTCCCTTTACATATTTCTTATGCACACTTCTTTCCCTTTACATATTTCTTATGCACACTTCTTTCCCTTTACATATTTCTTATGCACACTTCTTTCCCTTTACATATTTCTTATGCACACTTCTTTCCCTTTACATATTTCTTATGCACACTTCTTTCCCTTTACATATTTCTTATGCACACTTCTTTCCCTTTACATATTTCTTATGCACACTTCTTTCCCTTTACATATTTCTTATGCACACTTCTTTCCCTTTACATATTTCTTATGCACACTTCTTTCCCTTTACATATTTCTTATGCACACTTCTTTCCCTTTACATATTTCTTATGCACACTTCTTTCCCTTTACATATTTCTTATGCACACTTCTTTCCCTTTACATATTTCTTATGCACACTTCTTTCCCTTTACATATTTCTTATGCACACTTCTTTCCCTTTACATATTTCTTATGCACACTTCTTTCCCTTTACATATTTCTTATGCACACTTCTTTCCCTTTACATATTTCTTATGCACACTTCTTTCCCTTTACATATTTCTTATGCACACTTCTTTCCCTTTACATATTTCTTATGCACACTTCTTTCCCTTTACATATTTCTTATGCACACTTCTTTCCCTTTACATATTTCTTATGCACACTTCTTTCCCTTTACATATTTCTTATGCACACTTCTTTCCCTTTACATATTTCTTATGCACACTTCTTTCCCTTTACATATTTCTTATGCACACTTCTTTCCCTTTACATATTTCTTATGCACACTTCTTTCCCTTTACATATTTCTTATGCACACTTCTTTCCCTTTACATATTTCTTATGCACACTTCTTTCCCTTTACATATTTCTTATGCACACTTCTTTCCCTTTACATATTTCTTATGCACACTTCTTTCCCTTTACATATTTCTTATGCACACTTCTTTCCCTTTACATATTTCTTATGCACACTTCTTTCCCTTTACATATTTCTTATGCACACTTCTTTCCCTTTACATATTTCTTATGCACACTTCTTTCCCTTTACATATTTCTTATGCACACTTCTTTCCCTTTACATATTTCTTATGCACACTTCTTTCCCTTTACATATTTCTTATGCACACTTCTTTCCCTTTACATATTTCTTATGCACACTTCTTTCCCTTTACATATTTCTTATGCACACTTCTTTCCCTTTACATATTTCTTATGCACACTTCTTTCCCTTTACATATTTCTTATGCACACTTCTTTCCCTTTACATATTTCTTATGCACACTTCTTTCCCTTTACATATTTCTTATGCACACTTCTTTCCCTTTACATATTTCTTATGCACACTTCTTTCCCTTTACATATTTCTTATGCACACTTCTTTCCCTTTACATATTTCTTATGCACACTTCTTTCCCTTTACATATTTCTTATGCACACTTCTTTCCCTTTACATATTTCTTATGCACACTTCTTTCCCTTTACATATTTCTTATGCACACTTCTTTCCCTTTACATATTTCTTATGCACACTTCTTTCCCTTTACATATTTCTTATGCACACTTCTTTCCCTTTACATATTTCTTATGCACACTTCTTTCCCTTTACATATTTCTTATGCACACTTCTTTCCCTTTACATATTTCTTATGCACACTTCTTTCCCTTTACATATTTCTTATGCACACTTCTTTCCCTTTACATATTTCTTATGCACACTTCTTTCCCTTTACATATTTCTTATGCACACTTCTTTCCCTTTACATATTTCTTATGCACACTTCTTTCCCTTTACATATTTCTTATGCACACTTCTTTCCCTTTACATATTTCTTATGCACACTTCTTTCCCTTTACATATTTCTTATGCACACTTCTTTCCCTTTACATATTTCTTATGCACACTTCTTTCCCTTTACATATTTCTTATGCACACTTCTTTCCCTTTACATATTTCTTATGCACACTTCTTTCCCTTTACATATTTCTTATGCACACTTCTTTCCCTTTACATATTTCTTATGCACACTTCTTTCCCTTTACATATTTCTTATGCACACTTCTTTCCCTTTACATATTTCTTATGCACACTTCTTTCCCTTTACATATTTCTTATGCACACTTCTTTCCCTTTACATATTTCTTATGCACACTTCTTTCCCTTTACATATTTCTTATGCACACTTCTTTCCCTTTACATATTTCTTATGCACACTTCTTTCCCTTTACATATTTCTTATGCACACTTCTTTCCCTTTACATATTTCTTATGCACACTTCTTTCCCTTTACATATTTCTTATGCACACTTCTTTCCCTTTACATATTTCTTATGCACACTTCTTTCCCTTTACATATTTCTTATGCACACTTCTTTCCCTTTACATATTTCTTATGCACACTTCTTTCCCTTTACATATTTCTTATGCACACTTCTTTCCCTTTACATATTTCTTATGCACACTTCTTTCCCTTTACATATTTCTTATGCACACTTCTTTCCCTTTACATATTTCTTATGCACACTTCTTTCCCTTTACATATTTCTTATGCACACTTCTTTCCCTTTACATATTTCTTATGCACACTTCTTTCCCTTTACATATTTCTTATGCACACTTCTTTCCCTTTACATATTTCTTATGCACACTTCTTTCCCTTTACATATTTCTTATGCACACTTCTTTCCCTTTACATATTTCTTATGCACACTTCTTTCCCTTTACATATTTCTTATGCACACTTCTTTCCCTTTACATATTTCTTATGCACACTTCTTTCCCTTTACATATTTCTTATGCACACTTCTTTCCCTTTACATATTTCTTATGCACACTTCTTTCCCTTTACATATTTCTTATGCACACTTCTTTCCCTTTACATATTTCTTATGCACACTTCTTTCCCTTTACATATTTCTTATGCACACTTCTTTCCCTTTACATATTTCTTATGCACACTTCTTTCCCTTTACATATTTCTTATGCACACTTCTTTCCCTTTACATATTTCTTATGCACACTTCTTTCCCTTTACATATTTCTTATGCACACTTCTTTCCCTTTACATATTTCTTATGCACACTTCTTTCCCTTTACATATTTCTTATGCACACTTCTTTCCCTTTACATATTTCTTATGCACACTTCTTTCCCTTTACATATTTCTTATGCACACTTCTTTCCCTTTACATATTTCTTATGCACACTTCTTTCCCTTTACATATTTCTTATGCACACTTCTTTCCCTTTACATATTTCTTATGCACACTTCTTTCCCTTTACATATTTCTTATGCACACTTCTTTCCCTTTACATATTTCTTATGCACACTTCTTTCCCTTTACATATTTCTTATGCACACTTCTTTCCCTTTACATATTTCTTATGCACACTTCTTTCCCTTTACATATTTCTTATGCACACTTCTTTCCCTTTACATATTTCTTATGCACACTTCTTTCCCTTTACATATTTCTTATGCACACTTCTTTCCCTTTACATATTTCTTATGCACACTTCTTTCCCTTTACATATTTCTTATGCACACTTCTTTCCCTTTACATATTTCTTATGCACACTTCTTTCCCTTTACATATTTCTTATGCACACTTCTTTCCCTTTACATATTTCTTATGCACACTTCTTTCCCTTTACATATTTCTTATGCACACTTCTTTCCCTTTACATATTTCTTATGCACACTTCTTTCCCTTTACATATTTCTTATGCACACTTCTACATATTTCTTATGCACACTTCTTTCCCTTTACATATTTCTTATGCACACTTCTTTCCCTTTACATATTTCTTATGCACACTTCTTTCCCTTTACATATTTCTTATGCACACTTCTTTCCCTTTACATATTTCTTATGCCACTTCTTTCCCTTTACATATTTCTTATGCACACTTCTTTCCCTTTACATATTTCTTATGCACACTTCTTTCCCTTTACATATTTCTTATGCACACTTCTTTCCCTTTACATATTTCTTATGCACACTTCTTTCCCTTTACATATTTCTTATGCACACTTCTTTCCCTTTACATATTTCTTATGCACACTTCTTTCCCTTTACATATTTCTTATGCACACTTCTTTCCCTTTACATATTTCTTATGCACACTTCTTTCCCTTTACATATTTCTTATGCACACTTCTTTCCCTTTACATATTTCTTATGCACACTTCTTTCCCTTTACATATTTCTTATGCACACTTCTTTCCCTTTACATATTTCTTATGCACACTTCTTTCCCTTTACATATTTCTTATGCACACTTCTTTCCCTTTACATATTTCTTATGCACACTTCTTTCCCTTTACATATTTCTTATGCACACTTCTTTCCCTTTACATATTTCTTATGCACACTTCTTTCCCTTTACATATTTCTTATGCACACTTCTTTCCCTTTACATATTTCTTATGCACACTTCTTTCCCTTTACATATTTCTTATGCACACTTCTTTCCCTTTACATATTTCTTATGCACACTTCTTTCCCTTTACATATTTCTTATGCACACTTCTTTCCCTTTACATATTTCTTATGCACACTTCTTTCCCTTTACATATTTCTTATGCACACTTCTTTCCCTTTACATATTTCTTATGCACACTTCTTTCCCTTTACATATTTCTTATGCACACTTCTTTCCCTTTACATATTTCTTATGCACACTTCTTTCCCTTTACATATTTCTTATGCACACTTCTTTCCCTTTACATATTTCTTATGCACACTTCTTTCCCTTTACATATTTCTTATGCACACTTCTTTCCCTTTACATATTTCTTATGCACACTTCTTTCCCTTTACATATTTCTTATGCACACTTCTTTCCCTTTACATATTTCTTATGCACACTTCTTTCCCTTTACATATTTCTTATGCACACTTCTTTCCCTTTACATATTTCTTATGCACACTTCTTTCCCTTTACATATTTCTTATGCACACTTCTTTCCCTTTACATATTTCTTATGCACACTTCTTTCCCTTTACATATTTCTTATGCACACTTCTTTCCCTTTACATATTTCTTATGCACACTTCTTTCCCTTTACATATTTCTTATGCACACTTCTTTCCCTTTACATATTTCTTATGCACACTTCTTTCCCTTTACATATTTCTTATGCACACTTCTTTCCCTTTACATATTTCTTATGCACACTTCTTTCCCTTTACATATTTCTTATGCACACTTCTTTCCCTTTACATATTTCTTATGCACACTTCTTTCCCTTTACATATTTCTTATGCACACTTCTTTCCCTTTACATATTTCTTATGCACACTTCTTTCCCTTTACATATTTCTTATGCACACTTCTTTCCCTTTACATATTTCTTATGCACACTTCTTTCCCTTTACATATTTCTTATGCACACTTCTTTCCCTTTACATATTTCTTATGCACACTTCTTTCCCTTTACATATTTCTTATGCACACTTCTTTCCCTTTACATATTTCTTATGCACACTTCTTTCCCTTTACATATTTCTTATGCACACTTCTTTCCCTTTACATATTTCTTATGCACACTTCTTTCCCTTTACATATTTCTTATGCACACTTCTTTCCCTTTACATATTTCTTATGCACACTTCTTTCCCTTTACATATTTCTTATGCACACTTCTTTCCCTTTACATATTTCTTATGCACACTTCTTTCCCTTTACATATTTCTTATGCACACTTCTTTCCCTTTACATATTTCTTATGCACACTTCTTTCCCTTTACATATTTCTTATGCACACTTCTTTCCCTTTACATATTTCTTATGCACACTTCTTTCCCTTTACATATTTCTTATGCACACTTCTTTCCCTTTACATATTTCTTATGCACACTTCTTTCCCTTTACATATTTCTTATGCACACTTCTTTCCCTTTACATATTTCTTATGCACACTTCTTTCCCTTTACATATTTCTTATGCACACTTCTTTCCCTTTACATATTTCTTATGCACACTTCTTTCCCTTTACATATTTCTTATGCACACTTCTTTCCCTTTACATATTTCTTATGCACACTTCTTTCCCTTTACATATTTCTTATGCACACTTCTTTCCCTTTACATATTTCTTATGCACACTTCTTTCCCTTTACATATTTCTTATGCACACTTCTTTCCCTTTACATATTTCTTATGCACACTTCTTTCCCTTTACATATTTCTTATGCACACTTCTTTCCCTTTACATATTTCTTATGCACACTTCTTTCCCTTTACATATTTCTTATGCACACTTCTTTCCCTTTACATATTTCTTATGCACACTTCTTTCCCTTTACATATTTCTTATGCACACTTCTTTCCCTTTACATATTTCTTATGCACACTTCTTTCCCTTTACATATTTCTTATGCACACTTCTTTCCCTTTACATATTTCTTATGCACACTTCTTTCCCTTTACATATTTCTTATGCACACTTCTTTCCCTTTACATATTTCTTATGCACACTTCTTTCCCTTTACATATTTCTTATGCACACTTCTTTCCCTTTACATATTTCTTATGCACACTTCTTTCCCTTTACATATTTCTTATGCACACTTCTTTCCCTTTACATATTTCTTATGCACACTTCTTTCCCTTTACATATTTCTTATGCACACTTCTTTCCCTTTACATATTTCTTATGCACACTTCTTTCCCTTTACATATTTCTTATGCACACTTCTTTCCCTTTACATATTTCTTATGCACACTTCTTTCCCTTTACATATTTCTTATGCACACTTCTTTCCCTTTACATATTTCTTATGCACACTTCTTTCCCTTTACATATTTCTTATGCACACTTCTTTCCCTTTACATATTTCTTATGCACACTTCTTTCCCTTTACATATTTCTTATGCACACTTCTTTCCCTTTACATATTTCTTATGCACACTTCTTTCCCTTTACATATTTCTTATGCACACTTCTTTCCCTTTACATATTTCTTATGCACACTTCTTTCCCTTTACATATTTCTTATGCACACTTCTTTCCCTTTACATATTTCTTATGCACACTTCTTTCCCTTTACATATTTCTTATGCACACTTCTTTCCCTTTACATATTTCTTATGCACACTTCTTTCCCTTTACATATTTCTTATGCACACTTCTTTCCCTTTACATATTTCTTATGCACACTTCTTTCCCTTTACATATTTCTTATGCACACTTCTTTCCCTTTACATATTTAACTCGAGGGCTTGTTCCGACATCAGGTGTTTATTTCTTATGCACACTTCTTTCCCTTTACATATTTCTTATGCACACTTCTTTCCCTTTACATATTTCTTATGCACACTTCTTTCCCTTTACATATTTCTTATGCACACTTCTTTCCCTTTACATATTTCTTATGCACACTTCTTTCCCTTTACATATTTCTTATGCACACTTCTTTCCCTTTACATATTTCTTATGCACACTTCTTTCCCTTTACATATTTCTTATGCACACTTATTTCCCTTTACATATTTCTTATGCACACTTCTTTCCCTTTACATATTTCCTATGCACACTTCTTTCCCTTTACATATTTCTTATGCACACTTCTTTCCCTTTACATATTTCTTATGCACACTTCTTTCCCTTTACATATTTCTTATGCACACTTCTTTCCCTTTACATATTTCTTATGCACACTTCTTTCCCTTTACATATTTCTTATGCACACTTCTTTCCCTTTACATATTTCTTATGCACACTTCTTTCCCTTTACATATTTCTTATGCACACTTCTTTCCCTTTACATATTTCTTATGCACACTTCTTTCCCTTTACATATTTCTTATGCACACTTCTTTCCCTTTACATATTTATTATGCAGACTTCTTTCCCTTTACATATTTATTATGCACACTTCTTTCCCTTTACATATTTCTTATGCACACTTCTTTCCCTTTACATATTTCTTATGCACACTTCTTTCCCTTTACATATTTCTTATGCACACTTCTTTCCCTTTACATATTTCTTATGCACACTTCTTTCCCTTTACATATTTCTTATGCACACTTCTTTCCCTTTACATATTTCTTATGCACACTTCTTTCCCTTTACATATTTCTTATGCACACTTCTTTCCCTTTACATATTTCTTATGCACACTTCTTTCCCTTTACATATTTCTTATGCACACTTCTTTCCCTTTACATATTTCTTATGCACACTTCTTTCCCTTTACATATTTCTTATGCACACTTCTTTCCCTTTACATATTTCTTATGCACACTTCTTTCCCTTTACATATTTCTTATGCACACTTCTTTCCCTTTACATATTTCTTATGCACACTTCTTTCCCTTTACATATTTCTTATGCACACTTCTTTCCCTTTACATATTTCTTATGCACACTTCTTTCCCTTTACATATTTCTTATGCACACTTATTTCCCTTTACATATTTCTTATGCACACTTCTTTCCCTTTACATATTTCCTATGCACACTTCTTTCCCTTTACATATTTCTTATGCACACTTCTTTCCCTTTACATATTTCTTATGCACACTTCTTTCCCTTTACATATTTCTTATGCACACTTATTTCCCTTTACATATTTCTTATGCACACTTCTTTCCCTTTACATATTTCTTATGCACACTTCTTTCCCTTTACATATTTCTTATGCACACTTCTTTCCCTTTACATATTTCTTATGCACACTTCTTTCCCTTTACATATTTATTATGCACACTTCTTTCCCTTTACATATTTCTTATGCACACTTCTTTCCCTTTACATATTTCTTATGCACACTTCTTCCCCTTTACATATTTCTTATGCACACTTCTTTCCCTTTACATATTTCTTATGCACACTTCTTTCCCTTTACATATTTCTTATGCACACTTCTTTCCCTTTACATATTTCTTATGCACACTTCTTTCCCTTTACATATTTCTTATGCACACTTCTTTCCCTTTACATATTTCTTATGCACACTTCTTTCCCTTTACATATTTCTTATGCACACTTCTTTCCCTTTACATATTTCCTATGCACACTTCTTTCCCTTTACATATTTCTTATGCACACTTCTTTCCCTTTACATATTTCTTATGCACACTTCTTTCCCTTTACATATTTCTTATGCACACTTCTTTCCCTTTACATATTTCTTATGCACACTTCTTTCCCTTTACATATTTCTTATGCACACTTCTTTCCCTTTACATATTTCTTATGCACACTTCTTTCCCTTTACATATTTCTTATGCACACTTCTTTCCCTTTACATATTTCTTATGCACACTTCTTTCCCTTTACATATTTCTTATGCACACTTCTTTCCCTTTACATATTTCTTATGCACACTTCTTTCCCTTTACATATTTAACTCGAGGGCTTGTTCCGACATCAGGTGTTTATTTCTTATGCACACTTCTTTCCCTTTACATATTTCTTATGCACACTTCTTTCCCTTTACATATTTCTTATGCACACTTCTTTCCCTTTACATATTTCTTATGCACACTTCTTTTCCTTTACATATTTCTTATGCACACTTCTTTCCCTTTACATATTTCTTATGCACACTTCTTTCCCTTTACATATTTCTTATGCACACTTCCTTCCCTTTACATATTTCTTATGCACACTTCTTTCCCTTTACATATTTCTTATGCACACTTCTTTCCCTTTACATATTTCTTATGCACACTTCTTTCCCTTTACATATTTCTTATGCACACTTCTTTCCCTTTACATATTTCTTATGCACACTTCTTTCCCTTTACATATTTCTTATGCACACTTCTTTTCCTTTACATATTTCTTATGCACACTTCTTTCCCTTTACATATTTCTTATGCACACTTCTTTCCCTTTACATATTTCTTATGCACACTTCTTTCCCTTTACATATTTCTTATGCACACTTCTTTCCCTTTACATATTTCTTATGCACACTTCTTTCCCTTTACATATTTCTTATGCACACTTATTTCCCTTTACATATTTCTTATGCACACTTCTTTCCCTTTACATATTTCTTATGCACACTTCTTTCCCTTTACATATTTCTTATGCACACTTCTTTCCCTTTACATATTTCTTATGCACACTTCTTTCCCTTTACATATTTCTTATGCACACTTCTTTCCCTTTACATATTTCTTATGCACACTTCTTTCCCTTTAAATATTTATTATGCAGACTTCTTTCCCTTTACATATTTATTATGCACACTTCTTTCCCTTTACATATTTATTATGCACACTTCTTTCCCTTTACATATTTCTTATGCACACTTCTTTCCCTTTACATATTTCTTATGCACACTTCTTTCCCTTTACATATTTCTTATGCACACTTCTTTCCCTTTACATATTTCTTATGCACACTTCTTTCCCTTTACATATTTCTTATGCACACTTCTTTCCCTTTACATATTTCTTATGCACACTTCTTTCCCTTTACATATTTCTTATGCACACTTCTTTCCCTTTACATATTTCTTATGCACACTTCTTTCCCTTTACATATTTCTTATGCACACTTCTTTCCCTTTACATATTTCTTATGCACACTTCTTTCCCTTTACATATTTCTTATGCACACTTCTTTCCCTTTACATATTTCTTATGCACACTTCTTTCCCTTTACATATTTCTTATGCACACTTCTTTCCCTTTACATATTTCTTATGCACACTTCTTTCCCTTTACATATTTCTTATGCACACTTCTTTCCCTTTACATATTTCTTATGCACACTTATTTCCCTTTACATATTTCTTATGCACACTTCTTTCCCTTTACATATTTCCTATGCACACTTCTTTCCCTTTACATATTTCTTATGCACACTTCTTTCCCTTTACATATTTCTTATGCACACTTCTTTCCCTTTACATATTTCTTATGCACACTTATTTCCCTTTACATATTTCTTATGCACACTTCTTTCCCTTTACATATTTCTTATGCACACTTCTTTCCCTTTACATATTTCTTATGCACACTTCTTTCCCTTTACATATTTCTTATGCACACTTCTTTCCCTTTACATATTTCTTATGCACACTTCTTTCCCTTTACATATTTCTTATGCACACTTCTTTCCCTTTACATATTTATTATGCACACTTCTTTCCCTTTACATATTTATTATGCACACTTCTTTCCCTTTACATATTTCTTATGCACACTTCTTTCCCTTTACATATTTCTTATGCACACTTCTTTCCCTTTACATATTTCTTATGCACACTTCTTTCCCTTTACATATTTCTTATGCACACTTCTTTCCCTTTACATATTTCTTATGCACACTTCTTTCCCTTTACATATTTCTTATGCACACTTCTTTCCCTTTACATATTTCTTATGCACACTTCTTTCCCTTTACATATTTCTTATGCACACTTCTTTCCCTTTACATATTTCTTATGCACACTTCTTTCCCTTTACATATTTCTTATGCACACTTCTTTCCCTTTACATATTTCTTATGCACACTTCTTTCCCTTTACATATTTCTTATGCACACTTCTTTCCCTTTACATATTTCTTATGCACACTTCTTTCCCTTTACATATTTCTTATGCACACTTCTTTCCCTTTACATATTTAACTCGAGGGCTTGTTCCGACATCAGGTGTTTATTTCTTATGCACACTTCTTTCCCTTTACATATTTCTTATGCACACTTCTTTCCATTTACATATTTCTTATGCACACTTCTTTCCCTTTACATATTTCTTATGCACACTTCTTTCCCTTTACATATTTCTTATGCACACTTCTTTCCCTTTACATATTTCTTATGCACACTTCTTTCCCTTTACATATTTCTTATGCACACTTCTTTCCCTTTACATATTTCTTATGCACACTTCTTTCCCTTTACATATTTCTTATGCACACTTCTTTCCCTTTACATATTTCTTATGCACACTTTTTTCCCTTTACATATTTCTTATGCACACTTCTTTCCCTTTACATATTTCTTATGCATACTTCTTTCCCTTTACATATTTAACTCGAGGGCTTGTTCCGACATCAGGTGTTTATTTCTTATGCACACTTCTTTCCCTTTACATATTTCTTATGCACACTTCTTTCCCTTTACATATTTCTTATGCACACTTCTTTCCCTTTACATATTTCTTATGCACACTTCTTTCCCTTTACATATTTCTTATGCACACTTCTTTCCCTTTACATATTTCTTATGCACACTTCTTTCCCTTTACATATTTCTTATGCACACTTCTTTCCCTTTACATATTTCTTATGCACACTTCTTTCCCTTTACATATTTCTTATGCACACTTCTTTCCCTTTACATATTTCTTATGCACACTTCTTTCCCTTTACATATTTCTTATGCACACTTCTTTCCCTTTACATATTTCTTATGCACACTTCTTTCCCTTTACATATTTCTTATGCACACTTCTTTCCCTTTACATATTTCTTATGCACACTTCTTTCCCTTTACATATTTCTTATGCACACTTCTTTCCCTTTACATATTTCTTATGCACACTTCTTTCCCTTTACATATTTCTTATGCACACTTCTTTCCCTTTACATATTTCTTATGCACACTTCTTTCCCTTTACATATTTCTTATGCACACTTCTTTCCCTTTACATATTTCTTATGCACACTTCTTTCCCTTTACATATTTCTTATGCACACTTCTTTCCCTTTACATATTTCTTATGCACACTTCTTTCCCTTTACATATTTCTTATGCACACTTCTTTCCCTTTACATATTTCTTATGCACACTTCTTTCCCTTTACATATTTCTTATGCACACTTCTTTCCCTTTACATATTTCTTATGCACACTTCTTTTCCTTTACATATTTCTTATGCACACTTCTTTCCCTTTACATATTTCTTATGCACACTTCTTTCCCTTTACATATTTCTTATTCACACTTCTTTCCCTTTACATATTTCTTATGCACACTTCTTTCCCTTTACATATTTCTTATGCACACTTCTTTCCCTTTACATATTTCTTATGCACACTTCTTTCCCTTTACATATTTCTTATGCACACTTCTTGCCCTTTACATATTTCTTATGCACACTTCTTTCCCTTTACATATTTCTTATGCACACTTCTTTCCCTTTACATATTTCTTATGCACACTTCTTTCCCTTTACATATTTCTTATGCACACTTCTTTCCCTTTACATATTTCTTATGCACACTTCTTTCCCTTTACATATTTCTTATGCACACTTCTTTCCCTTTACATATTTAACTCGAGGGCTTGTTCCGACATCAGGTGTTTATTTCTTATGCACACTTCTTTCCCTTTACATATTTCTTATGCACACTTCTTTCCCTTTACATATTTCTTATGCACACTTCTTTCCCTTTACATATTTCTTATGCACACTTCTTTCCCTTTACATATTTCTTATGCACACTTCTTTCCCTTTACATATTTCTTATGCACACTTCTTTCCCTTTACATATTTCTTATGCACACTTCTTTCCCTTTACATATTTCTTATGCACACTTCTTTCCCTTTACATATTTCTTATGCACACTTCTTTCCCTTTACATATTTCTTATGCACACTTCTTGCCCTTTACATATTTCTTATGCACACTTCTTTCCCTTTACATATTTCTTATGCACACTTCTTTCCCTTTACATATTTCTTATGCACACTTCTTTCCCTTTACATATTTCTTATGCACACTTCTTTCCCTTTACATATTTCTTATGCACACTTCTTTCCCTTTACATATTTCTTATGCACACTTCTTTCCCTTTACATATTTCTTATGCACACTTCTTTCCCTTTACATATTTCTTATGCACACTTCTTTCCCTTTACATATTTCTTATGCACACTTCTTTCCCTTTACATATTTCTTATGCACACTTCTTTCCCTTTACATATTTCTTATGCACACTTCTTTCCCTTTACATATTTCTTATGCACACTTCTTTCCCTTTACATATTTCTTATGCACACTTCTTTCCCTTTACATATTTCTTATGCACACTTCTTTCCCTTTACATATTTCTTATGCACACTTCTTTCCCTTTACATATTTCTTATGCACACTTCTTTCCCTTTACATATTTCTTATGCACACTTCTTTCCCTTTACATATTTCTTATGCACACTTCTTTCCCTTTACATATTTCTTATGCACACTTCTTTCCCTTTACATATTTATTATGCACACTTCTTTCCCTTTACATATTTCTTATGCACACTTCTTTCCCTTTACATATTTCTTATGCACACTTCTTTCCCTTTACATATTTCTTATGCACACTTCTTTCCCTTTACATATTTCTTATGCACACTTCTTTCCCTTTACATATTTCTTATGCACACTTCTTTCCCTTTACATATTTCTTATGCACACTTCTTTCCCTTTACATATTTCTTATGCACACTTCTTCCCCTTTACATATTTCTTATGCACACTTCTTTCCCTTTACATATTTCTTATGCACACTTCTTTCCCTTTACATATTTCTTATGCACACTTCTTTCTCTTTACATATTTCTTATGCACACTTCTTTCCCTTTACATATTTCTTATGCACACTTCTTTCCCTTTACATATTTCTTATGCACACTTCTTTCCCTTTACATATTTCTTATGCACACTTCTTTCCCTTTACATATTTCTTATGCACACTTCTTTTCCTTTACATATTTCTTATGCACACTTCTTTCCCTTTACATATTTCTTATGCACACTTCTTTCCCTTTACATATTTCTTATGCACACTTCTTTCCCTTTACATATTTCTTATGCACACTTCTTTCCCTTTACATATTTCTTATGCACACTTCTTTCCCTTTACATATTTCTTATGCACACTTCTTTCCCTTTACATATTTCTTATGCACACTTCTTTCCCTTTACATATTTCTTATGCACACTTCTTTCCCTTTACATATTTCTTATGCACACTTCTTTCCCTTTACATATTTCTTATGCACACTTCTTTCCTTTTACATATTTCTTATGCACACTTCTTTCCCTTTACATATTTCTTATGCACACTTCTTTCCCTTTACATATTTCTTATGCACACTTCTTTCCCTTTACATATTTAACTCGAGGGCTTGTTCCGACATCAGGTGTTTATTTCTTATGCACACTTCTTTCCCTTTACATATTTCTTATGCACACTTCTTTCCCTTTACATATTTCTTATGCACACTTCTTTCCCTTTACATATTTCTTATGCACACTTCTTTCCCTTTACATATTTCTTATGCACACTTCTTTCCCTTTACATATTTCTTATGCACACTTCTTTCCCTTTACATATTTCTTATGCACACTTCTTTCCCTTTACATATTTCTTATGCACACTTCTTTCCCTTTACATATTTCTTATGCACACTTCTTTCCCTTTACATATTTCTTATGCACACTTCTTTCCCTTTACATATTTCTTATGCACACTTCTTTCCCTTTACATATTTCTTATGCACACTTCTTTCCCTTTACATATTTTCTTATGCACACTTCTTTCCCTTTACATATTTCTTATGCACACTTCTTTCCCTTTACATATTTCTTATGCACACTTCTTTCCCTTTACATATTTCTTATGCACACTTCTTTCCCTTTACATATTTCTTATGCACACTTCTTTCCCTTTACATATTTCTTATGCACACTTCTTTCCCTTTACATATTTCTTATGCACACTTCTTTCCCTTTACATATTTCTTATGCGCACTTCTTTCCCTTTACATATTTATTATGCACACTTCTTTCCCTTTACATATTTCTTATGCACACTTCTTTCCCTTTACATATTTCTTATGCACACTTCTTTCCCTTTACATATTTCTTATGCACACTTCTTTCCCTTTACATATTTCTTATGCACACTTCTTTCCCTTTACATATTTCTTATGCGCACTTCTTTACCTTTACATATTTCTTATGCACACTTCTTTCCCTTTACATATTTCTTATGCACACTTCTTTCCCTTTACATATTTCTTATGCACACTTCTTTCCCTTTACATATTTCTTATGCACACTTCTTTCCCTTTACATATTTCTTATGCACACTTCTTTCCCTTTACATATTTCTTATGCACACTTCTTTCCCTTTACATATTTCTTATGCACACTTCTTTCCCTTTACATATTTCTTATGCACACTTCTTTCCCTTTACATATTTCTTATGCACACTTCTTTCCCTTTACATATTTCTTATGCACACTTCTTTCCCTTTACATATTTCTTATGCACACTTCTTTCCCTTTACATATTTAACTCGAGGGCTTGTTCCGACATCAGGTGTTTATTTCTTATGCACACTTCTTTCCCTTTACATATTTCTTATGCACACTTCTTTCCATTTACATATTTCTTATGCACACTTCTTTCCCTTTACATATTTCTTATGCACACTTCTTTCACTTTACATATTTCTTATGCACACTTCTTTCCCTTTACATATTTCTTATGCACACTTCTTTCCCTTTA
Source organism: Crossaster papposus (assembly GCA_037893245.1). NCBI lineage: Eukaryota > Metazoa > Echinodermata > Asteroidea > Velatida > Solasteridae > Crossaster > Crossaster papposus. The sequence continues at coordinate 79,931 of JBAIAA010000983.1, read as the reverse complement.
CATATTTCTTATGCACACTTCTTTCCCTTTACATATTTCTTATGCACACTTCTTTCCCTTTACATATTTCTTATGCACACTTCTTTCCCTTTACATATTTCTTATGCACACTTCTTTCCCTTTACATATTTCTTATGCACACTTCTTTCCCTTTACATATTTCTTATGCACACTTCTTTCCCTTTACATATTTCTTATGCACACTTCTTTCCCTTTACATATTTCTTATGCACACTTCTTTCCCTTTACATATTTCTTATGCACACTTCTTTCCCTTTACATATTTCTTATGCACACTTCTTTCCCTTTACATATTTCTTATGCACACTTCTTTCCCTTTACATATTTCTTATGCACACTTCTTTCCCTTTACATATTTCTTATGCACACTTCTTTCCCTTTACATATTTCTTATGCACACTTCTTTCCCTTTACATATTTCTTATGCACACTTCTTTCCCTTTACATATTTCTTATGCACACTTCTTTCCCTTTACATATTTCTTATGCACACTTCTTTCCCTTTACATATTTCTTATGCACACTTCTTTCCCTTTACATATTTCTTATGCACACTTCTTTCCCTTTACATATTTCTTATGCACACTTCTTTCCCTTTACATATTTCTTATGCACACTTCTTTCCCTTTACATATTTCTTATGCACACTTCTTTCCCTTTACATATTTCTTATGCACACTTCTTTCCCTTTACATATTTCTTATGCACACTTCTTTCCCTTTACATATTTCTTATGCACACTTCTTTTCCTTTACATATTTCTTATGCACACTTCTTTCCCTTTACATATTTCTTATGCACACTTCTTTCCCTTTACATATTTCTTATTCACACTTCTTTCCCTTTACATATTTCTTATGCACACTTCTTTCCCTTTACATATTTCTTATGCACACTTCTTTCCCTTTACATATTTCTTATGCACACTTCTTTCCCTTTACATATTTCTTATGCACACTTCTTGCCCTTTACATATTTCTTATGCACACTTCTTTCCCTTTACATATTTCTTATGCACACTTCTTTCCCTTTACATATTTCTTATGCACACTTCTTTCCCTTTACATATTTCTTATGCACACTTCTTTCCCTTTACATATTTCTTATGCACACTTCTTTCCCTTTACATATTTCTTATGCACACTTCTTTCCCTTTACATATTTAACTCGAGGGCTTGTTCCGACATCAGGTGTTTATTTCTTATGCACACTTCTTTCCCTTTACATATTTCTTATGCACACTTCTTTCCCTTTACATATTTCTTATGCACACTTCTTTCCCTTTACATATTTCTTATGCACACTTCTTTCCCTTTACATATTTCTTATGCACACTTCTTTCCCTTTACATATTTCTTATGCACACTTCTTTCCCTTTACATATTTCTTATGCACACTTCTTTCCCTTTACATATTTCTTATGCACACTTCTTTCCCTTTACATATTTCTTATGCACACTTCTTTCCCTTTACATATTTCTTATGCACACTTCTTGCCCTTTACATATTTCTTATGCACACTTCTTTCCCTTTACATATTTCTTATGCACACTTCTTTCCCTTTACATATTTCTTATGCACACTTCTTTCCCTTTACATATTTCTTATGCACACTTCTTTCCCTTTACATATTTCTTATGCACACTTCTTTCCCTTTACATATTTCTTATGCACACTTCTTTCCCTTTACATATTTCTTATGCACACTTCTTTCCCTTTACATATTTCTTATGCACACTTCTTTCCCTTTACATATTTCTTATGCACACTTCTTTCCCTTTACATATTTCTTATGCACACTTCTTTCCCTTTACATATTTCTTATGCACACTTCTTTCCCTTTACATATTTCTTATGCACACTTCTTTCCCTTTACATATTTCTTATGCACACTTCTTTCCCTTTACATATTTCTTATGCACACTTCTTTCCCTTTACATATTTCTTATGCACACTTCTTTCCCTTTACATATTTCTTATGCACACTTCTTTCCCTTTACATATTTCTTATGCACACTTCTTTCCCTTTACATATTTCTTATGCACACTTCTTTCCCTTTACATATTTCTTATGCACACTTCTTTCCCTTTACATATTTATTATGCACACTTCTTTCCCTTTACATATTTCTTATGCACACTTCTTTCCCTTTACATATTTCTTATGCACACTTCTTTCCCTTTACATATTTCTTATGCACACTTCTTTCCCTTTACATATTTCTTATGCACACTTCTTTCCCTTTACATATTTCTTATGCACACTTCTTTCCCTTTACATATTTCTTATGCACACTTCTTTCCCTTTACATATTTCTTATGCACACTTCTTCCCCTTTACATATTTCTTATGCACACTTCTTTCCCTTTACATATTTCTTATGCACACTTCTTTCCCTTTACATATTTATTATGCACACTTCTTTCTCTTTACATATTTCTTATGCACACTTCTTTCCCTTTACATATTTCTTATGCACACTTCTTTCCCTTTACATATTTCTTATGCACACTTCTTTCCCTTTACATATTTCTTATGCACACTTCTTTCCCTTTACATATTTCTTATGCACACTTCTTTTCCTTTACATATTTCTTATGCACACTTCTTTCCCTTTACATATTTCTTATGCACACTTCTTTCCCTTTACATATTTCTTATGCACACTTCTTTCCCTTTACATATTTCTTATGCACACTTCTTTCCCTTTACATATTTCTTATGCACACTTCTTTCCCTTTACATATTTCTTATGCACACTTCTTTCCCTTTACATATTTCTTATGCACACTTCTTTCCCTTTACATATTTCTTATGCACACTTCTTTCCCTTTACATATTTCTTATGCACACTTCTTTCCCTTTACATATTTCTTATGCACACTTCTTTCCTTTTACATATTTCTTATGCACACTTCTTTCCCTTTACATATTTCTTATGCACACTTCTTTCCCTTTACATATTTCTTATGCACACTTCTTTCCCTTTACATATTTAACTCGAGGGCTTGTTCCGACATCAGGTGTTTATTTCTTATGCACACTTCTTTCCCTTTACATATTTCTTATGCACACTTCTTTCCCTTTACATATTTCTTATGCACACTTCTTTCCCTTTACATATTTCTTATGCACACTTCTTTCCCTTTACATATTTCTTATGCACACTTCTTTCCCTTTACATATTTCTTATGCACACTTCTTTCCCTTTACATATTTCTTATGCACACTTCTTTCCCTTTACATATTTCTTATGCACACTTCTTTCCCTTTACATATTTCTTATGCACACTTCTTTCCCTTTACATATTTCTTATGCACACTTCTTTCCCTTTACATATTTCTTATGCACACTTCTTTCCCTTTACATATTTCTTATGCACACTTCTTTCCCTTTACATATTTTCTTATGCACACTTCTTTCCCTTTACATATTTCTTATGCACACTTCTTTCCCTTTACATATTTCTTATGCACACTTCTTTCCCTTTACATATTTCTTATGCACACTTCTTTCCCTTTACATATTTCTTATGCACACTTCTTTCCCTTTACATATTTCTTATGCACACTTCTTTCCCTTTACATATTTCTTATGCACACTTCTTTCCCTTTACATATTTCTTATGCGCACTTCTTTCCCTTTACATATTTATTATGCACACTTCTTTCCCTTTACATATTTCTTATGCACACTTCTTTCCCTTTACATATTTCTTATGCACACTTCTTTCCCTTTACATATTTCTTATGCACACTTCTTTCCCTTTACATATTTCTTATGCACACTTCTTTCCCTTTACATATTTCTTATGCGCACTTCTTTACCTTTACATATTTCTTATGCACACTTCTTTCCCTTTACATATTTCTTATGCACACTTCTTTCCCTTTACATATTTCTTATGCACACTTCTTTCCCTTTACATATTTCTTATGCACACTTCTTTCCCTTTACATATTTCTTATGCACACTTCTTTCCCTTTACATATTTCTTATGCACACTTCTTTCCCTTTACATATTTCTTATGCACACTTCTTTCCCTTTACATATTTCTTATGCACACTTCTTTCCCTTTACATATTTCTTATGCACACTTCTTTCCCTTTACATATTTCTTATGCACACTTCTTTCCCTTTACATATTTCTTATGCACACTTCTTTCCCTTTACATATTTAACTCGAGGGCTTGTTCCGACATCAGGTGTTTATTTCTTATGCACACTTCTTTCCCTTTACATATTTCTTATGCACACTTCTTTCCATTTACATATTTCTTATGCACACTTCTTTCCCTTTACATATTTCTTATGCACACTTCTTTCACTTTACATATTTCTTATGCACACTTCTTTCCCTTTACATATTTCTTATGCACACTTCTTTCCCTTTACATATTTCTTATGCACACTTCTTTCCCTTTACATATTTCTTATGCACACTTCTTTCCCTTTACATATTTCTTATGCACACTTCTTTCCCTTTACATATTTCGTATGCACACTTTTGTCCCTTTACATATTTCTTATGCACACTTCTTTCCCTTTACATATTTCTTATGCATACTTCTTTCCCTTTACATATTTAACTCGAGGGCTTGTTCCGACATCAGGTGTTTATTTCTTATGCACACTTCTTTCCCTTTACATATTTCGTATGCACACTTCTTTCCCTTTACATATTTCTTATGCACACTTCTTTCCCTTTACATATTTCTTATGCACACTTCTTTCCCTTTACATATTTCTTATGCACACTTCTTTCCCTTTACATATTTCTTATGCACACTTCTTTCCCTTTACATATTTCTTATGCACACTTCTTTCCCTTTACATATTTCTTATGCACACTTCTTTCCCTTTACATATTTCTTATGCACACTTCTTTCCCTTTACATATTTCTTATGCACACTTCTTTCCCTTTACATATTTCTTATGCACACTTCTTTCCCTTTACATATTTCTTATGCACACTTCTTTCCCTTTACATATTTCTTATGCACACTTCTTTCCCTTTACATATTTCTTATGCACACTTCTTTCCCTTTACATATTTCTTATGCACACTTCTTTCCCTTTACATATTTCTTATGCACACTTCTTTCCCTTTACATATTTCTTATGCACACTTCTTTCCCTTTACATATTTCTTATGCACACTTCTTTCCCTTTACATATTTTCTTATGCACACTTCTTTCCCTTTACATATTTCTTATGCACACTTCTTTCCCTTTACATATTTCTTATGCACACTTCTTTCCCTTTACATATTTCTTATGCACACTTCTTTCCCTTTACATATTTCTTATGCACACTTCTTTCCCTTTACATATTTCTTATGCACACTTCTTTCCCTTTACATATTTCTTATGCACACTTCTTTCCCTTTACATATTTCTTATGCACACTTCTTTCCCTTTACATATTTCTTATGCACACTTCTTTCCCTTTACATATTTCTTATGCGCACTTCTTTCCCTTTACATATTTATTATGCACACTTCTTTCCCTTTACATATTTCTTATGCACACTTCTTTCCCTTTACATATTTCTTATGCACACTTCTTTCCCTTTACATATTTCTTATGCACACTTCTTTCCCTTTACATATTTCTTATGCACACTTCTTTCCCTTTACATATTTCTTATGCGCACTTCTTTACCTTTACATATTTCTTATGCACACTTCTTTCCCTTTACATATTTCTTATGCACACTTCTTTCCCTTTACATATTTCTTATGCACACTTCTTTCCCTTTACATATTTCTTATGCACACTTCTTTCCCTTTACATATTTCTTATGCACACTTCTTTCCCTTTACATATTTCTTATGCACACTTCTTTCCCTTTACATATTTCTTATGCACACTTCTTTCCCTTTACATATTTCTTATGCACACTTCTTTCCCTTTACATATTTCTTATGCACACTTCTTTCCCTTTACATATTTCTTATGCACACTTCTTTCCCTTTACATATTTCTTATGCACACTTCTTTCCCTTTACATATTTAACTCGAGGGCTTGTTCCGACATCAGGTGTTTATTTCTTATGCACACTTCTTTCCCTTTACATATTTCTTATGCACACTTCTTTCCATTTACATATTTCTTATGCACACTTCTTTCCCTTTACATATTTCTTATGCACACTTCTTTCACTTTACATATTTCTTATGCACACTTCTTTCCCTTTACATATTTCTTATGCACACTTCTTTCCCTTTACATATTTCTTATGCACACTTCTTTCCCTTTACATATTTCTTATGCACACTTCTTTCCCTTTACATATTTCTTATGCACACTTCTTTCCCTTTACATATTTCTTATGCACACTTTTGTCCCTTTACATATTTCTTATGCACACTTCTTTCCCTTTACATATTTCTTATGCATACTTCTTTCCCTTTACATATTTAACTCGAGGGCTTGTTCCGACATCAGGTGTTTATTTCTTATGCACACTTCTTTCCCTTTACATATTTCGTATGCACACTTCTTTCCCTTTACATATTTCTTATGCACACTTCTTTCCCTTTACATATTTCTTATGCACACTTCTTTCCCTTTACATATTTCTTATGCACACTTCTTTCCCTTTACATATTTCTTATGCACACTTCTTTCCCTTTACATATTTCTTATGCACACTTCTTTCCCTTTACATATTTCTTATGCACACTTCTTTCCCTTTACATATTTCTTATGCACACTTCTTTCCCTTTACATATTTCTTATGTACACTTCTTTCCCTTTACATATTTCTTATGCACACTTCTTTCCCTTTCCCTTTTACTGATGCACACTTCTTTCCCTTTACATATTTCTTATGCACACTTCTTTCCCTTTACATATTTATTATGCACACTTCTTTCCCTTTACATATTTCTTATGCACACTTCTTTCCCTTTACATATTTCTTATGCACACTTCTTTCCCTTTACATATTTCTTATGCACACTTCTTTCCCTTTACATATTTCTTATGCACACTTCTTTCCCTTTACATATTTCTTATGCACACTTCTTTCCCTTTACATATTTCTTATGCACACTTCTTTCCCTTTACATATTTCTTATGCACACTTCTTCCCCTTTACATATTTCTTATGCACACTTCTTTCCCTTTACATATTTCTTATGCACACTTCTTTCCCTTTACATATTTCTTATGCACACTTCTTTCCCTTTACATATTTCTTATGCACACTTCTTTCCCTTTACATATTTCTTATGCACACTTCTTTCCCTTTACATATTTCTTATGCACACTTCTTTCCCTTTACATATTTCTTATGCACACTTCTTTCCCTTTACATATTTCTTATGCACACTTCTTTTCCTTTACATATTTCTTATGCACACTTCTTTCCCTTTACATATTTCTTATGCACACTTCTTTCCCTTTACATATTTCTTATGCACACTTCTTTCCCTTTACATATTTCTTATGCACACTTCTTTCCCTTTACATATTTCTTATGCACACTTCTTTCCCTTTACATATTTCTTATGCACACTTCTTTCCCTTTACATATTTCTTATGCACACTTCTTTCCCTTTACATATTTCTTATGCACACTTCTTTCCCTTTACATATTTCTTATGCACACTTCTTTCCCTTTACATATTTCTTATGCACACTTCTTTCCCTTTACATATTTCTTATGCACACTTCTTTCCCTTTACATATTTCTTATGCACACTTCTTTCCCTTTACATATTTCTTATGCACACTTCTTTCCCTTTACATATTTCTTATGCACACTTCTTTCCCTTTACATATTTCTTATGCACACTTCTTTCCCTTTACATATTTCTCATGCACACTTCTTTCCCTTTACATATTTCTTATGCACACTTCTTTCCCTTTACATATTTCTTATGCACACTTCTTTCCCTTTACATATTTAACTCGAGGGCTTGTTCCGACATCAGGTGTTTATTTCTTATGCACACTTCTTTTTCTTTACATATTTCTTATGCACACTTCTTTCCCTTTACATATTTCTTATGCACACTTCTTTCCCTTTACATATTTCTTATGCACACTTCTTTCCCTTTACATATTTCTTATGCACACTTCTTTCCCTTTACATATTTCTTATGCACACTTCTTTCCCTTTACATATTTCTTATGCACACTTCTTTCCCTTTACATATTTCTTATGCACACTTCTTTCCCTTTACATATTTATTATGCACACTTCTTTCCCTTTACATATTTCTTATGCACACTTCTTTCCCTTTACATATTTCTTATGCACACTTCTTTCCCTTTACATATTTCTTATGCACACTTCTTTCCCTTTACATATTTTCTTATGCACACTTCTTTCCCTTTACATATTTCTTATGCACACTTCTTTCCCTTTACATATTTCTTATGCACACTTCTTTCCCTTTACATATTTCTTATGCACACTTCTTTCCCTTTACATATTTCTTATGCACACTTCTTTCCCTTTACATATTTCTTATGCACACTTCTTTCCCTTTACATATTTCTTATGCACACTTCTTTCCCTTTACATATTTATTATGCGCACTTCTTTCCCTTTACATATTTATTATGCACACTTCTTTCCCTTTACATATTTATTATGCACACTTCTTTCCCTTTACATATTTATTATGCACACTTCTTTCCCTTTACATATTTCTTATGCACACTTCTTTCCCTTTACATATTTCTTATGCACACTTCTTTCCCTTTACATATTTCTTATGCACACTTCTTTCCCTTTACATATTTATTATGCACACTTCTTTCCCTTTACATATTTCTTATGCACACTTCTTTCCCTTTACATATTTCTTATGCACACTTCTTTCCCTTTACATATTTCTTATGCACACTTCTTTCCCTTTACATATTTCTTATGCACACTTCTTTCCCTTTACATATTTCTTATGCACACTTCTTTCCCTTTACATATTTCTTATGCACACTTCTTTCCCTTTACATATTTCTTATGCACACTTCTTTCCCTTTACATATTTCTTATGCACACTTCTTTCCCTTTACATATTTCTTATGCACACTTCTTTCCCTTTACATATTTCTTATGCACAATTCTTTCCCTTTACATATTTCTTATGCACACTTCTTTCCCTTTACATATTTCTTATGCACACTTCTTTCCCTTTACATATTTCTTATGCACACTTCTTTCCCTTTACATATTTAACTCGAGGGCTTGTTCCGACATCAGGTGTTTATTTCTTATGCACACTTCTTTCCCTTTACATATTTCTTATGCACACTTATTTCCCTTTACATATTTCTTATGCACACTTCTTTCCCTTTACATATTTCTTATGCACACTTCTTTCCCTTTACATATTTCTTATGCACACTTCTTTCCCTTTACATATTTCTTATGCACACTTCTTTCCCTTTACATATTTCTTATGCACACTTCTTTCCCTTTACATATTTCTTATGCACACTTCTTTCCCTTTACATATTTCTTATGCACACTTCTTTCCCTTTACATATTTCTTATGCACACTTCTTTCCCTTTACATATTTCTTATGCACACTTCTTTCCCTTTACATATTTCTTATGCACACTTCTTTCCCTTTACATATTTCTTATGCACACTTCTTTCCCTTTACATATTTCTTATGCACACTTCTTTCCCTTTACATATTTCTTATGCACACTTCTTTCCCTTTACATATTTCTTATGCACACTTCTTTCCCTTTACATATTTCTTATGCACACTTCTTTCCCTTTACATATTTCTTATGCACACTTCTTTCCCTTTACATATTTCTTATGCACACTTCTTTCCCTTTACATATTTCTTATGCACACTTCTTTCCCTTTACATATTTCTTATGCACACTTCTTTCCCTTTACATATTTCTTATGCACACTTCTTTCCCTTTACATATTTCTTATGCACACTTCTTTCCCTTTACATATTTCTTATGCACACTTCTTTCCCTTTACATATTTCTTATGCACACTTCTTTCCCTTTACATATTTCTTATGCACACTTCTTTCCCTTTACATATTTCTTATGCACACTTCTTTCCCTTTACATATTTCTTATGCACACTTCTTTCCCTTTACATATTTCTTATGCACACTTCTTTCCCTTTACATATTTCTTATGCACACTTCTTTCCCTTTACATATTTCTTATGCACACTTCTTTCCCTTTACATATTTCTTATGCACACTTCTTTCCCTTTACATATTTCTTATGCGCACTTCTTTCCCTTTACATATTTATTATGCACACTTCTTTCCCTTTACATATTTATTATGCACACTTCTTTCCCTTTACATATTTCTTATGCGCACTTCTTTCCCTTTACATATTTCTTATGCACACTTCTTTCCCTTTACATATTTCTTATGCACACTTCTTTCCCTTTACATATTTCTTATGCACACTTCTTTCCCTTTACATATTTCTTATGCACACTTCTTTCCCTTTACATATTTCTTATGCACACTTCTTTCCCTTTACATATTTCTTATGCACACTTCTTTCCCTTTACATATTTCTTATGCACACTTCTTTCCCTTTACATATTTCTTATGCACACTTCTTTCCCTTTACATATTTCTTATGCACACTTCTTTCCCTTTACATATTTCTTATGCACACTTCTTTCCCTTTACATATTTCTTATGCACACTTCTTTCCCTTTACATATTTCTTATGCACACTTCTTTCCCTTTACATATTTCTTATGCACACTTCTTTCCCTTTACATATTTCTTATGCACACTTCTTTCCCTTTACATATTTCTTATGCACACTTCTTTCCCTTTACATATTTCTTATGCACACTTCTTTCCCTTTACATATTTCTTATGCACACTTCTTTCCCTTTACATATTTAACTCGAGGGCTTGTTCCGACATCAGGTGTTTATTTCTTATGCACACTTCTTTCCCTTTACATATTTCTTATGCACACTTCTTTCCATTTACATATTTCTTATGCACACTTCTTTCCCTTTACATATTTCTTATGCACACTTTTTTCCCTTTACATATTTCTTATGCACACTTCTTTCCCTTTACATATTTCTTATGCACACTTCTTTCCCTTTACATATTTCTTATGCACACTTCTTTCCCTTTACATATTTCTTATGCACACTTATTTCCCTTTACATATTTCTTATGCACACTTCTTTCCCTTTACATATTTCTTATGCACACTTCTTTCCCTTTACATATTTCTTATGCACACTTCTTTCCCTTTACATATTTCTTATGCACACTTCTTTCCCTTTACATATTTCTTATGCACACTTCTTTCCCTTTACATATTTCTTATGCACACTTCTTTCCCTTTACATATTTCTTATGCACACTTCTTTCCCTTTACATATTTCTTATGCACACTTCTTTCCCTTTACATATTTCTTATGCACACTTCTTTCCCTTTACATATTTCTTATGCACACTTCTTTCCCTTTACATATTTCTTATGCACACTTCTTTCCCTTTACATATTTCTTATGCACACTTCTTTCCCTTTACATATTTCTTATGCACACTTCTTTCCCTTTACATTTTTCTTATGCACACTTCTTTCCCTTTACATATTTCTTATGCACACTTCTTTCCCTTTACATATTTCTTATGCACACTTCTTTCCCTTTACATATTTCTTATGCATACTTCTTTCCCTTTACATATTTAACTCGAGGGCTTGTTCCGACATCAGGTGTTTATTTCTTATGCACACTTCTTTCCCTTTACATATTTCTTATGCACACTTCTTTCCCTTTACATATTTCTTATGCACACTTCTTTCCCTTTACATATTTCTTATGCACACTTCTTTCCCTTTACATAATTCTTATGCACACTTCTTTCCCTTTACATATTTCTTATGCACACTTCTTTCCCTTTACATATTTCTTATGCACACTTCTTTCCCTTTACATATTTCTTATGCACACTTCTTTCCCTTTACATATTTCTTATGCACACTTCTTTCCCTTTACATATTTCTTATGCACACTTCTTTCCCTTTACATATTTCTTATGCACACTTCTTTCCCTTTACATATTTCTTATGCACACTTCTTTCCCTTTACATATTTCTTATGCACACTTCTTTCCCTTTACATATTTCTTATGCACACTTCTTTCCCTTTACATATTTCTTATGCGCACTTCTTTCCCTTTACATATTTATTATGCACACTTCTTTCCCTTTACATATTTATTATGCACACTTCTTTCCCTTTACATATTTCTTATGCGCACTTCTTTCCCTTTACATATTTCTTATGCGCACTTCTTTCCCTTTACATATTTCTTATGCACACTTCTTTCCCTTTACATATTTCTTATGCACACTTCTTTCCCTTTACATATTTCTTATGCACACTTCTTTCCCTTTACATATTTCTTATGCACACTTCTTTCCCTTTACATATTTCTTATGCACACTTCTTTCCCTTTACATATTTCTTATGCACACTTCTTTCCCTTTACATATTTCTTATGCACACTTCTTTCCCTTTACATATTTCTTATGCACACTTCTTTCCCTTTACATATTTCTTATGCACACTTCTTTCCCTTTACATATTTCTTATGCACACTTCTTTCCCTTTACATATTTCTTATGCACACTTCTTTCCCTTTACATATTTCTTATGCACACTTCTTTCCCTTTACATATTTCTTATGCACACTTCTTTCCCTTTACATATTTCTTATGCACACTTCTTTCCCTTTACATATTTCTTATGCACACTTCTTTCCCTTTACATATTTAACTCGAGGGCTTGTTCCGACATCAGGTGTTTATTTCTTATGCACACTTCTTTCCCTTTACATATTTCTTATGCACACTTCTTTCCATTTACATATTTCTTATGCACACTTCTTTCCCTTTACATATTTCTTATGCACACTTTTTTCCCTTTACATATTTCTTATGCACACTTCTTTCCCTTTACATATTTCTTATGCACACTTCTTTCCCTTTACATATTTCTTATGCACACTTCTTTCCCTTTACATATTTCTTATGCACACTTATTTCCCTTTACATATTTCTTATGCACACTTCTTTCCCTTTACATATTTCTTATGCACACTTCTTTCCCTTTACATATTTCTTATGCACACTTCTTTCCCTTTACATATTTCTTATGCACACTTCTTTCCCTTTACATATTTCTTATGCACACTTCTTTCCCTTTACATATTTCTTATGCACACTTCTTTCCCTTTACATATTTCTTATGCACACTTCTTTCCCTTTACATATTTCTTATGCACACTTCTTTCCCTTTACATATTTCTTATGCACACTTCTTTCCCTTTACATATTTCTTATGCACACTTCTTTCCCTTTACATATTTCTTATGCACACTTCTTTCCCTTTACATATTTCTTATGCACACTTCTTTCCCTTTACATATTTCTTATGCACACTTCTTTCCCTTTACATATTTCTTATGCACACTTCTTTCCCTTTACATATTTCTTATGCACACTTCTTTCCCTTTACATATTTCTTATGCACACTTCTTTCCCTTTACATATTTCTTATGCACACTTCTTTCCCTTTACATATTTCTTATGCACACTTCTTTCCCTTTACATATTTCTTATGCACACTTCTTTCCCTTTACATATTTCTTATGCGCACTTCTTTCCCTTTACATATTTATTATGCACACTTCTTTCCCTTTACATATTTATTATGCACACTTCTTTCCCTTTACATATTTCTTATGCGCACTTCTTTCCCTTTACATATTTCTTATGCACACTTCTTTCCCTTTACATATTTCTTATGCACACTTCTTTCCCTTTACATATTTCTTATGCACACTTCTTTCCCTTTACATATTTCTTATGCACACTTCTTTCCCTTTACATATTTCTTATGCACACTTCTTTCCCTTTACATATTTCTTATGCACACTTCTTTCCCTTTACATATTTCTTATGCACACTTCTTTCCCTTTACATATTTCTTATGCACACTTCTTTCCCTTTACATATTTCTTATGCACACTTCTTTCCCTTTACATATTTCTTATGCACACTTCTTTCCCTTTACATATTTCTTATGCACACTTCTTTCCCTTTACATATTTCTTATGCACACTTCTTTCCCTTTACATATTTCTTATGCACACTTCTTTCCCTTTACATATTTCTTATGCACACTTCTTTCCCTTTACATATTTCTTATGCACACTTCTTTCCCTTTACATATTTCTTATGCACACTTCTTTCCCTTTACATATTTCTTAAGCACACTTCTTTCCCTTTACATATTTCTTATGCACACTTCTTTCCCTTTACATATTTAACTCGAGGGCTTGTTCCGACATCAGGTGTTTATTTCTTATGCACACTTCTTTCCCTTTACATATTTCTTATGCACACTTCTTTCCATTTACATATTTCTTATGCACACTTCTTTCCCTTTACATATTTCTTATGCACACTTTTTTCCCTTTACATATTTCTTATGCACACTTCTTTCCCTTTACATATTTCTTATGCACACTTCTTTCCCTTTACATATTTCTTATGCACACTTCTTTCCCTTTACATATTTCTTATGCACACTTATTTCCCTTTACATATTTCTTATGCACACTTCTTTCCCTTTACATATTTCTTATGCACACTTCTTTCCCTTTACATATTTCTTATGCACACTTCTTTCCCTTTACATATTTCTTATGCACACTTCTTTCCCTTTACATATTTCTTATGCACACTTCTTTCCCTTTACATATTTCTTATGCACACTTCTTTCCCTTTACATATTTCTTATGCACACTTCTTTCCCTTTACATATTTCTTATGCACACTTCTTTCCCTTTACATATTTCTTATGCACACTTCTTTCCCTTTACATATTTCTTATGCACACTTCTTTCCCTTTACATATTTCTTATGCACACTTCTTTCCCTTTACATATTTCTTATGCACACTTCTTTCCCTTTACATATTTCTTATGCACACTTCTTTCCCTTTACATTTTTCTTATGCACACTTCTTTCCCTTTACATATTTCTTATGCACACTTCTTTCCCTTTACATATTTCTTATGCACACTTCTTTCCCTTTACATATTTCTTATGCACACTTCTTTCCCTTTACATATTTCTTATGCACACTTCTTTCCCTTTACATATTTCTTATGCACACTTCTTTCCCTTTACATATTTCTTATGCACACTTCTTTCCCTTTACATATTTCTTATGCACACTTCTTTCCCTTTACATATTTCTTATGCACACTTCTTTCCCTTTACATATTTCTTATGCACACTTCTTTCCCTTTACATATTTCTTATGCACACTTCTTTCCCTTTACATATTTCTTATGCACACTTCTTTCCCTTTACATATTTCTTATGCACACTTATTTCCCTTTACATATTTCTTATGCACACTTCTTTCCCTTTACATATTTCTTATGCACACTTCTTTCCCTTTACATATTTCTTATGCACACTTCTTTCCCTTTACATATTTCTTATGCACACTTCTTTCCCTTTACATATTTCTTATGCACACTTCTTTCCCTTTACATATTTCTTATGCACACTTCTTTCCCTTTACATATTTCTTATGCACACTTCTTTCCCTTTACATATTTTTTATGCACACTTCTTTCCCTTTACATATTTCTTATGCACACTTCTTTCCCTTTACATATTTCTTATGCACACTTCTTTCCCTTTACATATTTCTTATGCACACTTCTTTCCCTTTACATATTTCTTATGCACACTTCTTTCCCTTTACATATTTCTTATGCACACTTCTTTCCCTTTACATATTTCTTATGCACACTTCTTTCCCTTTACATATTTCTTATGCACACTTCTTTCCCTTTACATATTTCTTATGCACACTTCTTTCCCTTTACATATTTCTTATGCACACTTCTTTCCCTTTACATATTTCTTATGCACACTTCTTTCCCTTTACATATTTTTTATGCACACTTCTTTCCCTTTACATATTTCTTATGCACACTTCTTTCCCTTTACATATTTCTTATGCACACTTCTTTCCCTTTACATATTTCTTATGCACACTTCTTTCCCTTTACATATTTCTTATGCACACTTCTTTCCCTTTACATATTTCTTATGCACACTTCTTTCCATTTACATATTTCTTATGCACACTTCTTTCCCTTTACATATTTATTATGCACACTTCTTTCCCTTTACATATTTCTTATGCACACTTCTTTCCCTTTACATATTTCTTATGCACACTTCTTTCCCTTTACATATTTCTTATGCACACTTCTTTCCCTTTACATATTTCTTATGCACACTTCTTTCCCTTTACATATTTCTTATGCACACTTCTTTCCCTTTACATATTTCTTATGCACACTTCTTTCCCTTTACATATTTCTTATGCACACTTCTTTCCCTTTACATATTTCTTATGCACACTTCTTTCCCTTTACATATTTCTTATGCACACTTCTTTCCCTTTACATATTTCTTATGCACACTTCTTTCCCTTTACATATTTCTTATGCACACTTCTTTCCCTTTACATATTTCTTATGCACACTTCTTTCCCTTTACATATTTCTTATGCACACTTCTTTCCCTTTACATATTTCTTATGCACACTTCTTTCCCTTTACATATTTCTTATGCATACTTCTTTCCCTTTACATATTTAACTCGAGGGCTTGTTCCGACATCAGGTGTTTATTTCTTATGCACACTTCTTTCCCTTTACATATTTCTTATGCACACTTCTTTCCCTTTACATATTTCTTATGCACACTTCTTTCCCTTTACATATTTCTTATGCACACTTCTTTCCCTTTACATAATTCTTATGCACACTTCTTTCCCTTTACATATTTCTTATGCACACTTCTTTCCCTTTACATATTTCTTATGCACACTTCTTTCCCTTTACATATTTCTTATGCACACTTCTTTCCCTTTACATATTTCTTATGCACACTTCTTTCCCTTTACATATTTCTTATGCACACTTCTTTCCCTTTACATATTTCTTATGCACACTTCTTTCCCTTTACATATTTCTTATGCACACTTCTTTCCCTTTACATATTTCTTATGCACACTTCTTTCCCTTTACATATTTCTTATGCACACTTCTTTCCCTTTACATATTTCTTATGCGCACTTCTTTCCCTTTACATATTTATTATGCACACTTCTTTCCCTTTACATATTTATTATGCACACTTCTTTCCCTTTACATATTTCTTATGCGCACTTCTTTCCCTTTACATATTTCTTATGCACACTTCTTTCCCTTTACATATTTCTTATGCACACTTCTTTCCCTTTACATATTTCTTATGCACACTTCTTTCCCTTTACATATTTCTTATGCACACTTCTTTCCCTTTACATATTTCTTATGCACACTTCTTTCCCTTTACATATTTCTTATGCACACTTCTTTCCCTTTACATATTTCTTATGCACACTTCTTTCCCTTTACATATTTCTTATGCACACTTCTTTCCCTTTACATATTTATTATGCACACTTCTTTCCCTTTACATATTTCTTATGCACACTTCTTTCCCTTTACATATTTCTTATGCACACTTCTTTCCCTTTACATATTTCTTATGCACACTTCTTTCCCTTTACATATTTCTTATGCACACTTCTTTCCCTTTACATATTTCTTATGCACACTTCTTTCCCTTTACATATTTCTTATGCACACTTCTTTCCCTTTACATATTTCTTATGCACACTTCTTTCCCTTTACATATTTCTTATGCACACTTCTTTCCCTTTACATATTTCTTATGCACACTTCTTTCCCTTTACATATTTCTTATGCACACTTCTTTCCATTTACATATTTCTTATGCACACTTCTTTCCCTTTACATATTTATTATGCACACTTCTTTCCCTTTACATATTTCTTATGCACACTTCTTTCCCTTTACATATTTCTTATGCACACTTCTTTCCCTTTACATATTTCTTATGCACACTTCTTTCCCTTTACATATTTCTTATGCACACTTCTTTCCCTTTACATATTTCTTATGCACACTTCTTTCCCTTTACATATTTCTTATGCACACTTCTTTCCCTTTACATATTTCTTATGCACACTTCTTTCCCTTTACATATTTCTTATGCACACTTCTTTCCCTTTACATATTTCTTATGCACACTTCTTTCCCTTTACATATTTCTTATGCACACTTCTTTCCCTTTACATATTTCTTATGCACACTTCTTTCCCTTTACATATTTCTTATGCACACTTCTTTCCCTTTACATATTTCTTATGCACACTTCTTTCCCTTTACATATTTCTTATGCATACTTCTTTCCCTTTACATATTTAACTCGAGGGCTTGTTCCGACATCAGGTGTTTATTTCTTATGCACACTTCTTTCCCTTTACATATTTCTTATGCACACTTCTTTCCCTTTACATATTTCTTATGCACACTTCTTTCCCTTTACATATTTCTTATGCACACTTCTTTCCCTTTACATATTTCTTATGCACACTTCTTTCCCTTTACATATTTCTTATGCACACTTCGTTCCCTTTACAAATTTCTTATGCACACTTCTTTCCCTTTACATATTTCTTATGCACACTTCTTTCCCTTTACATATTTCTTATGCACACTTCTTTCCCTTTACATATTTCTTATGCACACTTCTTTCCCTTTACATATTTCTTATGCACACTTCTTTCCCTTTACATATTTCTTATGCACACTTTTTTCCCTTTACATATTTCTTATGCACACTTCTTTCCCTTTACATATTTCTTATGCACACTTCTTTCCCTTTACATATTTCTTATGCACACTTCTTTCCCTTTACATATTTCTTATGCACACTTCTTTCCCTTTACATATTTCTTATGCACACTTCTTTCCCTTTACATATTTCTTATGCACACTTCTTTCCCTTTACATATTTAACTCGAGGGCTTGTTCCGACATCAGGTGTTTATTTCTTATGCACACTTCTTTCCCTGTACATATTTCTTATGCACACTTCTTTCCCTTTACATATTTCTTATGCACACTTCTTTCCCTTTACATATTTCTTATGCACACTTCTTTCCCTTTACATATTTAACTCGAGGGCTTGTTCCGACATCAGGTGTTTATTTCTTATGCACACTTCTTTCCCTTTACATATTTCTTATGCACACTTCTTTCCCTTTACATATTTCTTATGCACACTTCTTTCCCTTTACATATTTCTTATGCACACTTCTTTCCCTTTACATATTTCTTATGCACACTTCTTTCCCTTTACATATTTCTTATGCACACTTCTTTCCCTTTACATATTTCTTATGCACACTTCTTTCCCTTTACATATTTCTTATGCACACTTCTTTCCCTTTACATATTTCTTATGCACACTTCTTTCCCTTTACATATTTAACTCGAGGGCTTGTTCCGACATCAGGTGTATATTTCTTATGCACACTTCTTTCCCTTTACATATTTCTTATGCACACTTCTTTCCCTTTACATATTTCTTATGCACACTTCTTTCCCTTTACATATTTCTTATGCACACTTCTTTCCCTTTACATATTTCTTATGCACACTTCTTTCCCTTTACATATTTCTTATGCACACTTCTTTCCCTTTACATATTTCTTATGCACACTTCTTTCCCTTTACATATTTCTTATGCACACTTCTTTCCCTTTACATATTTAACTCGAGGGCTTGTTCCGACATCAGGTGTTTATTTCGTATGCACACTTCTTTCCCTTTACATATTTCTTATGCACACTTCTTTCCCTTTACATATTTCTTATGCACACTTCTTTCCCTTTACATATTTCTTATGCACACTTCTTTCCCTTTACATATTTCTTATGCACACTTCTTTCCCTTTACATATTTAACTCGAGGGCTTGTTCCGACATCAGGTGTTTATTTCTTATGCACACTTCTTTCCCTTTACATATTTCTTATGCACACTTCTTTCCCTTTACATATTTCTTATGCACACTTCTTTCCCTTTACATATTTCTTATGCACACTTCTTTCCCTTTACATATTTCTTATGCACACTTCTTTCCCTTTACATATTTCTTATGCACACTTCTTTCCCTTTACATATTTAACTCGAGGGCTTGTTCCGACATCAGGTGTTTATTTCTTATGCACACTTCTTTCCCTTTACATATTTCTTATGCACACTTCTTTCCCTTTACATATTTCTTATGCACACTTCTTTCCCTTTACATATTTCTTATGCACACTTCTTTCCCTTTACATATTTAACTCGAGGGCTTGTTCCGACATCAGGTGTTTATTTCTTATGCACACTTCTTTCCCTTTACATATTTCTTATGCACACTTCTTTCCCTTTACATATTTCTTATGCACACTTCTTTCCCTTTACATATTTCTTATGCACACTTCTTTCCCTTTACATATTTCTTATGCACACTTCTTTCCCTTTACATATTTCTTATGCACACTTCTTTCCCTTTACATATTTCTTATGCATACTTCTTTCCCTTTACATATTTAACTCGAGGGCTTGTTCCGACATCAGGTGTTTATTTCTTATGCACACTTCTTTCCCTTTACATATTTCTTATGCACACTTCTTTCCCTTTACATATTTCTTATGCACACTTCTTTCCCTTTACATATTTCTTATGCACACTTCTTTCCCTTTACATATTTCTTATGCACACTTCTTTCCCTTTACATATTTCTTATGCACACTTCGTTCCCTTTACAAATTTCTTATGCACACTTCTTTCCCTTTACATATTTCTTATGCACACTTCTTTCCCTTTACATATTTCTTATGCACACTTCTTTCCCTTTACATATTTCTTATGCACACTTCTTTCCCTTTACATATTTCTTATGCACACTTCTTTCCCTTTACATATTTCTTATGCACACTTCTTTCCCTTTACATATTTCTTATGCACACTTCTTTCCCTTTACATATTTCTTATGCACACTTCTTTCCCTTTACATATTTCTTATGCACACTTCTTTCCCTTTACATATTTCTTATGCACACTTCTTTCCCTTTACATATTTCTTATGCACACTTCTTTCCCTTTACATATTTCTTATGCACACTTCTTTCCCTTTACATATTTAACTCGAGGGCTTGTTCCGACATCAGGTGTTTATTTCTTATGCACACTTCTTTCCCTTTACATATTTCTTATGCACACTTCTTTCCCTTTACATATTTCTTATGCACACTTCTTTCCCTTTACATATTTCTTATGCACACTTCTTTCCCTTTACATATTTAACTCGAGGGCTTGTTCCGACATCAGGTGTTTATTTCTTATGCACACTTCTTTCCCTTTACATATTTCTTATGCACACTTCTTTCCCTTTACATATTTCTTATGCACACTTCTTTCCCTTTACATATTTCTTATGCACACTTCTTTCCCTTTACATATTTCTTATGCACACTTCTTTCCCTTTACATATTTCTTATGCACACTTCTTTCCCTTTACATATTTCTTATGCACACTTCTTTCCCTTTACATATTTCTTATGCACACTTCTTTCCCTTTACATATTTCTTATGCACACTTCTTTCCCTTTACATATTTAACTCGAGGGCTTGTTCCGACATCAGGTGTATATTTCTTATGCACACTTCTTTCCCTTTACATATTTCTTATGCACACTTCTTTCCCTTTACATATTTCTTATGCACACTTCTTTCCCTTTACATATTTCTTATGCACACTTCTTTCCCTTTACATATTTCTTATGCACACTTCTTTCCCTTTACATATTTCTTATGCACACTTCTTTCCCTTTACATATTTCTTATGCACACTTCTTTCCCTTTACATATTTCTTATGCACACTTCTTTCCCTTTACATATTTAACTCGAGGGCTTGTTCCGACATCAGGTGTTTATTTCGTATGCACACTTCTTTCCCTTTACATATTTCTTATGCACACTTCTTTCCCTTTACATATTTCTTATGCACACTTCTTTCCCTTTACATATTTCTTATGCACACTTCTTTCCCTTTACATATTTCTTATGCACACTTCTTTCCCTTTACATATTTAACTCGAGGGCTTGTTCCGACATCAGGTGTTTATTTCTTATGCACACTTCTTTCCCTTTACATATTTCTTATGCACACTTCTTTCCCTTTACATATTTCTTATGCACACTTCTTTCCCTTTACATATTTCTTATGCACACTTCTTTCCCTTTACATATTTCTTATGCACACTTCTTTCCCTTTACATATTTCTTATGCACACTTCTTTCCCTTTACATATTTAACTCGAGGGCTTGTTCCGACATCAGGTGTTTATTTCTTATGCACACTTCTTTCCCTTTACATATTTCTTATGCACACTTCTTTCCCTTTACATATTTCTTATGCACACTTCTTTCCCTTTACATATTTCTTATGCACACTTCTTTCCCTTTACATATTTAACTCGAGGGCTTGTTCCGACATCAGGTGTTTATTTCTTATGCACACTTCTTTCCCTTTACATATTTCTTATGCACACTTCTTTCCCTTTACATATTTCTTATGCACACTTCTTTCCCTTTACATATTTCTTATGCACACTTCTTTCCCTTTACATATTTCTTATGCACACTTCTTTCCCTTTACATATTTCTTATGCACACTTCTTTCCCTTTACATATTTCTTATGCACACTTCTTTCCCTTTACATATTTCTTATGCACACTTCTTTCCCTTTACATATTTCTTATGCACACTTCTTTCCCTTTACATATTTCTTATGCACACTTCTTTCCCTTTACATATTTAACTCGAGGGCTTGTTCCGACATCAGGTGTTTATTTCTTATGCACACTTCTTTCCCTTTACATATTTCTTATGCACACTTCTTTCCCTTTACATATTTCTTATGCACACTTCTTTCCCTTTACATATTTCTTATGCACACTTCTTTCCCTTTACATATTTCTTATGCACACTTCTTTCCCTTTACATATTTCTTATGCACACTTCTTTCCCTTTACATATTTCTTATGCACACTTCTTTCCCTTTACATATTTATTATGCACACTTCTTTCCCTTTACATATTTATTATGCACACTTCTTTCCCTTTACATATTTCTTATGCACACTTCTTTCCCTTTACATATTTCTTATGCACACTTCTTTCCCTTTACATATTTATTATGCACACTTCTTTCCCTTTACATATTTCTTATGCACACTTCTTTCCCTTTACATATTTCTTATGCACACTTCTTTCCCTTTACATATTTCTTATGCACACTTCTTTCCCTTTACATATTTATTATGCACACTTCTTTCCCTTTACATATTTCTTATGCACACTTCTTTCCCTTTACATATTTCTTATGCACACTTCTTTCCCTTTACATATTTCTTATGCACACTTCTTTCCCTTTACATATTTCTTATGCACACTTCTTTCCCTTTACATATTTCTTATGCACACTTCTTTCCCTTTACATATTTCTTATGCACACTTCTTTCCCTTTACATATTTATTATGCACACTTCTTTCCCTTTACATATTTCTTATGCACACTTCTTTCCCTTTACATATTTCTTATGCACACTTCTTTCCCTTTACATATTTCTTATGCACACTTCTTTCCCTTTACATATTTCTTATGCACACTTCTTTCCCTTTACATATTTCTTATGCACACTTCTTTCCCTTTACATATTTCTTATGCACACTTCTTTCCCTTTACATATTTCTTATGCACACTTCTTTCCCTTTACATATTTCTTTTGCACACTTCTTTCCCTTTACATATTTCTTATGCACACTTCTTTCCCTTTACATATTTCTTATGCACACTTCTTTCCCTTTACATATTTCTTATGCACACTTCTTTCCCTTTACATATTTCTTATGCACACTTCTTTCCCTTTACATATTTCTTATGCACACTTCTTTCCCTTTACATATTTCTTATGCACACTTATTTCCCTTTACATATTTCTTATGCACACTTCTTTCCCTTTACATATTTCTTATGCACACTTCTTTCCCTTTACATATTTCTTATGCACACTTCTTTCCCTTTACATATTTCTTATGCACACTTCTTTCCCTTTACATATTTCTTATGCACACTTCTTTCCCTTTACATATTTCTTATGCACACTTCTTTCCCTTTACATATTTCTTATGCACACTTCTTTCCCTTTACATATTTCTTATGCACACTTCTTTCCGTTTACATATTTAACTCGAGGGCTTGTTCCGACATCAGGTGTTTATTTCTTATGCACACTTCTTTCCCTTTACATATTTCTTATGCACACTTCTTTCCCTTTACATATTTCTTATGCACACTTCTTTCCCTTTACATATTTCTTATGCACACTTCTTTCCCTTTACATATTTAACTCGAGGGCTTGTTCCGACATCAGGTGTTTATTTCTTATGCACACTTCTTTCCCTTTACATATTTCTTATGCACACTTCTTTCCCTTTACATATTTCTTATGCACACTTCTTTCCCTTTACATATTTCTTATGCACACTTCTTTCCCTTTACATATTTCTTATGCACACTTCTTTCCCTTTACATATTTCTTATGCACACTTCTTTCCCTTTACATATTTCTTATCCACACTTCTTTCCCTTTACATATTTCTTATGCACACTTCTTTCCCTTTACATATTTCTTATGCACACTTCTTTCCCTTTACATATTTCTTATGCACACTTCTTTCCCTTTACATATTTAACTCGAGGGCTTGTTCCGACATCAGGTGTTTATTTCTTATGCACACTTCTTTCCCTTTACATATTTCTTATGCACACTTCTTTCCCTTTACATATTTCTTATGCACACTTCATTCCCTTTACATATTTCTTATGCACACTTCTTTCCCTTTACATATTTCTTATGCACACTTCTTTCCCTTTACATATTTCTTATGCACACTTCTTTCCCTTTACATATTTCTTATGCACACTTCTTTCCCTTTACATATTTCTTATGCACACTTCTTTCCCTTTACATATTTAACTCGAGGGCTTGTTCCGACATCAGGTGTTTATTTCTTATGCACACTTCTTTCCCTTTACATATTTCTTATGCACACTTCTTTCCATTTACATATTTCTTATGCACACTTCTTTCCCTTTACATATTTCTTATGCACACTTCTTTCCCTTTACATATTTCTTATGCACACTTCTTTCCCTTTACATATTTCTTATGCACACTTCTTTCCCTTTACATATTTCTTATGCACACTTCTTTCCCTTTACATATTTCTTATGCACACTTCTTTCCCTTTACATATTTCTTATGCACACTTCTTTCCCTTTACATATTTCTTATGCACACTTTTTTCCCTTTACATATTTCTTATGCACACTTCTTTCCCTTTACATATTTCTTATGCATACTTCTTTCCCTTTACATATTTAACTCGAGGGCTTGTTCCGACATCAGGTGTTTATTTCTTATGCACACTTCTTTCCCTTTACATATTTCTTATGCACACTTCTTTCCCTTTACATATTTCTTATGCACACTTCTTTCCCTTTACATATTTCTTATGCACACTTCTTTCCCTTTACATATTTCTTATGCACACTTCTTTCCCTTTACACATTTCTTATGCACACTTCTTTCCCTTTACACATTTCTTATGCACACTTCTTTCCCTTTACATATTTCTTATGCACACTTCTTTCCCTTTACATATTTCTTATGCACACTTCTTTCCCTTTACATATTTCTTATGCACACTTCTTTCCCTTTACATATTTCTTATGCACACTTCTTTCCCTTTACATATTTCTTATGCACACTTCTTTCCCTTTACATATTTCTTATGCACACTTCTTTCCCTTTACATATTTCTTATGCACACTTCTTTCCCTTTACATATTTCTTATGCACACTTCTTTCCCTTTACATATTTCTTATGCACACTTCTTTCCCTTTACATATTTCTTATGCACACTTCTTTCCCTTTACATATTTCTTATGCACACTTCTTTCCCTTTACATATTTCTTATGCACACTTCTTTCCCTTTACATATTTCTTATGCACACTTCTTTCCCTTTACATATTTCTTATGCACACTTCTTTCCCTTTACATATTTCTTATGCACACTTCTTTCCCTTTACATATTTCTTATGCACACTTCTTTCCCTTTACATATTTATTATGCACACTTCTTTCCCTTTACATATTTCTTATGCACACTTCTTTCCCTTTACATATTTCTTATGCACACTTCTTTCCCTTTACATATTTATTATGCACACTTCTTTCCCTTTACATATTTCTTATGCACACTTCTTTCCCTTTACATATTTCTTATGCACACTTCTTTCCCTTTACATATTTCTTATGCACACTTCTTCCCCTTTACATATTTCTTATGCACACTTCTTTCCCTTTACATATTTCTTATGCACACTTCTTTCCCTTTACATATTTCTTATGCACACTTCTTTCCCTTTACATATTTCTTATGCACACTTCTTTCCCTTTACATATTTCTTATGCACACTTCTTTCCCTTTACATATTTCTTATGCACACTTCTTTCCCTTTACATATTTCTTATGCACACTTCTTTCCCTTTACATATTTCTTATGCACACTTCTTTTCCTTTACATATTTCTTATGCACACTTCTTTCCCTTTACATATTTCTTATGCACACTTCTTTCCCTTTACATATTTCTTATGCACACTTCTTTCCCTTTACATATTTCTTATGCACACTTCTTTCCCTTTACATATTTCTTATGCACACTTCTTTCCCTTTACATATTTCTTATGCACACTTCTTTCCCTTTACATATTTCTTATGCACACTTCTTTCCCTTTACATATTTCTTATGCACACTTCTTTCCCTTTACATATTTCTTATGCACACTTCTTTCCCTTTACATATTTCTTATGCACACTTCTTTCCCTTTACATATTTCTTATGCACACTTCTTTCCCTTTACATATTTCTTATGCACACTTCTTTCCCTTTACATATTTAACTCGAGGGCTTGTTCCGACATCAGGTGTTTATTTCTTATGCACACTTCTTTCCCTTTACATATTTCTTATGCACACTTCTTTTCCTTTACATATTTCTTATGCACACTTCTTTCCCTTTACATATTTCTTATGCACACTTCTTTCCCTTTACATATTTCTTATGCACACTTCTTTCCCTTTACATATTTCTTATGCACACTTCTTTCCCTTTACATATTTCTTATGCACACTTCTTTCCCTTTACATATTTCTTATGCACACTTCTTTCCCTTTACATATTTCTTATGCACACTTCTTTCCCTTTACATATTTCTTATGCACACTTCTTGCCCTTTACATATTTCTTATGCACACTTCTTTCCCTTTACATATTTCTTATGCACACTTCTTTCCCTTTACATATTTCTTATGCACACTTCTTTCCCTTTACATATTTCTTATGCACACTTCTTTCCCTTTACATATTTCTTATGCACACTTCTTTCCCTTTACATATTTCTTATGCACACTTCTTTCCCTTTACATATTTCTTATGCACACTTCTTTCCCTTTACATATTTCTTATGCACACTTCTTTCCCTTTACATATTTCTTATGCACACTTCTTTCCCTTTACATATTTCTTATGCACACTTCTTTCCCTTTACATATTTCTTATGCACACTTCTTTCCCTTTACATATTTCTTATGCACACTTCTTTCCCTTTACATATTTCTTATGCACACTTCTTTCCCTTTACATATTTCTTATGCACACTTCTTTCCCTTTACATATTTCTTATGCACACTTCTTTCCCTTTACATATTTCTTATGCACACTTCTTCCCCTTTACATATTTCTTATGCACACTTCTTTCCCTTTACATATTTCTTATGCACACTTCTTTCCCTTTACATATTTCTTATGCACACTTCTTTCCCTTTACATATTTCTTATGCACACTTCTTTCCCTTTACATATTTCTTATGCACACTTTTTTTCCTTTACATATTTCTTATGCACACTTCTTTCCCTTTACATATTTCTTATGCACACTTATTTCCCTTTACATATTTCTTATGCACACTTCTTTCCCTTTACATATTTATTATGCACACTTCTTTCCCTTTACATATTTATTATGCACACTTCTTTCCCTTTACATATTTCTTATGCACACTTCTTTCCCTTTACATATTTCTTATGCACACTTATTTCCCTTTACATATTTCTTATGCACACTTCTTTCCCTTTACATATTTCTTATGCACACTTATTTCCCTTTACATATTTCTTATGCACACTTCTTTCCCTTTACATATTTCTTATGCACACTTCTTTCCCTTTACATATTTCTTATGCACACTTCTTTCCCTTTACATATTTCTTATGCACACTTCTTTCCCTTTACATATTTCTTATGCACACTTATTTCCCTTTACATATTTCTTATGCACACTTCTTTCCCTTTACATATTTCTTATGCACACTTCTTTCCCTTTACATATTTCTTATGCACACTTCTTTCCCTTTACATATTTCTTATGCACACTTCTTTCCCTTTACATATTTCTTATGCACACTTCTTTCCCTTTACATATTTCTTATGCACACTTCTTTCCCTTTACATATTTCTTATGCACACTTCTTTCCCTTTACATATTTCTTATGCACACTTCTTTCCCTTTACATATTTCTTATGCACACTTTTTTCCCTTTACATATTTCTTATGCACACTTCTTTCCCTTTACATATTTCTTATGCATACTTCTTTCCCTTTACATATTTAACTCGAGGGCTTGTTCCGACATCAGGTGTTTATTTCTTATGCACACTTCTTTCCCTTTACATATTTCTTATGCACACTTCTTTCCCTTTACATATTTCTTATGCACACTTCTTTCCCTTTACATATTTCTTATGCACACTTCTTTCCCTTTACATATTTCTTATGCACACTTCTTTCCCTTTACATATTTCTTATGCACACTTCTTTCCCTTTACACATTTCTTATGCACACTTCTTTCCCTTTACATATTTCTTATGCACACTTCTTTCCCTTTACATATTTCTTATGCACACTTCTTTCCCTTTACATATTTCTTATGCACACTTCTTTCCCTTTACATATTTCTTATGCACACTTCTTTCCCTTTACATATTTCTTATGCACACTTCTTTCCCTTTACATATTTCTTATGCACACTTCTTTCCCTTTACATATTTCTTATGCACACTTCTTTCCCTTTACATATTTCTTATGCACACTTCTTTCCCTTTACATATTTCTTATGCACACTTCTTTCCCTTTACATATTTCTTATGCACACTTCTTTCCCTTTACATATTTCTTATGCACACTTCTTTCCCTTTACATATTTCTTATGCACACTTCTTTCCCTTTACATATTTCTTATGCACACTTCTTTCCCTTTACATATTTCTTATGCACACTTCTTTCCCTTTACATATTTCTTATGCACACTTCTTTCCCTTTACATATTTCTTATGCACACTTCTTTCCCTTTACATATTTCTTATGCACACTTCTTTCCCTTTACATATTTCTTATGCACACTTCTTTCCCTTTACATATTTCTTATGCACACTTCTTTCCCTTTACATATTTCTTATGCACACTTCTTTCCCTTTACATATTTCTTATGCACACTTCTTTCCCTTTACATATTTCTTATGCACACTTCTTTCCCTTTACATATTTCTTATGCACACTTCTTTCCCTTTACATATTTCTTATGCACACTTCTTTCCCTTTACATATTTCTTATGCACACTTCTTTCCCTTTACATATTTCTTATGCACACTTCTTTCCCTTTACATATTTCTTATGCACACTTCTTTCCCTTTACATATTTCTTATGCACACTTCTTTCCCTTTACATATTTCTTATGCACACTTCTTTCCCTTTACATATTTCTTATGCACACTTCTTTCCCTTTACATATTTCTTATGCACACTTCTTTCCCTTTACATATTTCTTATGCACACTTCTTTCCCTTTACATATTTCTTATGCACACTTCTTTCCCTTTACATATTTCTTATGCACACTTCTTTCCCTTTACATATTTCTTATGCACACTTCTTTCCCTTTACATATTTCTTATGCACACTTCTTTCCCTTTACATATTTCTTATGCACACTTCTTTCCCTTTACATATTTCTTATGCACACTTCTTTCCCTTTACATATTTCTTATGCACACTTCTTTCCCTTTACATATTTCTTATGCACACTTCTTTCCCTTTACATATTTCTTATGCACACTTCTTTCCCTTTACATATTTCTTATGCACACTTCTTTCCCTTTACATATTTCTTATGCACACTTCTTTCCCTTTACATATTTCTTATGCACACTTCTTTCCCTTTACATATTTCTTATGCACACTTCTTTCCCTTTACATATTTCTTATGCACACTTCTTTCCCTTTACATATTTCTTATGCACACTTCTTTCCCTTTACATATTTCTTATGCACACTTCTTTCCCTTTACATATTTCTTATGCACACTTCTTTCCCTTTACATATTTCTTATGCACACTTCTTTCCCTTTACATATTTCTTATGCACACTTCTTTCCCTTTACATATTTCTTATGCACACTTCTTTCCCTTTACATATTTCTTATGCACACTTCTTTCCCTTTACATATTTCTTATGCACACTTCTTTCCCTTTACATATTTCTTATGCACACTTCTTTCCCTTTACATATTTCTTATGCACACTTCTTTCCCT
This sequence comes from Crossaster papposus, assembly GCA_037893245.1. Classification (NCBI taxonomy): domain Eukaryota; kingdom Metazoa; phylum Echinodermata; class Asteroidea; order Velatida; family Solasteridae; genus Crossaster; species Crossaster papposus. The sequence continues at coordinate 49,118 of JBAIAA010000983.1, read as the reverse complement.
TTACATATTTCTTATGCACACTTCTTTCCCTTTACATATTTCTTATGCACACTTCTTTCCCTTTACATATTTCTTATGCACACTTCTTTCCCTTTACATATTTCTTATGCACACTTCTTTCCCTTTACATATTTCTTATGCACACTTCTTTCCCTTTACATATTTCTTATGCACACTTCTTTCCCTTTACATATTTCTTATGCACACTTCTTTCCCTTTACATATTTCTTATGCACACTTCTTTCCCTTTACATATTTCTTATGCACACTTCTTTCCCTTTACATATTTCTTATGCACACTTCTTTCCCTTTACATATTTCTTATGCACACTTCTTTCCCTTTACATATTTCTTATGCACACTTCTTTCCCTTTACATATTTCTTATGCACACTTCTTTCCCTTTACATATTTCTTATGCACACTTCTTTCCCTTTACATATTTCTTATGCACACTTCTTTCCCTTTACATATTTCTTATGCACACTTCTTTCCCTTTACATATTTCTTATGCACACTTCTTTCCCTTTACATATTTCTTATGCACACTTCTTTCCCTTTACATATTTCTTATGCACACTTCTTTCCCTTTACATATTTCTTATGCACACTTCTTTCCCTTTACATATTTCTTATGCACACTTCTTTCCCTTTACATATTTCTTATGCACACTTCTTTCCCTTTACATATTTCTTATGCACACTTCTTTCCCTTTACATATTTCTTATGCACACTTCTTTCCCTTTACATATTTCTTATGCACACTTCTTTCCCTTTACATATTTCTTATGCACACTTCTTTCCCTTTACATATTTCTTATGCACACTTCTTTCCCTTTACATATTTCTTATGCACACTTCTTTCCCTTTACATATTTCTTATGCACACTTCTTTCCCTTTACATATTTCTTATGCACACTTCTTTCCCTTTACATATTTCTTATGCACACTTCTTTCCCTTTACATATTTCTTATGCACACTTCTTTCCCTTTACATATTTCTTATGCACACTTCTTTCCCTTTACATATTTCTTATGCACACTTCTTTCCCTTTACATATTTCTTATGCACACTTCTTTCCCTTTACATATTTCTTATGCACACTTCTTTCCCTTTACATATTTCTTATGCACACTTCTTTCCCTTTACATATTTCTTATGCACACTTCTTTCCCTTTACATATTTCTTATGCACACTTCTTTCCCTTTACATATTTCTTATGCACACTTCTTTCCCTTTACATATTTCTTATGCACACTTCTTTCCCTTTACATATTTCTTATGCACACTTCTTTCCCTTTACATATTTCTTATGCACACTTCTTTCCCTTTACATATTTCTTATGCACACTTCTTTCCCTTTACATATTTCTTATGCACACTTCTTTCCCTTTACATATTTCTTATGCACACTTCTTTCCCTTTACATATTTCTTATGCACACTTCTTTCCCTTTACATATTTCTTATGCACACTTCTTTCCCTTTACATATTTCTTATGCACACTTCTTTCCCTTTACATATTTCTTATGCACACTTCTTTCCCTTTACATATTTCTTATGCACACTTCTTTCCCTTTACATATTTCTTATGCACACTTCTTTCCCTTTACATATTTCTTATGCACACTTCTTTCCCTTTACATATTTCTTATGCACACTTCTTTCCCTTTACATATTTCTTATGCACACTTCTTTCCCTTTACATATTTCTTATGCACACTTCTTTCCCTTTACATATTTCTTATGCACACTTCTTTCCCTTTACATATTTCTTATGCACACTTCTTTCCCTTTACATATTTCTTATGCACACTTCTTTCCCTTTACATATTTCTTATGCACACTTCTTTCCCTTTACATATTTCTTATGCACACTTCTTTCCCTTTACATATTTCTTATGCACACTTCTTTCCCTTTACATATTTCTTATGCACACTTCTTTCCCTTTACATATTTCTTATGCACACTTCTTTCCCTTTACATATTTCTTATGCACACTTCTTTCCCTTTACATATTTCTTATGCACACTTCTTTCCCTTTACATATTTCTTATGCACACTTCTTTCCCTTTACATATTTCTTATGCACACTTCTTTCCCTTTACATATTTCTTATGCACACTTCTTTCCCTTTACATATTTCTTATGCACACTTCTTTCCCTTTACATATTACTAGGCTTCGACTTCAGTTTTATTTCTTATGCACACTTCTTTCCCTTTACATATTTCTTATGCACACTTCTTTCCCTTTACATATTTCTTATGCACACTTCTTTCCCTTTACATATTTCTTATGCACACTTCTTTCCCTTTACATATTTCTTATGCACACTTCTTTCCCTTTACATATTTCTTATGCACACTTCTTTCCCTTTACATATTTCTTATGCACACTTCTTTCCCTTTACATATTTCTTATGCACACTTCTTTCCCTTTACATATTTCTTATGCACACTTCTTTCCCTTTACATATTTCTTATGCACACTTCTTTCCCTTTACATATTTCTTATGCACACTTCTTTCCCTTTACATATTTCTTATGCACACTTCTTTCCCTTTACATATTTCTTATGCACACTTCTTTCCCTTTACATATTTCTTATGCACACTTCTTTCCCTTTACATATTTCTTATGCACACTTCTTTCCCTTTACATATTTCTTATGCACACTTCTTTCCCTTTACATATTTCTTATGCACACTTCTTTCCCTTTACATATTTCTTATGCACACTTCTTTCCCTTTACATATTTCTTATGCACACTTCTTTCCCTTTACATATTTCTTATGCACACTTCTTTCCCTTTACATATTTCTTATGCACACTTCTTTCCCTTTACATATTTCTTATGCACACTTCTTTCCCTTTACATATTTCTTATGCACACTTCTTTCCCTTTACATATTTCTTATGCACACTTCTTTCCCTTTACATATTTCTTATGCACACTTCTTTCCCTTTACATATTTCTTATGCACACTTCTTTCCCTTTACATATTTCTTATGCACACTTCTTTCCCTTTACATATTTCTTATGCACACTTCTTTCCCTTTACATATTTCTTATGCACACTTCTTTCCCTTTACATATTTCTTATGCACACTTCTTTCCCTTTACATATTTCTTATGCACACTTCTTTCCCTTTACATATTTCTTATGCACACTTCTTTCCCTTTACATATTTCTTATGCACACTTCTTTCCCTTTACATATTTCTTATGCACACTTCTTTCCCTTTACATATTTCTTATGCACACTTCTTTCCCTTTACATATTTCTTATGCACACTTCTTTCCCTTTACATATTTCTTATGCACACTTCTTTCCCTTTACATATTTCTTATGCACACTTCTTTCCCTTTACATATTTCTTATGCACACTTCTTTCCCTTTACATATTTCTTATGCACACTTCTTTCCCTTTACATATTTCTTATGCACACTTCTTTCCCTTTACATATTTCTTATGCACACTTCTTTCCCTTTACATATTTCTTATGCACACTTCTTTCCCTTTACATATTTCTTATCACACTTCTTTCCCTTTACATATTTCTTATGCACACTTCTTTCCCTTTACATATTTCTTATGCACACTTCTTTCCCTTTACATATTTCTTATGCACACTTCTTTCCCTTTACATATTTCTTATGCACACTTCTTTCCCTTTACATATTTCTTATGCACACTTCTTTCCCTTTACATATTTCTTATGCACACTTCTTTCCCTTTACATATTTCTTATGCACACTTCTTTCCCTTTACATATTTCTTATGCACACTTCTTTCCCTTTACATATTTCTTATGCACACTTCTTTCCCTTTACATATTTCTTATGCACACTTCTTTCCCTTTACATATTTCTTATGCACACTTCTTTCCCTTTACATATTTCTTATGCACACTTCTTTCCCTTTACATATTTCTTATGCACACTTCTTTCCCTTTACATATTTCTTATGCACACTTCTTTCCCTTTACATATTTCTTATGCACACTTCTTTCCCTTTACATATTTCTTATGCACACTTCTTTCCCTTTACATATTTCTTATGCACACTTCTTTCCCTTTACATATTTCTTATGCACACTTCTTTCCCTTTACATATTTCTTATGCACACTTCTTTCCCTTTACATATTTCTTATGCACACTTCTTTCCCTTTACATATTTCTTATGCACACTTCTTTCCCTTTACATATTTCTTATGCACACTTCTTTCCCTTTACATATTTCTTATGCACACTTCTTTCCCTTTACATATTTCTTATGCACACTTCTTTCCCTTTACATATTTCTTATGCACACTTCTTTCCCTTTACATATTTCTTATGCACACTTCTTTCCCTTTACATATTTCTTATGCACACTTCTTTCCCTTTACATATTTCTTATGCACACTTCTTTCCCTTTACATATTTCTTATGCACACTTCTTTCCCTTTACATATTTCTTATGCACACTTCTTTCCCTTTACATATTTCTTATGCACACTTCTTTCCCTTTACATATTTCTTATGCACACTTCTTTCCCTTTACATATTTAACTCGAGGGCTTGTTCCCACATCATGTGTTTATTCCTTATGCACACTTCTTTCCCTTTACATATTTAACTCGAGGGCTTGTTCCCACATCATGTGTTTATTTCTTATGCACACTTCTTTCCCTTTACATATTTCTTATGCACACTTCTTTCCCTTTACATATTTCTTATGCACACTTCTTTCCCTTTACATATTTCTTATGCACACTTCTTTCCCTTTACATATTTCTTATGCACACTTCTTTCCCTTTACATATTTCTTATGCACACTTCTTTCCCTTTACATATTTCTTATGCACACTTCTTTCCCTTTACATATTTCTTATGCACACTTCTTTCCCTTTACATATTTCTTATGCACACTTCTTTCCCTTTACATATTTCTTATGCACACTTCTTTCCCTTTACATATTTCTTATGCACACTTCTTTCCCTTTACATATTTCTTATGCACACTTCTTTCCCTTTACATATTTCTTATGCACACTTCTTTCCCTTTACATATTTCTTATGCACACTTCTTTCCCTTTACATATTTCTTATGCACACTTCTTTCCCTTTACATATTTCTTATGCACACTTCTTTCCCTTTACATATTTCTTATGCACACTTCTTTCCCTTTACATATTTCTTATGCACACTTCTTTCCCTTTACATATTTCTTATGCACACTTCTTTCCCTTTACATATTTCTTATGCACACTTCTTTCCCTTTACATATTTCTTATGCACACTTCTTTCCCTTTACATATTTCTTATGCACACTTCTTTCCCTTTACATATTTCTTATGCACACTTCTTTCCCTTTACATATTTCTTATGCACACTTCTTTCCCTTTACATATTTCTTATGCACACTTCTTTCCCTTTACATATTTCTTATGCACACTTCTTTCCCTTTACATATTTCTTATGCACACTTCTTTCCCTTTACATATTTCTTATGCACACTTCTTTCCCTTTACATATTTCTTATGCACACTTCTTTCCCTTTACATATTTCTTATGCACACTTCTTTCCCTTTACATATTTCTTATGCACACTTCTTTCCCTTTACATATTTCTTATGCACACTTCTTTCCCTTTACATATTTCTTATGCACACTTCTTTCCCTTTACATATTTCTTATGCACACTTCTTTCCCTTTACATATTTCTTATGCACACTTCTTTCCCTTTACATATTTCTTATGCACACTTCTTTCCCTTTACATATTTCTTATGCACACTTCTTTCCCTTTACATATTTCTTATGCACACTTCTTTCCCTTTACATATTTCTTATGCACACTTCTTTCCCTTTACATATTTCTTATGCACACTTCTTTCCCTTTACATATTTCTTATGCACACTTCTTTCCCTTTACATATTTCTTATGCACACTTCTTTCCCTTTACATATTTCTTATGCACACTTCTTTCCCTTTACATATTTCTTATGCACACTTCTTTCCCTTTACATATTTCTTATGCACACTTCTTTCCCTTTACATATTTCTTATGCACACTTCTTTCCCTTTACATATTTCTTATGCACACTTCTTTCCCTTTACATATTTCTTATGCACACTTCTTTCCCTTTACATATTTCTTATGCACACTTCTTTCCCTTTACATATTTCTTATGCACACTTCTTTCCCTTTACATATTTCTTATGCACACTTCTTTCCCTTTACATATTTCTTATGCACACTTCTTTCCCTTTACATATTTCTTATGCACACTTCTTTCCCTTTACATATTTCTTATGCACACTTCTTTCCCTTTACATATTTCTTATGCACACTTCTTTCCCTTTACATATTTCTTATGCACACTTCTTTCCCTTTACATATTTCTTATGCACACTTCTTTCCCTTTACATATTTCTTATGCACACTTCTTTCCCTTTACATATTTCTTATGCACACTTCTTTCCCTTTACATATTTCTTATGCACACTTCTTTCCCTTTACATATTTCTTATGCACACTTCTTTCCCTTTACATATTTCTTATGCACACTTCTTTCCCTTTACATATTTCTTATGCACACTTCTTTCCCTTTACATATTTCTTATGCACACTTCTTTCCCTTTACATATTTCTTATGCACACTTCTTTCCCTTTACATATTTCTTATGCACACTTCTTTCCCTTTACATATTTCTTATGCACACTTCTTTCCCTTTACATATTTCTTATGCACACTTCTTTCCCTTTACATATTTCTTATGCACACTTCTTTCCCTTTACATATTTCTTATGCACACTTCTTTCCCTTTACATATTTCTTATGCACACTTCTTTCCCTTTACATATTTCTTATGCACACTTCTTTCCCTTTACATATTTCTTATGCACACTTCTTTCCCTTTACATATTTCTTATGCACACTTCTTTCCCTTTACATATTTCTTATGCACACTTCTTTCCCTTTACATATTTCTTATGCACACTTCTTTCCCTTTACATATTTCTTATGCACACTTCTTTCCCTTTACATATTTCTTATGCACACTTCTTTCCCTTTACATATTTCTTATGCACACTTCTTTCCCTTTACATATTTCTTATGCACACTTCTTTCCCTTTACATATTTCTTATGCACACTTCTTTCCCTTTACATATTTCTTATGCACACTTCTTTCCCTTTACATATTTCTTATGCACACTTCTTTCCCTTTACATATTTCTTATGCACACTTCTTTCCCTTTACATATTTCTTATGCACACTTCTTTCCCTTTACATATTTCTTATGCACACTTCTTTCCCTTTACATATTTCTTATGCACACTTCTTTCCCTTTACATATTTCTTATGCACACTTCTTTCCCTTTACATATTTCTTATGCACACTTCTTTCCCTTTACATATTTCTTATGCACACTTCTTTCCCTTTACATATTTCTTATGCACACTTCTTTCCCTTTACATATTTCTTATGCACACTTCTTTCCCTTTACATATTTCTTATGCACACTTCTTTCCCTTTACATATTTCTTATGCACACTTCTTTCCCTTTACATATTTCTTATGCACACTTTTTTCCCTTTACATATTTCTTATGCACACTTCTTTCCCTTTACATATTTCTTATGCACACTTCTTTCCCTTTACATATTTCTTATGCACACTTCTTTCCCTTTACATATTTCTTATGCACACTTCTTTCCCTTTACATATTTCTTATGCACACTTCTTTCCCTTTACATATTTCTTATGCACACTTCTTTCCCTTTACATATTTCTTATGCACACTTCTTTCCCTTTACATATTTCTTATGCACACTTCTTTCCCTTTACATATTTTAACTCGAGGGCTTGTTCCCACATCATGTGTTTATTCCTTATGCACACTTCCTTCCCTTTACATATTTAACTCGAGGGCTTGTTCCCACATCATGTGTTTATTTCTTATGCACACTTCTTTCCCTTTACATATTTCTTATGCACACTTCTTTCCCTTTACATATTTCTTATGCACACTTCTTTCCCTTTACATATTTCTTATGCACACGTCTTTCCCTTTACATATTTCTTATGCACACTTCTTTCCCTTTACATATTTCTTATGCACACTTCTTTCCCTTTACATATTTCTTATGCACACTTCTTTCCCTTTACATATTTCTTATGCACACTTCTTTCCCTTTACATATTTCTTATGCACACTTCTTTCCCTTTACATATTTCTTATGCACACTTCTTTCCCTTTACATATTTCTTATGCACACTTCTTTCCCTTTACATATTTCTTATGCACACTTCTTTCCCTTTACATATTTCTTATGCACACTTCTTTCCCTTTACATATTTCTTATGCACACTTCTTTCACTTTACATATTTCTTATGCACACTTCTTTCCCTTTACATATTTCTTATGCACACTTCTTTCCCTTTACATATTTCTTATGCACACTTCTTTCCCTTTACATATTTTTTATGCACACTTTTTTCCCTTTACATATTTCTTATGCACACTTCTTTCCCTTTACATATTTCTTATGCACACTTCTTTCCCTTTACATATTTCTTATGCACACTTCTTTCCCTTTACATATTTCTTATGCATACTTCTTTCCCTTTACATATTTCTTATGCACACTTCTTTCCCTTTACATATTTCTTATGCACACTTCTTTCCCTTTACATATTTCTTATGCACACTTCTTTCCCTTTACATATTTCTTATGCACACTTCTTTCCCTTTACATATTTCTTATGCACACTTCTTTCCCTTTACATATTTCTTATGCACACTTCTTTCCCTTTACATATTTCTTATGCACACTTCTTTCCCTTTACATATTTCTTATGCACACTTCTTTCCCTTTACATATTTCTTATGCACACTTCTTTCCCTTTACATATTTCTTATGCACACTTCTTTCCCTTTACATATTTCTTATGCACACTTCTTTCCCTTTACATATTTCTTATGCACACTTCTTTCCCTTTACATATTTCTTATGCACACTTCTTTCCCTTTACATATTTCTTATGCACACTTTTTTCCCTTTACATATTTCTTATGCACACTTCTTTCCCTTTACATATTTCTTATGCACACTTCTTTCCCTTTACATATTTCTTATGCACACTTCTTTCCCTTTACATATTTCTTATGCACACTTCTTTCCCTTTACATATTTCTTATGCACACTTCTTTCCCTTTACATATTTCTTATGCACACTTCTTTCCCTTTACATATTTCTTATGCACACTTCTTTCCCTTTACATATTTCTTATGCACACTTCTTTCCCTTTACATATTTCTTATGCACACTTCTTTCCCTTTACATATTTCTTATGCACACTTCTTTCCCTTTACATATTTCTTATGCACACTTCTTTCCCTTTACATATTTCTTATGCACACTTCTTTCCCTTTACATATTCCTTATGCACACTTATTTCCCTTTACATATTTCTTATGCACACTTATTTCCCTTTACATATTTCTTATGCACACTTCTTTCCCTTTACATATTTCTTATGCACACTTCTTTCCCTTTACATATTTCTTATGCACACTTCTTTCCCTTTACATATTTCTTATGCACACTTCTTTCCCTTTACATATTTCTTATGCACACTTCTTTCCCTTTACATATTTCTTATGCACACTTCTTTCCCTTTACATATTTCTTATGCACACTTCTTTCCCTTTACATATTTCTTATGCACACTTCTTTCCCTTTACATATTTCCTATGCACACTTCTTTCCCTTTACATATTTCGTATGCACACTTCTTTCCCTTTACATATTTCTTATGCACACTTATTTCCCTTTACATATTTCTTATGCACACTTATTTCCCTTTACATATTTCTTATGCACACTTCTTTCCCTTTACATATTTCTTATGCACACTTCTTTCCCTTTACATATTTCTTATGCACACTTCTTTCCCTTTACATATTTCTTATGCACACTTCTTTCCCTTTACATATTTCTTATGCACACTTCTTTCCCTTTACATATTTCTTATGCACACTTCTTTCCCTTTACATATTTCTTATGCACACTTCTTTCCCTTTACATATTTCTTATGCACACTTCTTTCCCTTTACATATTATGCACACTTCTTTCCCTTTACATATTTCTTATGCACACTTCTTTCCCTTTACATATTTCTTATGCACACTTCTTTCCCTTTACATATTTCTTATGCACACTTCTTTCCCTTTACATATTTCTTATGCACACTTCTTTCCGTTTACATATTTCTTATACACACTTCTTTCCCTTTACATATTTCTTATGCACACTTCTTTACCTTTACATATTTCTTATGCACACTTCTTTCCCTTTACATATTTCTTATGCACACTTCTTTCCCTTTACATATTTCTTATGCACACTTCTTTCCCTTTACATATTTAACTCGAGGGCTTGTTCCCACATCATGTGTTTATTCCTTATGCACACTTCTTTCCCTTTACATATTTAACTCGAGGGCTTGTTCCCACATCATGTGTTTATTTCTTATGCACACTTCTTTCCCTTTACATATTTCTTATGCATACTTCTTTCCCTTTACATATTTCTTATGCACACTTCTTTCCCTTTACATATTTCTTATGCACACTTCTTTCCCTTTACATATTTCTTATGCACACTTCTTTCCCTTTACATATTTCGTATGCACACTTCTTTCCCTTTACATATTTCTTATGCACACTTCTTTCCCTTTACATATTTCTTATGCACACTTCTTTCCCTTTACATATTTCTTATGCACACTTCTTTCCCTTTACATATTTCTTATGCACACTTCTTTCCCTTTACATATTTCTTATGCACACTTCTTTCCCTTTACATATTTCTTATGCACACTTCTTTCCCTTTACATATTTCTTATGCACACTTCTTTCCCTTTACATATTTCTTATGCACACTTCTTTCCCTTTACATATTTCTTATGCACACTTCTTTCCCTTTACATATTTCTTATGCACACTTCTTTCCCTTTACATATTTCTTATGCACACTTCTTTCCCTTTACATATTTCTTATGCACACTTCTTTCCCTTTACATATTTCTTATGCACACTTCTTTCCCTTTACATATTTCTTATGCACACTTCTTTCCCTTTACATATTTCTTATGCACACTTCTTTCCCTTTACATATTTCTTATGCACACTTCTTTCCCTTTACATATTTCTTATGCACACTTCTTTCCCTTTACATATTTCTTATGCACACTTCTTTCCCTTTACATATTTAACTCGAGGGCTTGTTCCCACATCATGTGATTATTTCTTATGCACACTTCTTTCCCTTTACATATTTCTTATGCACACTTCTTTCCCTTTACATATTTCTTATGCACACTTCTTTCCCTTTACATATTTCTTATGCACACTTCTTTCCCTTTACATATTTCTTGAGCACACTTCTTTCCCTTTACATATTTCTTATGCACACTTCTTTCCCTTTACATATTTCTTATGCACACTTCTTTCCCTTTACATATGTCTTATGCACACTTCTTTCCCTTTACATATTTCTTATGCACACTTCTTTCCCTTTACATATTTCTTATGCACACTTCTTTCCCTTTACATATTTCTTATGCACACTTCTTTCCCTTTACATATTTCGTATGCACACTTCTTTCCCTTTACATATGTCTTATGCACACTTCTTTCCCTTTACATATTTCTTATGCACACTTCTTTCCCTTTACATATTTCTTATGCACACTTCTTTCCCTTTACATATGTCTTATGCACACTTCTTTCCCTTTACATATATCTTATGCACACTTCTTTCCCTTTACATATTTCTTATGCACACTTCTTTCCCTTTACATATTTCTTATGCACACTTCTTTCCCTTTACATATTTCTTATGCACACTTCTTTCCCTTTACATATTTCTTATGCACACTTCTTTCCCTTTACATATTTCTTATGCACACTTCTTTCCCTTTACATATTTCTTATGCACACTTCTTTCCCTTTACATATTTCTTATGCACACTTCTTTCCCTTTACATATTTCTTATGCACACTTCTTTCCCTTTACATATTTCTTATGCACACTTCTTTCCCTTTACATATTTCTTATGCACACTTCTTTCCCTTTACATATTTCTTATGCACACTTCTTTCCCTTTACATATTTCTTATGCACACTTCTTTCCCTTTTCATATTTCTTATACACACTTCTTTCCCTTTACATATTTCTTATGCACACTTCTTTCCCTTTACATATTTCTTATGCACACTTCTTTCCCTTTACATATTTCTTATGCACACTTCTTTCCCTTTACATATTTCTTATGCACACTTCTTTCCCTTTACATATTTCTTATGCACACTTCTTTCCCTTTACATATTTCTTATGCACACTTCTTTCCCTTTACATATTTCTTATGCACACTTCTTTCCCTTTACATATTTCTTATGCACACTTCTTTCACTTTACATATTTCTTATGCACACTTCTTTCCCTTTACATATTTCTTATGCACACTTCTTTCCCTTTACATATTTCTTATGCACACTTCTTTCCCTTTACATATTTTTTATGCACACTTTTTTCCCTTTACATATTTCTTATGCACACTTCTTTCCCTTTACATATTTCTTATGCACACTTCTTTCCCTTTACATATTTCTTATGCACACTTCTTTCCCTTTACATATTTCTTATGCATACTTCTTTCCCTTTACATATTTCTTATGCACACTTCTTTCCCTTTACATATTTCTTATGCACACTTCTTTCCCTTTACATATTTCTTATGCACACTTCTTTCCCTTTACATATTTCTTATGCACACTTCTTTCCCTTTACATATTTCTTATGCACACTTCTTTCCCTTTACATATTTCTTATGCACACTTCTTTCCCTTTACATATTTCTTATGCACACTTCTTTCCCTTTACATATTTCTTATGCACACTTCTTTCCCTTTACATATTTCTTATGCACACTTCTTTCCCTTTACATATTTCTTATGCACACTTCTTTCCCTTTACATATTTCTTATGCACACTTCTTTCCCTTTACATATTTCTTATGCACACTTCTTTCCCTTTACATATTTCTTATGCACACTTCTTTCCCTTTACATATTTCTTATGCACACTTCTTTCCCTTTACATATTTCTTATGCACACTTCTTTCCCTTTACATATTTCTTATGCACACTTCTTTCCCTTTACATATTTCTTATGCACACTTCTTTCCCTTTACATATTTAACTCGAGGGCTTGTTCCCACATCATGTGTTTATTCCTTATGCACACTTCTTTCCCTTTACATATTTAACTCGAGGGCTTGTTCCCACATCATGTGTTTATTTCTTATGCACACTTCTTTCCCTTTACATATTTCTTATGCACACTTCTTTCCCTTTACATATTTCTTATGCACACTTCTTTCCCTTTACATATTTCTTATGCACACTTCTTTCCCTTTACATATTTCTTATGCACACTTCTTTCCCTTTACATATTTCTTATGCACACTTCTTTCCTTTTACATATTTCTTATGCACACTTCTTTCCCTTTACATATGTCTTATGCACACTTCTTTCCCTTTACATATTTCTTATGCACACTTCTTTCCCTTTACATATTTCTTATGCACACTTCTTTCCCTTTACATATTTCTTATGCACACTTCTTTCCCTTTACATATTTCTAATGCACACTTCTTTCCCTTTACATATTTCTTATGCACACTTCTTTCCCTTTACATATTTCTTATGCACACTTCTTTCCCTTTACATATTTCTTATGCACACTTCTTTCCCTTTACATATTTCTTATGCACACTTCTTTCCCTTTACATATTTCTTATGCACACTTCTTTCCCTTTACATATTTCTTATGCACACTTCTTTCCCTTTACATATTTCTTATGCACACTTCTTTCCCTTTACATATTTCTTATGCACACTTCTTTCCCTTTACATATTCCTTATGCACACTTATTTCCCTTTACATATTTCTTATGCACACTTCTTTCCCTTTACATATTTCTTATGCACACTTCTTTCCCTTTACATATTTCTTATGCACACTTCTTTCCCTTTACATATTTCTTATGCACACTTCTTTCCCTTTACATATTTCTTATGCACACTTCTTTCCCTTTACATATTTCTTATGCACACTTCTTTCCCTTTACATATTTCTTATGCACACTTCTTTCCCTTTACATATTTCTTATGCACACTTCTTTCCCTTTACATATTTCTTATGCACACTTCTTTCCCTTTACATATTTCCTATGCACACTTCTTTCCCTTTACATATTTCGTATGCACACTTCTTTCCCTTTACATATTTCTTATGCACACTTATTTCCCTTTACATATTTCTTATGCACACTTCTTTCCCTTTACATATTTCTTATGCACACTTCTTTCCCTTTACATATTTCTTATGCACACTTCTTTCCCTTTACATATTTCTTATGCACACTTATTTCCCTTTACATATTTCTTATGCACACTTCTTTCCCTTTACATATTTCTTATGCACACTTCTTTCCCTTTACATATTTCTTATGCACACTTCTTTCCCTTTACATATTTCTTATGCACACTTCTTTCCCTTTACATATTTCTTATGCACACTTCTTTCCCTTTACATATTTCTTATGCACACTTCTTTCCCTTTACATATTTCTTATGCACACTTCTTTCCCTTTACATATTTCTTATGCACACTTCTTTCCCTTTACATATTTCTTATGCACACTTCTTTCCCTTTACATATTTCTTATGCACACTTCTTTCCCTTTACATATTTTTTATGCACACTTTTTTCCCTTTACATATTTCTTATGCACACTTCTTTCCCTTTACATATTTCTTATGCACACTTCTTTCCCTTTACATATTTCTTATGCACACTTCTTTCCCTTTACATATTTCTTATGCACACTTCTTTCCCTTTACATATTTCTTATGCACACTTCTTTCCCTTTACATATTTCTTATGCACACTTCTTTCCCTTTACATATTTAACTCGAGGGCTTGTTCCCACATCATGTGATTATTCCTTATGCACACTTCTTTCCCTTTACATATTTAACTCGAGGGCTTGTTCCCACATCATGTGTTTATTTCTTATGCACACTTCTTTCCCTTTACATATTTCTTATGCACACTTCTTTCCCTTTACATATTTCTTATGCACACTTCTTTCCCTTTACATATTTCTTATGCACACTTCTTTCCCTTTACATATTTCTTATGCACACTTCTTTCCCTTTACATATTTCTTATGCACACTTCTTTCCCTTTACATATTTCTTATGCACACTTCTTTCCCTTTACATATGTCTTATGCACACTTCTTTCCCTTTACATATTTCTTATGCACACTTCTTTCCCTTTACATATTTCTTATGCACACTTCTTTCCCTTTACATATTTCTTATGCACACTTCTTTCCCTTTACATATTTCTTATGCACACTTCTTTTCCTTTACATATTTCTTATGCACACTTCTTTCCCTTTACATATTTATTATGCACACTTCTTTCCCTTTACATATTTCTTATGCACACTTCTTTCCCTTTACATATTTCTTATGCACACTTCTTTCCCTTTACATATTTCTTATGCACACTTCTTTCCCTTTACATATTTCTTATGCACACTTCTTTCCCTTTACATATTTCTTATGCACACTTCTTTCCCTTTACATATTTCTTATGCACACTTCTTTCCCTTTACATATTTCTTATGCACACTTCTTTCCCTTTACATATTTCTTATGCACACTTCTTTCCCTTTACATATTTCTTATGCACACTTCTTTCCCTTTACATATTTCTTATGCACACTTCTTTCCCTTTACATTTTTCTTATGCACACTTCTTTCCCTTTACATATTTCTTATGCACACTTCTTTCCCTTTACATATTTCTTATGCACACTTCTTTCCCTTTACATATTTCTTATGCACACTTCTTTCCCTTTACATATTTCTTATGCACACTTCTTTCCCTTTACATATTTCTTATGCACACTTCTTTCCCTTTACATATTTCTTATGCACACTTCTTTCCCTTTACATATTTCTTATGCACACTTCTTTCCCTTTACATATGTCTTATGCACACTTCTTTCCCTTTACATATTTCTTATGCACACTTCTTTCCCTTTACATATTTCTTATGCACACTTCTTTCCCTTTACATATTTCTTATGCACACTTCTTTCCCTTTACATATTTCTTATGCACACTTCTTTTCCTTTACATATTTCTTATGCACACTTCTTTCCCTTTACATATTTATTATGCACACTTCTTTCCCTTTACATATTTCTTATGCACACTTCTTTCCCTTTACATATTTCTTATGCACACTTCTTTCCCTTTACATATTTCTTATGCACACTTCTTTCCCTTTACATATTTCTTATGCACACTTCTTTCCCTTTACATATTTCTTATGCACACTTCTTTCCCTTTACATATTTCTTATGCACACTTCTTTCCCTTTACATATTTCTTATGCACACTTCTTTCCCTTTACATATTTCTTATGCACACTTCTTTCCCTTTACATATTTCTTATGCACACTTCTTTCCCTTTACATATTTCTTATGCACACTTCTTTCCCTTTACATTTTTCTTATGCACACTTCTTTCCCTTTACATATTTCTTATGCACACTTCTTTCCCTTTACATATTTCTTATGCACACTTCTTTCCCTTTACATATTTCTTATGCACACTTCTTTCCCTTTACATATTTCTTATGCACACTTCTTTCCCTTTACATATTTCTTATGCACACTTCTTTCCCTTTACATATTTCTTATGCACACTTCTTTCCCTTTACATATTTCTTATGCACACTTCTTTCCCTTTACATATTTCTTATGCACACTTCTTTCCCTTTACATATTTCTTATGCACACTTCTTTCCCTTTACATATTTCTTATGCACACTTCTTTCCCTTTACATATTTTTTATGCACACTTCTTTCCCTTTACATATTTCTTATGCACACTTCTTTCCCTTTACATATTTCTTATGCACACTTCTTTCCCTTTACATATTTCTTATGCACACTTCTTTCCATTTACATATTTCTTATGCACACTTCTTTCCCTTTACATATTTCTTATGCACACTTCTTTCCCTTTACATATTTCTTATGCACACTTCTTTCCCTTTACATATTTCTTATGCACACTTCTTTCCCTTTACATATGTCTTATGCACACTTCTTTCCCTTTACATATTTCTTATGCACACTTCTTTCCCTTTACATATTTCTTATGCACACTTCTTTCCCTTTACATATTTCTTATGCACACTTCTTTCCCTTTACATATTTCTTATGCACACTTCTTTCCCTTTACATATTTCTTATGCACACTTCTTTCCCTTTACATATTTCTTATGCACACTTCTTTCCCTTTACATATTTCTTATGCACACTTCTTTCCCTTTACATATTTCTTATGCACACTTCTTTCCCTTTACATATTTCTTATGCACACTTCTTTCCCTTTACATATTTCTTATGCACACTTCTTTCCCTTTACATATTTCTTATGCACACTTCTTTCCCTTTACATATTTCTTATGCACACTTCTTTCCCTTTACATATTTCTTATGCACACTTCTTTCCCTTTACATATTTCTTATGCACACTTCTTTCCCTTTACATATTTCTTATGCACACTTATTTCCCTTTACATATTTCTTATGCACACTTCTTTCCCTTTACATATTTCTTATGCACACTTCTTTCCCTTTACATATTTCTTATGCACACTTCTTTCCCTTTACATATTTCTTATGCACACTTATTTCCCTTTACATATTTCTTATGCACACTTCTTTCCCTTTACATATTTCTTATGCACACTTCTTTCCCTTTACATATTTCTTATGCACACTTCTTTCCCTTTACATATTTCTTATGCACACTTCTTTCCCTTTACATATT
This sequence comes from Crossaster papposus, assembly GCA_037893245.1. Lineage (NCBI taxonomy): Eukaryota > Metazoa > Echinodermata > Asteroidea > Velatida > Solasteridae > Crossaster > Crossaster papposus. Next base: position 31,115 of record JBAIAA010000983.1, on the reverse strand, counting down.
TCTTATGCACACTTCTTTCCCTTTACATATTTCTTATGCACACTTCTTTCCCTTTACTTATATTTCTTATGCACACTTCTTTCCCTTTACATATTTCTTATGCACACTTCTTTCCCTTTACATATTTCTTATGCACACTTCTTTCCCTTTACATATTTCTTATGCACACTTCTTTCCCTTTACATATTTCTTATGCACACTTATTTCCCTTTACATATTTCTTATGCACACTTCTTTCCCTTTACATATTTCTTATGCACACTTCTTTCCCTTTACATATTTCTTATGCACACTTCTTTCCCTTTACATATTTCTTATGCACACTTCTTTCCCTTTACATATTTCTTATGCACACTTCTTTCCCTTTACATATTTCTTATGCACACTTCTTTCCCTTTACATATTTCTTATGCACACTTCTTTCCCTTTACATATTTCTTATGCACACTTCTTTCCCTTTACATATTTCTTATGCACACTTCTTTCCCTTTACATATTTCTTATGCACACTTCTTTCCCTTTACATATTTCTTATGCACACTTCTTTCCCTTTACATATTTCTTATGCACACTTCTTTCCCTTTACATATTTCTTATGCACACTTCTTTCCCTTTACATATTTCTTATGCACACTTATTTCCCTTTACATATTTCTTATGCACACTTCTTTCCCTTTACATATTTCTTATGCACACTTCTTTCCCTTTACATATTTCTTATGCACACTTCTTTCCCCTTACATATTTCTTATGCACACTTCTTTCCCTTTACATATTTCTTATGCACACTTCTTTCCCTTTACATATTTCTTATGCACACTTCTTTCCCTTTACATATTTCTTATGCACACTTCTTTCCCTTTACATATTTCTTATGCACACTTCTTTCCCTTTACATATTTCTTATGCACACTTCTTTCCCTTTACATATTTCTTATGCACACTTCTTTCCCTTTACATATTTCTTATGCACACTTCTTTCCCTTTACATATTTCTTGTGCACACTTCTTTCCCTTTACATATTTCTTGTGCACACTTCTTTCCCTTTACATATTTCTTATGCACACTTCTTTCCCTTTACATATTTCTTATGCACACTTCTTTCCCTTTACATATTTCTTATGCACACTTCTTTCCCTTTACATATTTCTTATGCACACTTCTTTCCCTTTACATATTTCTTATGCACACTTCTTTCCCTTTACATATTCCTTATGCACACTTATTTCCCTTTACATATTTCTTATGCACACTTCTTTCCCTTTACATATTTCTTATGCACACTTCTTTCCCTTTACATATTTCTTATGCACACTTCTTTCCCTTTACATATTTCTTATGCACACTTCTTTCCCTTTACATATTTCTTATGCACACTTCTTTCCCTTTACATATTTCTTATGCACACTTCTTTCCCTTTACATATTTCTTATGCACACTTCTTTCCCTTTACATATTTCTTATGCACACTTCTTTCCCTTTACATATTTCTTATGCACACTTCTTTCCCTTTACATATTTCTTGTGCACACTTCTTTCCCTTTACATATTTCTTGTGCACACTTCTTTCCCTTTACATATTTCTTATGCACACTTCTTTCCCTTTACATATTTCTTATGCACACTTCTTTCCCTTTACATATTTCTTATGCACACTTCTTTCCCTTTACATATTTCTTATGCACACTTCTTTCCCCTTACATATTTCTTATGCACACTTCTTTCCCTTTACATATTTCTTATGCACACTTCTTTCCCTTTACATATTTCTTATGCACACTTCTTTCCCTTTACATATTTCTTATGCACACTTCTTTCCCTTTACATATTTCTTATGCACACTTCTTTCCCTTTACATATTCCTTATGCACACTTATTTCCCTTTACATATTTCTTATGCACACTTCTTTCTCTTTACATATTTCTTATGCACACTTCTTTCCCTTTACATATTTCTTATGCACACTTCTTTCCCTTTACATATTTCTTATGCACACTTCTTTCCCTTTACATATTTCTTATGCACACTTCTTTCCCTTTACATATTTCTTATGCACACTTCTTTCCCTTTACATATTTCTTATGCACACTTCTTTCCCTTTACATATTTCTTATGCACACTTCTTTCCCTTTACATATTTCTTATGCACACTTCTTTCCCTTTACATATTTCTTATGCACACTTCTTTCCCTTTACATATTTCTTATGCACACTTCTTTCCCTTTACATATGTCTTATGCACACTTCTTTCCCTTTACATATTTCTTATGCACACTTCTTTCCCTTTACATATTTCTTATGCACACTTCTTTCCCTTTACATATTTCTTATGCACACTTCTTTCCCTTTACATATTTCTTATGCACACTTCTTTCCCTTTACATATTTCTTATGCACACTTCTTTCCCTTTACATATTTCTTATGCACACTTCTTTCCCTTTACATATTTCTTATGCACACTTCTTTCCCTTTACATATTTCTTATGCACACTTCTTTCCCTTTACATATTTCTTATGCACACTTCTTTCCCTTTACATATTTCTTATGCACACTTCTTTCCCTTTACATATTTCTTATGCACACTTCTTTCCCTTTACATATTTCTTATGCACACTTCTTTCCCTCTACATATTTCTTATGCACACTTCTTTCCCTTTACATATTTCTTATGCACACTTCTTTCCCTTTACATATTTCTTATGCACACTTCTTTCCCTTTACATATTTCTTATGCACACTTCTTTCCCTTTACATATTTAACTCGAGGGCTTGTTCCCACATCATGTGTTTATTCCTTATGCACACTTCTTTCCCTTTACATATTTAACTCGAGGGCTTGTTCCCACATCATGTGTTTATTTCTTATGCACACTTCTTTCCCTTTACATATTTCTTATGCACACTTCTTTCCCTTTACATATTTCTTATGCACACTTCTTTCCCTTTACATATTTCTTATGCACACTTCTTTCCCTTTACATATTTCTTATGCACACTTCTTTCCCTTTACATATTTCTTATGCACACTTCTTTCCCTTTACATATTTCTTATGCACACTTCTTTCCCTTTACATATTTCTTATGCACACTTATTTCCCTTTACATATTTCTTATGCACACTTCTTTCCCTTTACATATGTCTTATGCACACTTCTTTCCCTTTACATATTTCTTATGCACACTTCTTTCCCTTTACATATTTCTTATGCACACTTCTTTCCCTTTACATATTTCTTATGCACACTTCTTTCCCTTTACATATTTCTTATGCACACTTCTTTCCCTTTACATATTTCTTATGCACACTTCTTTCCCTTTACATATTTCTTATGCACACTTCTTTCCCTTTACATATTTCTTATGCACACTTCTTTCCCTTTACATATTTCTTATGCACACTTCTTTCCCTTTACATATTTCTTATGCACACTTCTTTCCCTTTACATATTTCTTATGCACACTTCTTTCCCTTTACATATTTCTTATGCACACTTCTTTCCCTTTACATATTTCTTATGCACACTTCTTTCCCTTTACATATTTCTTATGCACACTTTTTTCCCTTTACATATTTCTTATGCACACTTCTTTCCCTTTACATATTTCTTATGCACACTTCTTTCCCTTTACATATTTCTTATGCACACTTATTTCCCTTTACATATTTCTTATGCACACTTCTTTCCCTTTACATATTTCTTATGCACACTTCTTTCCCTTTACATATTTCCTATGCACACTTCTTTCCCTTTACATATTTCTTATGCACACTTCTTTCCCTTTACATATTTCTTATGCACACTTCTTTCCCTTTACATATTTCTTATGCACACTTCTTTCCCTTTACATATTTCTTATGCACACTTCTTTCCCTTTACATATTTCTTATGCACACTTCTTTCCCTTTACATATTTCTTATGCACACTTATTTCCCTTTACATATTTCTTATGCACACTTATTTCCCTTTACATATTTCTTATGCACACTTCTTTCCCTTTACATATTTCTTATGCACACTTCTTTCCCTTTACATATTTCTTATGCACACTTCTTTCCCTTTACATATTTCTTATGCACACTTCTTTCCCTTTACATATTTCTTATGTACACTTCTTTCCCTTTACATATTTCTTATGCACACTTCTTTCCCTTTACATATTTCTTATGCACACTTCTTTCCCTTTACATATTTCTTATGCACACTTCTTTCCCTTTACATATTTCTTATGCACACTTCTTTCCCTTTACATATTTCTTATGCACACTTCTTTCCCTTTACATATTTCTTATGCACACTTTTTTCCCTTTACATATTTCTTATGCACACTTCTTTCCCTTTACATATTTCTTATGCACACTTCTTTCCCTTTACATATTTCTTATGCACACTTATTTCCCTTTACATATTTCTTATGCACACTTCTTTCCCTTTACATATTTCCTATGCACACTTCTTTCCCTTTACATATTTCTTATGCACACTTCTTTCCCTTTACATATTTCTTATGCACACTTCTTTCCCTTTACATATTTCTTATGCACACTTCTTTCCCTTTACATATTTCTTGTGCACACTTCTTTCCCTTTACATATTTCTTGTGCACACTTCTTTCCCTTTACATATTTCTTATGCACACTTCTTTCCCTTTACATATTTCTTATGCACACTTCTTTCCCTTTACATATTTCTTATGCACACTTCTTTCCCTTTACATATTTCTTATGCACACTTCTTTCCCTTTACATATTTCTTATGCACACTTCTTTCCCTTTACATATTCCTTATGCACACTTATTTCCCTTTACATATTTCTTATGCACACTTCTTTCCCTTTACATATTTCTTATGCACACTTCTTTCCCTTTACATATTTCTTATGCACACTTCTTTCCCTTTACATATTTCTTATGCACACTTCTTTCCCTTTACATATTTCTTATGCACACTTCTTTCCCTTTACATATTTCTTATGCACACTTCTTTCCCTTTACATATTTCTTATGCACACTTCTTTCCCTTTACATATTTCTTATGCACACTTCTTTCCCTTTACATATTTCTTATGCACACTTCTTTCCCTTTACATATTTCTTATGCACACTTCTTTCCCTTTACATATTTCTTATGCACACTTCTTTCCCTTTACATATTTCTTATGCACACTTCTTTCCCTTTACATATTTCTTATGCACACTTCTTTCCCTTTACATATTTCTTATGCACACTTCTTTCCCTTTACATATTTCTTATGCACACTTCTTTCCCTTTACATATTTCTTATGCACACTTCTTTCCCTTTACATATTTCTTATGCACACTTCTTTCCCTTTACATATTTCTTATGCACACTTCTTTCCCTTTACATATTTCTTGTGCACACTTCTTTCCCTTTACATATTTCTTGTGCACACTTCTTTCCCTTTACATATTTCTTATGCACACTTCTTTCCCTTTACATATTTCTTATGCACACTTCTTTCCCTTTACATATTTCTTATGCACACTTCTTTCCCTTTACATATTTCTTATGCACACTTCTTTCCCTTTACATATTTCTTATGCACACTTCTTTCCCTTTACATATTCCTTATGCACACTTATTTCCCTTTACATATTTCTTATGCACACTTCTTTCTCTTTACATATTTCTTATGCACACTTCTTTCCCTTTACATATTTCTTATGCACACTTCTTTCCCTTTACATATTTCTTATGCACACTTCTTTCCCTTTACATATTTCTTATGCACACTTCTTTCCCTTTACATATTTCTTATGCACACTTCTTTCCCTTTACATATATTTTTTATGCACACTTCTTTCCCTTTACATATTTCTTATGCACACTTCTTTCCCTTTACATATTTCTTATGCACACTTCTTTCCCTTTACATATTTCTTATGCACACTTCTTTCCCTTTACATATTTCTTATGCACACTTCTTTCCCTTTACATATTTCTTATGCACACTTCTTTCCCTTTACATATTTCTTATGCACACTTCTTTCCCTTTACATATTTCTTATGCACACTTCTTTCCCTTTACACATTTCTTATGCACACTTCTTTCCCTTTACATATTTCTTATGCACACTTCTTTCCCTTTACATATTTCTTATGCACACTTCTTTCCCTTTACATATTTCTTATGCACACTTCTTTCCCTTTACATATTTCTTATGCACACTTCTTTCCCTTTACATATTTCTTATGCACACTTCTTTCCCTTTACATATTTCTTATGCACACTTCTTTCCCTTTACATATTTCTTATGCACACTTCTTTCCCTTTACATATTTCTTATGCACACTTCTTTCCCTTTACATATTTCTTATGCACACTTCTTTCCCTCTACATATTTCTTATGCACACTTCTTTCCCTTTACATATTTCTTATGCACACTTCTTTCCCTTTACATATTTCTTATGCACACTTTTTTCCCTTTACATATTTCTTATGCACACTTCTTTCCCTTTACATATTTAACTCGAGGGCTTGTTCCCACATCATGTGTTTATTCCTTATGCACACTTCTTTCCCTTTACATATTTAACTCGAGGGCTTGTTCCCACATCATGTGTTTATTTCTTATGCACACTTCTTTCCCTTTACATATTTCTTATGCACACTTCTTTCCCTTTACATATTTCTTATGCACACTTCTTTCCCTTTACATATTTCTTATGCACACTTCTTTCCCTTTACATATTTCTTATGCACACTTCTTTCCCTTTACATATTTCTTATGCACACTTCTTTCCCTTTACATATTTCTTATGCACACTTCTTTCCCTTTACATATTTCTTATGCACACTTCTTTCCCTTTACATATGTCTTATGCACACTTCTTTCCCTTTACATATGTCTTATGCACACTTCTTTCCCTTTACATATTTCTTATGCACACTTCTTTCCCTTTACATATTTCTTATGCACACTTCTTTCCCTTTACATATTTCTTATGCACACTTCTTTCCCTTTACATATTTCTTATGCACACTTCTTTCCCTTTACATATTTCTTATGCACACTTCTTTCCCTTTACATATTTCTTATGCACACTTCTTTCCCTTTACATATTTCTTATGCACACTTTTTTCCCTTTACATATTTCTTATGCACACTTCTTTCCCTTTACATATTTCTTATGCACACTTATTTCCCTTTACATATTTCTTATGCACACTTCTTTCCCTTTACATATTTCTTATGCACACTTCTTTCCCTTTACATATTTCCTATGCACACTTCTTTCCCTTTACATATTTCCTATGCACACTTATTTCCCTTTACATATTTCTTATGCACACTTATTTCCCTTTACATATTTCTTATGCACACTTCTTTCCCTTTACATATTTCTTATGCACACTTCTTTCCCTTTACATATTTCTTATGCACACTTCTTTCCCTTTACATATTTCTTATGCACACTTCTTTCCCTTTACATATTTCTTATGCACACTTCTTTCCCTTTACATATTTCTTATGCACACTTCTTTCCCTTTACATATTTCTTATGCACACTTCTTTCCCTTTACATATTTCTTATGCACACTTTTTTCCCTTTACATATTTCTTATGCACACTTCTTTCCCTTTACATATTTCTTATGCACACTTCTTTCCCTTTACATATTTCTTATGCACACTTCTTTCCCTTTACATATTTCTTATGCACACTTCTTTCCCTTTACATATTTCTTATGCACACTTCTTTCCCTTTACATATTTCTTATGCACACTTCTTTCCCTTTACATATGTCTTATGCACACTTCTTTCCCTTTAAATATTTCTTATGCACACTTCTTTCCCTTTACATATTTCTTATGCACACTTCTTTCCCTTTACATATTTCTTATGCACACTTCTTTCCCTTTACATATTTCTTATGCACACTTCTTTCCCTTTACATATTTCTTATGCACACTTCTTTCCCTTTACATATTTCTTATGCACACTTCTTTCCCTTTACATATTTCTTATGCACACTTCTTTCCCTTTACATATTTCTTATGCACACTTCTTTCCCTTTACATATTTCTTATGCACACTTCTTTCCCTTTACATATTTCTTATGCACACTTCTTTCCCTTTACATATTTCTTATGCACACTTCTTTCCCTTTACATATTTCTTATGCACACTTCTTTCCCTTTACATATTTCTTATGCACACTTCTTTCCCTTTACATATTTCTTATGCACACTTCTTTCCCTTTACATATTTCTTATGCACACTTCTTTCCCTTTACATATTTCTTATGCACACTTCTTTCCCTTTACATATGTCTTATGCACACTTCTTTCCCTTTACATATTTCTTATGCACACTTCTTTCCCTTTACATATTTCTTATGCACACTTCTTTCCCTTTACATATTTCTTATGCACACTTCTTTCCCTTTACATATTTCTTATGCACACTTCTTTCCCTTTACATATTTCTTATGCACACTTCTTTCCCTTTACATATTTCTTATGCACACTTCTTTCCCTTTACATATTTCTTATGCACACTTCTTTCCCTTTACATATTTCTTATGCACACTTCTTTCCCTTTACATATTTCTTATGCACACTTCTTTCCCTTTACATATTTCTTATGCACACTTCTTTCCCTTTACATATTTTTTATGCACACTTCTTTCCCTTTACATATTTCTTATGCACACTTCTTTCCCTTTACATATTTCTTATGCACACTTTTTTCCCTTTACATATTTCTTATGCACACTTCTTTCCCTTTACATATTTCTTATGCACACTTCTTTCCCTTTACATATTTCTTATGCACACTTCTTTCCCTTTACATATTTCTTATGCACACTTCTTTCCCTTTACATATTTCTTATGCACACTTCTTTCCCTTTACACATTTCTTATGCACACTTCTTTCCCTTTACATATTTCTTATGCACACTTCTTTCCCTTTACATATTTCTTATGCAATCTTCTTTCCCTTTACATATTTCTTATGCACACTTCTTTCCCTTTACATATTTCTTATGCACACTTCTTTCCCTTTACATATTTCTTATGCACACTTCTTTCCCTTTACATATTTCTTATGCACACTTCTTTCCCTTTACATATTTCTTATGCACACTTCTTTCCCTTTACATATTTCTTATGCACACTTCTTTCCCTTTACATATTTCTTATGCACACTTCTTTCCCTCTACATATTTCTTATGCACACTTCTTTCCCTTTACATATTTCTTATGCACACTTCTTTCCCTTTACATATTTCTTATGCACACTTCTTTCCCTTTACATATTTCTTATGCACACTTCTTTCCCTTTACATATTTAACTCGAGGGCTTGTTCCCACATCATGTGTTTATTCCTTATGCACACTTCTTTCCCTTTACATATTTAACTCGGGGGCTTGTTCCCACATCATGTGTTTATTTCTTATGCACACTTCTTTCCCTTTACATATTTCTTATGCACACTTCTTTCCCTTTACATATTTCTTATGCACACTTCTTTCCCTTTACATATTTCTTATGCACACTTCTTTCCCTTTACATATTTCTTATGCACACTTCTTTCCCTTTACATATTTCTTATGCACACTTCTTTCCCTTTACATATTTCTTATGCACACTTCTTTCCCTTTACATATTTCTTATGCACACTTCTTTCCCTTTACATATTTCTTATGCACACTTCTTTCCCTTTACATATGTCTTATGCACACTTCTTTCCCTTTACATATTTCTTATGCACACTTCTTTCCCTTTACATATTTCTTATGCACACTTCTTTCCCTTTACATATTTCTTATGCACACTTCTTTCCCTTTACATATTTCTTATGCACACTTCTTTCCCTTTACATATTTCTTATGCACACTTCTTTCCCTTTACATATTTCTTATGCACACTTCTTTCCCTTTACATATTTCTTATGCACACTTCTTTCCCTTTACATATTTCTTATGCACACTTCTTTCCCTTTACATATTTCTTATGCACACTTCTTTCCCTTTACATATTTCTTATGCACACTTCTTTCCCTTTACATATTTTTTATGCACACTTCTTTCCCTTTACATATTTCTTATGCACACTTCTTTCCCTTTACATATTTCTTATGCACACTTTTTTCCCTTTACATATTTCTTATGCACACTTCTTTCCCTTTACATATTTCTTATGCACACTTCTTTCCCTTTACATATTTCTTATGCACACTTATTTCCCTTTACATATTTCTTATGCACACTTCTTTCCCTTTACATATTTCTTATGCACACTTCTTTCCCTTTACATATTTCCTATGCACACTTCTTTCCCTTTACATATTTCTTATGCACACTTCTTTCCCTTTACATATTTCTTATGCACACTTCTTTCCCTTTACATATTTCTTATGCACACTTCTTTCCCTTTACATATTTCTTATGCACACTTCTTTCCCTTTACATATTTCTTATGCACACTTCTTTCCCTTTACATATTTCTTATGCACACTTCTTTCCCTTTACATATTTCTTATGCACACTTCTTTCCCTTTACATATTTCTTATGCACACTTCTTTCCCTTTACATATTTCTTATGCACACTTCTTTCCCTTTACATATTTCTTATGCACACTTCTTTCCCTTTACATATTTCTTATGCACACTTCTTTCCCTTTACATATTTCTTATGCACACTTCTTTCCCTTTACATATTTCTTATGCACACTTCTTTCCCTTTACATATTTCTTATGCACACTTCTTTCCCTTTACATATTTCTTATGCACACTTCTTTCCCTTTACATATTTCTTATGCACACTTCTTTCCCTTTACATATTTCTTATGCACACTTCTTTCCCTTTACATATTTCTTATGCACACTTTTTTCCCTTTACATATTTCTTATGCACACTTCTTTCCCTTTACATATTTCTTATGCACACTTCTTTCCCTTTACATATTTCTTATGCACACTTATTTCCCTTTACATATTTCTTATGCACACTTCTTTCCCTTTACATATTTCTTATGCACACTTCTTTCCCTTTACATATTTCCTATGCACACTTCTTTCCCTTTACATATTTCTTATGCACACTTATTTCCCTTTACATATTTCTTATGCACACTTATTTCCCTTTACATATTTCTTATGCACACTTCTTTCCCTTTACATATTTCTTATGCACACTTCTTTCCCTTTACATATTTCTTATGCACACTTCTTTCCCTTTACATATTTCTTATGCACACTTCTTTCCCTTTACATATTTCTTATGCACACTTCTTTCCCTTTACATATTTCTTATGCACACTTCTTTCCCTTTACATATTTCTTATGCACACTTTTTTCCCTTTACATATTTCTTATGCACACTTCTTTCCCTTTACATATTTCTTATGCACACTTCTTTCCCTTTACATATTTCTTATGCACACTTCTTTCCCTTTACATATTTCTTATGCACACTTCTTTCCCTTTACATATTTCTTATGCACACTTCTTTCCCTTTACATATTTCTTATGCACACTTCTTTCCCTTTACATATGTCTTATGCACACTTCTTTCCCTTTAAATATTTCTTATGCACACTTCTTTCCCTTTACATATTTCTTATGCACACTTCTTTCCCTTTACATATTTCTTATGCACACTTCTTTCCCTTTACATATTTCTTATGCACACTTCTTTCCCTTTACATATTTCTTATGCACACTTCTTTCCCTTTACATATTTCTTATGCACACTTCTTTCCCTTTACATATTTCTTATGCACACTTCTTTCCCTTTACATATTTCTTATGCACACTTCTTTCCCTTTACATATTTCTTATGCACACTTCTTTCCCTTTACATATTTCTTATGCACACTTCTTTCCCTTTACATATTTCTTATGCACACTTCTTTCCCTTTACATATTTCATATGCACACTTCTTTCCCTTTACATATTTCTTATGCACACTTTTTTCCCTTTACATATTTCTTATGCACACTTCTTTCCCTTTACATATTTCTTATGCACACTTATTTCCCTTTACATATTTCTTATGCACACTTCTTTCCCTTTACATATTTCTTATGCACACTTCTTTCCCTTTACATATTTCTTATGCACACTTCTTTCCCTTTACATATTTCCTATGCACACTTCTTTCCCTTTACATATTTCTTATGCACACTTCTTTCCCTTTACATATTTCTTATGCACACTTCTTTCCCTTTACATATTTCTTATGCACACTTCTTTCCCTTTACATATTTCTTATGCACACTTCTTTCCCTTTACATATTTCTTATGCACACTTCTTTCCCTTTACATATTTCTTATGCACACTTCTTTCCCTTTACATATTTCTTATGCACACTTATTTCCCTTTACATATTTCTTATGCACACTTCTTTCCCTTTACATATTTCTTATGCACACTTCTTTCCCTTTACATATTTCTTATGCACACTTCTTTCCCTTTACATATTTCTTATGCACACTTCTTTCCCTTTACATATTTCTTATGCACACTTCTTTCCCTTTACATATTTCTTATGCACACTTCTTTCCCTTTACATATTTCTTATGCACACTTCTTTCCCTTTACATATTTCTTATGCACACTTTTTTCCCTTTACATATTTCTTATGCACACTTCTTTCCCTTTACATATTTCTTATGCACACTTCTTTCCCTTTACATATTTCTTATGCACACTTCTTTCCCTTTACATATTTCTTATGCACACTTCTTTCCCTTTACATATTTCTTATGCACACTTCTTTCCCTTTACATATTTCCTATGCACACTTCTTTCCCTTTACATATTTCTTATGCACACTTCTTTCCCTTTACATATTTCTTATGCACACTTCTTTCCCTTTACATATTTCTTATGCACACTTTTTTCCCTTTACATATTTCTTATGCACACTTCTTTCCCTTTACATATTTCTTATGCACACTTCTTTCCCTTTACATATTTCTTATGCACACTTCTTTCCCTTTACATATTTCTTATGCACACTTCTTTCCCTTTACATATTTCTTATGCACACTTCTTTCCCTTTACATATTTCTTATGCACACTTCTTTCCCTTTACATATTTCTTATGCACACTTCTTTCCCTTTACATATTTCTTATGCACACTTCTTTCCCTTTACATATTTCTTATGCACACTTCTTTCCCTTTACATATTTCTTATGCACACTTATTTCCCTTTACATATTTCTTATGCACACTTCTTTCCCTTTACATATTTCTTATGCACACTTCTTTCCCTTTACATATTTCCTATGCACACTTCTTTCCCTTTACATATTTCTTATGCACACTTCTTTCCCTTTACATATTTCTTATGCACACTTCTTTCCCTTTACATATTTCTTATGCACACTTTTTTCCCTTTACATATTTCTTATGCACACTTCTTTCCCTTTACATATTTCTTATGCACACTTCTTTCCCTTTACATATTTCTTATGCACACTTATTTCCCTTTACATATTTCTTATGCACACTTCTTTCCCTTTACATATTTCTTATGCACACTTCTTTCCCTTTACATATTTCTTATGCACACTTCTTTCCCTTTACATATTTCTTATGCACACTTCTTTCCCTTTACATATTTCTTATGCACACTTCTTTCCCTTTACATATTTCTTATGCACACTTCTTTCCCTTTACATATTTCTTATGCACACTTCTTTCCCTTTACATATTTCTTATGCACACTTCTTTCCCTTTACATATTTCTTATGCACACTTCTTTCCCTTTACATATTTCTTATGCACACTTCTTTCCCTTTACATATTTCTTATGCACACTTCTTTCCCTTTACATATTTCTTATGCACACTTCTTTCCCTTTACATATTTCTTATGCACACTTCTTTCCCTTTACATATTTCTTATGCACACTTCTTTCCCTTTACATATTTCTTATGCACACTTCTTTCCCTTTACATATTTCTTATGCACACTTATTTCCCTTTACATATTTCTTATGCACACTTCTTTCCCTTTACATATTTCTTATGCACACTTCTTTCCCTTTACATATTTCTTATGCACACTTCTTTCCCCTTACATATTTCTTATGCACACTTCTTTCCCTTTACATATTTCTTATGCAGACTTCTTTCCCTTTACATATTTCTTATGCACACTTCTTTCCCTTTACATATTTCTTATGCACACTTCTTTCCCCTTACATATTTCTTATGCACACTTCTTTCCCTTTACATATTTCTTATGCACACTTCTTTCCCTTTACATATTTCTTATGCACACTTCTTTCCCTTTACATATTTCTTATGCACACTTCTTTCCCTTTACATATTTCTTATGCACACTTCTTTCCCTTTACATATTTCTTATGCACACTTATTTCCCTTTACATATTTCTTATGCACACTTCTTTCCCTTTACATATTTCTTATGCACACTTCTTTCCCTTTACATATTTCTTATGCACACTTTTTTCCCTTTACATATTTCTTATGCACACTTCTTTCCCTTTACATATTTCTTATGCACACTTCTTTCCCTTTACATATTTCTTATGCACACTTCTTTCCCTTTACATATTTCTTATGCACACTTCTTTCCCTTTACATATTTCTTATGCACACTTATTTCACTTTACATATTTCTTATGCACACTTCTTTCCCTTTACATATTTCTTATGCACACTTCTTTCCCTTTACATATTTCTTATGCACACTTCTTTCCCTTTACATATTTCTTATGCACACTTCTTTCCCTTTACATATTTCTTATGCACACTTCTTTCCCTTTACATATTTCTTATGCACACTTCTTTCCCTTTACATATTTCTTATGCACACTTCTTTCCCTTTACATATTTCTTATGCACACTTCTTTCCCTTTACATATTTCTTATGCACACTTCTTTCCCTTTACATATTTCTTATGCACACTTCTTTCCCTTTACATATTTCTTATGCACACTTCTTTCCCCTTACATATTTCTTATGCAAACTTCTTTCCCTTTACATATTTCTTATGCACACTTCTTTCCCTTTACATATTTCTTATGCACACTTCTTTCCCTTTACATATTTCTTATGCACACTTCTTTCCCTTTACATATTTCTTATGCACACTTCTTTCCCTTTACATATTTCTTATGCACACTTCTTTCCCTTTACATATTTCTTATGCACACTTCTTTCCCTTTACATATTTCTTATGCACACTTCTTTCCCTTTACATATTTCTTATGCACACTTATTTCCCTTTACATATTCCTTATGCACACTTATTTCCCTTTACATATTTCTTATGCACACTTCTTTCCCTTTACATATTTCTTATGCACACTTCTTTCCCTCTACATATTTCTTATGCACACTTCTTTCCCTTTACATATTTCGTATGCACACTTCTTTCCCTCTACATATTTCTTATGCACACTTCTTTCCCTTTACATATTTCTTATGCACACTTCTTTCCCTTTACATATTTCTTATGCACACTTCTTTCCCTTTACATATTTCTTATGCACACTTCTTTCCCTTTACATATTTCTTATGCACACTTCTTTCCCTTTACATATTTCTTATGCACACTTCTTTCTCTTTACATATTTCTTATGCACACTTCTTTCCCTTTACATATTTCTTATGCACACTTCTTTCCCTTTACATATTTCTTATGCACACTTCTTTCCCTTTACATATTTCTTATGCACACTTCTTTCCCTTTACATATTTCTTATGCACACTTCTTTCCCTTTACATATTTCTTATGCACACTTCTTTCCCTTTACATATTTCTTATGCACACTTCTTTCCCTTTACATATTTCTTATGCACACTTCTTTCCCTTTACATATTTCTTATGCACACTTCTTTCCCTTTACATATTTCTTATGCACACTTCTTTCCCTTTACATATTTCTTATGCACACTTCTTTCCCTTTACATATTTCTTATGCACACTTCTTTCCCTTTACATATTTCTTATGCACACTTCTTTCCCTTTACATATTTCTTATGCACACTTCTTTCCCTTTACATATTTCTTATGCACACTTCTTTCCCTTTACATATTTCTTATGCACACTTCTTTCCCTTTACATATTTCTTATGCACACTTCTTTCCCTTTACATATTTCTTATGCACACTTCTTTCCCTTTACATATTTCTTATGCACACTTCTTTCCCTTTACATATTTCTTGTGCACACTTCTTTCCCTTTACATATTTCTTATGCACACTTCTTTCCCTTTACATATTTCTTATGCACACTTCTTTCCCTTTACATATTTCTTATGCACACTTCTTTCCCTTTACATATTTCTTATGCACACTTCTTTCCCTTTACATATTTCTTATGCACACTTCTTTCCCTTTACATATTTCTTATGCACACTTCTTTCCCTTTACATATTTCTTATGCACACTTCTTTCCCTTTACATATTTCTTATGCACACTTCTTTCCCTTTACATATTTCTTATGCACACTTCTTTCCCTTTACATATTTCTTATGCACACTTCTTTCCCTTTACATATTTCTTATGCACACTTCTTTCCCTTTACATATTTCTTATGCACACTTCTTTCACTTTACATATTTCTTATGCACACTTCTTTCCCTTTACATATTTCTTATGCACACTTCTTTCCCTTTACATATTTCTTATGCACACTTCTTTCCCTTTACATATTTTTTATGCACACTTTTTTCCCTTTACATATTTCTTATGCACACTTCTTTCCCTTTACATATTTCTTATGCACACTTCTTTCCCTTTACATATTTCTTATGCACACTTCTTTCCCTTTACATATTTCTTATGCACACTTCTTTCCCTTTACATATTTCTTATGCACACTTCTTTCCCTTTACATATTTCTTATGCACACTTCTTTCCCTTTACATATTTCTTATGCACACTTCTTTCCCTTTACATATTTCTTATGCACACTTCTTTCCCTTTACATATTTCTTATGCACACTTCTTTCCCTTTACATATTTCTTATGCACACTTCTTTCCCTTTTCATATTTCTTATGCACACTTCTTTCCCTTTACATATTTCTTATGCACACTTCTTTCCCTTTACATATTTCTTATGCACACTTCTTTCCCTTTACATATTTCTTATGCACACTTCTTTCCCTTTACATATTTCTTATGCACACTTCTTTCCCTTTACATATTTTTTATGCACACTTTTTTCCCTTTACATATTTCTTATGCACACTTCTTTCCCTTTACATATTTCTTATGCACACTTCTTTCCCTTTACATATTTCTTATGCACACTTCTTTCCCTTTACATATTTCTTATGCACACTTCTTTCCCTTTACATATTTCTTATGCACACTTCTTTCCCTTTACATATTTCTTATGCACACTTCTTTCCCTTTACATATTTCTTATGCACACTTCTTTCCCTTTACATATTTCTTATGCACACTTCTTTCCCTTTACATATTTCTTATGCACACTTCTTTCCCTTTACATATTTCTTATGCACACTTCTTTCCCTTTACATATTTCTTATGCACACTTCTTTCCCTTTACATATTTCTTATGCACACTTCTTTCCCTTTACATATTTCTTATGCACACTTCTTTCCCTTTACATATTTCTTATGCACACTTCTTTCCCTTTACATATTTCTTATGCACACTTCTTTCCCTTTACATATTTCTTATGCACACTTCTTTCCCTTTACATATTTCTTATGCACACTTCTTTCCCTTTACATATTTCTTATGCACACTTCTTTCCCTTTACATATTTCTTATGCACACTTCTTTCCCTTTACATATTTCTTATGCACACTTCTTTCCCTTTACATATTTCTTATGCACACTTCTTTCCCTTTACATATTTCTTATGCACACTTCTTTCCCTTTACATATTTCTTATGCACACTTATTTCCCTTTACATATTTCTTATGCACACTTATTTCCCTTTACATATTTCTTATGCACACTTCTTTCCCTTTACATATTTCTTATGCACACTTCTTTCCCCTTACATATTTCTTATGCACACTTCTTTCCCCTTACATATTTCTTATGCACACTTCTTTCCCTTTACATATTTCTTATGCACACTTCTTTCCCTTTACATATTTCTTATGCACACTTCTTTCCCTTTACATATTTCTTATGCACACTTCTTTCCCTTTACATATTTCTTATGCACACTTCTTTCCCTTTACATATTTCTTATGCACACTTCTTTCCCTTTACATATTTCTTATGCACACTTCTTTCCCTTTACATATTTCTTGTGCACACTTCTTTCCCTTTACATATTTCTTGTGCACACTTCTTTCCCTTTACATATTTCTTGTGCACACTTCTTTCCCTTTACATATTTCTTATGCACACTTCTTTCCCTTTACATATTTCTTATGCACACTTCTTTCCCTTTACATATTTCTTATGCACACTTCTTTCCCTTTACATATTTCTTATGCACACTTCTTTCCCTTTACATATTTCTTATGCACACTTCTTTCCCTTTACATATTCCTTATGCACACTTATTTCCCTTTACATATTTCTTATGCACACTTCTTTCCCTTTACATATTTCTTATGCACACTTCTTTCCCTTTACATATTTCTTATGCACACTTCTTTCCCTTTACATATTTCTTATGCACACTTCTTTCCCTTTACATATTTCTTATGCACACTTCTTTCCCTTTACATATTTCTTATGCACACTTCTTTCCCTTTACATATTTCTTATGCACACTTCTTTCCCTTTACATATTTCTTATGCACACTTCTTTCCCTTTACATATTTCTTATGCACACTTCTTTCCCTTTACATATTTCTTATGCACACTTCTTTCCCTTTACATATTTCTTATGCACACTTCTTTCCCTTTACATATTTCTTATGCACACTTCTTTCCCTTTACATATTTCTTATACACACTTCTTTCCCTTTACATATTTCTTATGCACACTTCTTTCCCTTTACATATTTCTTATGCACACTTCTTTCCCTTTACATATTTCTTATGCACACTTCTTTCCCTTTACATATTTCTTATGCACACTTCTTTCCCTTTACATATTTCTTATGCACACTTCTTTCCCTTTACATATTTCTTATGCACACTTCTTTCCCTTTACATATTTCTTATGCACACTTCTTTCCCTTTACATATTTCTTATGCACACTTCTTTCCCTTTACATATTTCTTATGCACACTTCTTTCCCTTTACATATTTCTTATGCACACTTCTTTCCCTTTACATATTTCTTATGCACACTTCTTTCCCTTTACATATTTCTTATGCACACTTCTTTCCCTTTACATATTTCTTATGCACACTTCTTTCCCTTTACATATTTCTTATGCACACTTCTTTCCCTTTACATATTTCTTATGCACACTTCTTTCCCTTTACATATTTCTTATGCACGCTTCTTTCCCTTTACATATTTCTTATGCACACTTCTTTCCCTTTACATATTTCTTATGCACACTTCTTTCCCTTTACATATTTCTTATGCACACTTCTTTCCCTTTACATATTTCTTATGCACACTTCTTTCCCTTTACATATTTCTTATGCACACTTCTTTCCCTTTACATATTTCTTATGCACACTTCTTTCCCTCTACATATTTCTTATGCACACTTCTTTCCCTTTACATATTTCTTATGCACACTTCTTTCCCTTTACATATTTCTTATGCACACTTCTTTCCCTTTACATATTTCTTATGCACACTTCTTTCCCTTTACATATTTAACTCGAGGGCTTGTTCCCACATCATGTGTTTATTCCTTATGCACACTTCTTTCCCTTTACATATTTAACTCGAGGGCTTGTTCCCACATCATGTGTTTATTTCTTATGCACACTTCTTTCCCTTTACATATTTCTTATGCACACTTCTTTCCCTTTACATATTTCTTATGCACACTTCTTTCCCTTTACATATTTCTTATGCACACTTCTTTCCCTTTACATATTTCTTATGCACACTTCTTTCCCTTTACATATTTCTTATGCACACTTCTTTCCCTTTACATATTTCTTATGCACACTTCTTTCCCTTTACATATTTCTTATGCACACTTCTTTCCCTTTACATATTTCTTATGCACACTTCTTTCCCTTTACATATTTCTTATGCACACTTCTTTCCCTTTACATATTTCTTATGCACACTTCTTTCCCTTTACATATTTCTTATGCACACTTCTTTCCCTTTACATATTTCTTATGCACACTTCTTTCCCTTTACATATTTCTTATGCACACTTCTTTCCCTTTACATATTTCTTATGCACACTTCTTTCCCTTTACATATTTCTTATGCACACTTCTTTCCCTTTACATATTTCTTATGCACACTTCTTTCCCTTTACATATTTCTTATGCACACTTCTTTCCCTTTACATATTTCTTATGCACACTTCTTTCCCTTTACATATTTCTTATGCACACTTCTTTCCCTTTACATATTTCTTATGCACACTTCTTTCCCTTTACATATTTCTTATGCACACTTCTTTCCCTTTACATATTTCTTATGCACACTTCTTTCCCTTTACATATTTCTTATGCACACTTCTTTCCCTTTACATATTTCTTATGCACACTTCTTTCCCTTTACATATTTCTTATGCACACTTCTTTCCCTTTACATATTTCTTATGCACACTTCTTTCCCTTTACATATTTCTTATGCACACTTCTTTCCCTTTACATATTTCTTATGCACACTTCTTTCCCTTTACATATTTCTTATGCACACTTCTTTCCCTTTACATATTTCTTATGCACACTTCTTTCCCTTTACATATTTCTTATGCACACTTCTTTCCCTTTACATATTTCTTATGCACACTTCTTTCCCTTTACATAATTCTTATGCACACTTCTTTCCCTTTACATATTTCTTATGCACACTTCTTTCCCTTTACATATTTCTTATGCACACTTCTTTCCCTTTACATATTTCTTATGCACACTTCTTTCCCTTTACATATTTTTTATGCACACTTTTTTCCCTTTACATATTTCTTATGCACACTTCTTTCCCTTTACATATTTCTTATGCACACTTCTTTCCCTTTACATATTTCTTATGCACACTTCTTTCCCTTTACATATTTCTTATGCATACTTCTTTCCCTTTACATATTTATTATGCACACTTCTTTCCCTTTACATATTTCTTATGCACACTTCTTTCCCTTTACATATTTCTTATGCACACTTCTTTCCCTTTACATATTTCTTATGCACACTTCTTTCCCTTTACATATTTCTTATGCACACTTCTTTCCCTTTACATATTTCTTATGCACACTTCTTTCCCTTTACATATTTCTTATGCACACTTCTTTCCCTTTACATATTTCTTATGCACACTTCTTTCCCTTTACATATTTCTTATGCACACTTCTTTCCCTTTACATATTTCTTATGCACACTTCTTTCCCTTTACATATTTCTTATGCACACTTCTTTCCCTTTACATATTTCTTATGCACACTTCTTTCCCTTTACATATTTCTTATGCACACTTTTTTCCCTTTACATATTTCTTATGCACACTTCTTTCCCTTTACATATTTCTTATGCACACTTCTTTCCCTTTACATATTTCTTATGCACACTTCTTTCCCTTTACATATTTCTTATGCACACTTCTTTCCCTTTACATATTTCTTATGCACACTTCTTTCCCTTTACATATTTCTTATGCACACTTCTTTCCCTTTACATATTTCTTATGCACACTTCTTTCCCTTTACATATTTCTTATGCACACTTCTTTCCCTTTACATATTTCTTATGCACACTTCTTTCCCTTTACATATTTCTTATGCACACTTCTTTCCCTTTACATATTTCTTATGCACACTTCTTTCCCTTTACATATTTAACTCGAGGGCTTGTTCCCACATCATGTGTTTATTCCTTATGCACACTTCCTTCCCTTTACATATTTAACTCGAGGGCTTGTTCCCACATCATGTGTTTATTTCTTATGCACACTTCTTTCCCTTTACATATTTCTTATGCACACGTCTTTCCCTTTACATATTTCTTATGCACACTTCTTTCCCTTTACATATTTCTTATGCACACTTCTTTCCCTTTACATATTTCTTATGCACACTTCTTTCCCTTTACATATTTCTTATGCACACTTCTTTCCCTTTACATATTTCTTATGCACACTTCTTTCCCTTTACATATTTCTTATGCACACTTCTTTCCCTTTACATATTTCTTATGCACACTTCTTTCCCTTTACATGTTTCTTATGCACACTTCTTTCCCTTTACATATTTCTTATGCACACTTCTTTCCCTTTACATATTTCTTATGCACACTTCTTTCACTTTACATATTTCTTATGCACACTTCTTTCCCTTTACATATTTCTTATGCACACTTCTTTCCCTTTACATATTTCTTATGCACACTTCTTTCCCTTTACATATTTTTTATGCACACTTTTTTCCCTTTACATATTTCTTATGCACACTTCTTTCCCTTTACATATTTCTTATGCACACTTCTTTCCCTTTACATATTTCTTATGCACACTTCTTTCCCTTTACATATTTCTTATGCAGACTTCTTTCCCTTTACATATTTCTTATGCACACTTCTTTCCCTTTACATATTTCTTATGCACACTTCTTTCCCTTTACATATTTCTTATGCACACTTCTTTCCCTTTACATATTTCTTATGCACACTTCTTTCCCTTTACATATTTCTTATGCACACTTCTTTCCCTTTACATATTTCTTATGCACACTTCTTTCCCTTTACATATTTCTTATGCACACTTCTTTCCTTTACATATTTCTTATGCACACTTCTTTCCCTTTACATATTTCTTATGCACACTTCTTTCCCTTTACATATTTCTTATGCACACTTCTTTCCCTTTACATATTTCTTATGCACACTTCTTTCCCTTTACATATTTCTTATGCACACTTTTTCCCTTTACATATTTCTTATGCACACTTCTTTCCCTTTACATATTTCTTATGCACACTTCTTTCCCTTTACATATTTCTTATGCACACTTCTTTCCCTTTACATATTTCTTATGCACACTTCTTTCCCTTTACATATTTCTTATGCACACTTCTTTCCCTTTACATATTTCTTATGCACACTTCTTTCCCTTTACATATTTCTTATGCACACTTCTTTCCCTTTACATATTTCTTATGCACACTTCTTTCCCTTTACATATTTAACTCGAGGGCTTGTTCCCACATCATGTGTTTATTCCTTATGCACACTTCTTTCCCTTTACATATTTAACTCGAGGGCTTGTTCCCACATCATGTGTTTATTTCTTATGCACACTTCTTTCCCTTTACATATTTCTTATGCACACTTCTTTCCCTTTACATATTTCTTATGCACACTTCTTTCCCTTTACATATTTCTTATGCACACTTCTTTCCCTTTACATATTTCTTATGCACACTTCTTTCCCTTTACATATTTCTTATGCACACTTCTTTCCCTTTACATATTTCTTATGCACACTTCTTTCCCTTTACATATTTCTTATGCACACTTCTTTCCCTTTACATATTTCTTATGCACACTTCTTTCCCTTTACATATTTCTTATGCACACTTCTTTCCCTTTACATATTTCTTATGCACACTTCTTTCCCTTTACATATTTCTTATGCACACTTCTTTCCCTTTACATATTTCTTATGCACACTTCTTTCCCTTTACATATTTCTTATGCACACTTCTTTCCCTTTACATATTTCTTATGCACACTTCTTTCCCTTTACATATTTCTTATGCACACTTCTTTCCCTTTACATATTTCTTATGCACACTTCTTTCCCTTTACATATTTCTTATGCACACTTCTTTCCCTTTACATATTTCTTATGCACACTTCTTTCCCTTTACATATTTCTTATGCACACTTCTTTCCCTTTACATATTTCTTATGCACACTTCTTTCCCTTTACATATTTCTTATGCACACTTCTTTCCCTTTACATATTTCTTATGCACACTTCTTTCCCTTTACATATTTCTTATGCACACTTCTTTCCCTTTACATATTTCTTATGCACACTTCTTTCCCTTTACATATTTCTTATGCACACTTCTTTCCCTTTACATATTTCTTATGCACACTTCTTTCCCTTTACATATTTCTTATGCACACTTCTTTCCCTTTACATATTTCTTATGCACACTTCTTTCCCTTTACATATTTCTTATGCACACTTCTTTCCCTTTACATATTTCTTATGCACACTTCTTTCCCTTTACATATTTCTTATGCACACTTCTTTCCCTTTACATATTTCTTATGCACACTTCTTTCCCTTTACATATTTCTTATGCACACTTCTTTCCCTTTACATATTTCTTATGCACACTTCTTTCCCTTTACATATTTCTTATGCACACTTCTTTCCCTTTACATATTTCTTATGCACACTTCTTTCCCTTTACATATTTCTTATGCACACTTCTTTCCCTTTACATATTTCTTATGCACACTTCTTTCCCTTTACATATTTCTTATGCACACTTCTTTCCCTTTACATATTTCTTATGCACACTTCTTTCCCTTTACATATTTCTTATGCACACTTCTTTCCCTTTACATATTTCTTATGCACACTTCTTTCCCTTTACATATTTCTTATGCACACTTCTTTCCCTTTACATATTTCTTATGCACACTTCTTTCCCTTTACATATTTCTTATGCACACTTCTTTCCCTTTACATATTTCTTATGCACACTTCTTTCCCTTTACATATTTCTTATGCACACTTCTTTCCCTTTACATATTTCTTATGCACACTTCTTTCCCTTTACATATTTCTTATGCACACTTCTTTCCCTTTACATATTTCTTATGCACACTTCTTTCCCTTTCATATTTCTTATGCACACTTCTTTCCCTTTACATATTTCTTATGCACACTTCTTTCCCTTTACATATTTCTTATGCACACTTCTTTCCCTTTACATATTTCTTATGCACACTTCTTTCCCTTTACATATTTCTTATGCACACTTCTTTCCCTTTACATATTTTTTATGCACACTTTTTTCCCTTTACATATTTCTTATGCACACTTCTTTCCCTTTACATATTTCTTATGCACACTTCTTTCCCTTTACATATTTCTTATGCACACGTTCTTTCCCTTTACATATTTCTTATGCATACTTCTTTCCCTTTACATATTTCTTATGCACACTTCTTTCCCTTTACATATTTCTTATGCACACTTCTTTCCCTTTACATATTTCTTATGCACACTTCTTTCCCTTTACATATTTCTTTATGCACACTTCTTTCCCTTTACATATTTCTTATGCACACTTCTTTCCCTTTACATATTTCTTATGCACACTTCTTTCCCTTTACATATTTCTTATGCACACTTCTTTCCCTTTACATATTTCTTATGCACACTTCTTTCCCTTTACATATTTCTTATGCACACTTCTTTCCCTTTACATATTTCTTATGCACACTTCTTTCCCTTTACATATTTCTTATGCACACTTCTTTCCCTTTACATATTTCTTATGCACACTTCTTTCCCTTTACATATTTCTTATGCACACTTCTTTCCCTTTACATATTTCTTATGCACACTTCTTTCCCTTTACATATTTCTTATGCACACTTCTTTCCCTTTACATATTTCTTATGCACACTTCTTTCCCTTTACATATTTCTTATGCACACTTCTTTCCCTTTACATATTTCTTATGCACACTTCTTTCCCTTTACATATTTCTTATGCACACTTCTTTCCCTTTACATATTTCTTATGCACACTTCTTTCCCTTTACATATTTCTTATGCACACTTCTTTCCCTTTACATATTTCTTATGCACACTTCTTTCCCTTTACATATTTCTTATGCACACTTCTTTCCCTTTACATATTTCTTATACACACTTCTTTCCCTTTACATATTTCTTATGCACACTTCTTTACCTTTACATATTTCTTATGCACACTTCTTTCCCTTTACATATTTCTTATGCACACTTCTTTCCCTTTACATATTTCTTATGCACACTTCTTTCCCTTTACATATTTCTTATGCACACTTCTTTCCCTTTACATATTTCTTATGCACACTTCTTTCCCTTTACATATTTCTTATGCACACTTCTTTCCCTTTACATATTTCTTATGCACACTTCTTTCCCTTTACATATTTCTTATGCACACTTCTTTCCCTTTACATATTTCTTATGCACACTTCTTTCCCTTTACATATTTCTTATGCACACTTCTTTCCCTTTACATATTTTTTATGCACACTTTTTTTCCCTTTACATATTTCTTATGCACACTTCTTTCCCTTTACATATTTCTTATGCACACTTCTTTCCCTTTACATATTTCTTATGCACACTTCTTTCCCTTTACATATTTCTTATGCATACTTCTTTCCCTTTACATATTTCTTATGCACACTTCTTTCCCTTTACATATTTCTTATGCACACTTCTTTCCCTTTACATATTTCTTATGCACACTTCTTTCCCTTTACATATTTCTTATGCACACTTCTTTCCCTTTACATATTTCTTATGCACACTTCTTTCCCTTTACATATTTCTTATGCACACTTCTTTCCCTTTACATATTTATTATGCACACTTCTTTCCCTTTACATATTTCTTATGCACACTTCTTTCCCTTTACATATTTCTTATGCACACTTCTTTCCCTTTACATATTTCTTATGCACACTTCTTTCCCTTTACATATTTCTTATGCACACTTCTTTCCCTTTACATATTTCTTATGCACACTTCTTTCCCTTTACATATTTCTTATGCACACTTTTTTCCCTTTACATATTTCTTATGCACACTTCTTTCCCTTTACATATTTCTTATGCACACTTCTTTCCCTTTACATATTTCTTATGCACACTTCTTTCCCTTTACATATTTCTTATGCACACTTCTTTCCCTTTACATATTTCTTATGCACACTTCTTTCCCTTTACATATTTCTTATGCACACTTCTTTCCCTTTACATATTTCTTATGCACACTTCTTTCCCTTTACATATTTCTTATGCACACTTCTTTCCCTTTACATATTTCTTATGCACACTTCTTTCCCTTTACATATTTCTTATGCACACTTCTTTCCCTTTACATATTTAACTCGAGGGCTTGTTCCCACATCATGTGTTTATTCCTTATGCACACTTCTTTCCCTTTACATATTTAACTCGAGGGCTTGTTCCCACATCATGTGTTTATTTCTTATGCACACTTCTTTCCCTTTACATATTTCTTATGCACACTTCTTTCCCTTTACATATTTCTTATGCACACTTCTTTCCCTTTACATATTTAACTCGAGGGCTTGTTCCCACATCATGTGTTTATTCCTTATGCACACTTCTTTCCCTTTACATATTTAACTCGAGGGCTTGTTCCCACATCATGTGATTATTCCTTATGCACACTTCTTTCCCTTTATATATTTAACTCGAGGGCTTGTTCCCACATCATGTGTTTATTTCTTATGCACACTTCTTTCCCTTTACATATTTCTTATGCACACTTCTTTCCCTTTACATATTTCTTATGCACACTTCTTTCCCTTTACATATTTCTTATGCACACTTCTTTCCCTTTACATATTTCTTGAGCACACTTCTTTCCCTTTACATATTTCTTATGCACACTTCTTTCCCTTTACATATTTCTTATGCACACTTCTTTCCCTTTACATATGTCTTATGCACACTTCTTTCCCTTTACATATTTCTTATGCACACTTCTTTCCCTTTACATATTTCTTATGCACACTTCTTTCCCTTTACATATTTCTTATGCACACTTCTTTCCCTTTACATATTTCGTATGCACACTTCTTTCCCTTTACATATGTCTTATGCACACTTCTTTCCCTTTACATATTTCTTATGCACA
The DNA here is from genome assembly GCA_037893245.1 of Crossaster papposus. Taxonomy (NCBI): domain Eukaryota; kingdom Metazoa; phylum Echinodermata; class Asteroidea; order Velatida; family Solasteridae; genus Crossaster; species Crossaster papposus. The sequence continues at coordinate 3,146 of JBAIAA010000983.1, read as the reverse complement.
CTTCTTTCCCTTTACATATTTCTTATGCACACTTCTTTCCCTTTACATATGTCTTATGCACACTTCTTTCCCTTTACATATTTCTTATGCACACTTCTTTCCCTTTACATATTTCTTATGCACACTTCTTTCCCTTTACATATTTCTTATGCACACTTCTTTCCCTTTACATATTTCTTATGCACACTTCTTTCCCTTTACATATTTCTTATGCACACTTCTTTCCCTTTACATATTTCTTATGCACACTTCTTTCCCTTTACATATTTCTTATGCACACTTCTTTCCCTTTACATATTTCTTATGCACACTTCTTTCCCTTTACATATTTCTTATGCACACTTCTTTCCCTTTACATATTTCTTATGCAAACTTCTTTCCCTTTACATATTTCTTATGCACACTTCTTTCCCTTTACATATTTCTTATGCACACTTCTTTCCCTTTACATATTTCTTATGCACACTTCTTTCCCTTTTCATATTTCTTATACACACTTCTTTCCCTTTACATATTTCTTATGCACACTTCTTTCCCTTTACATATTTCTTATGCACACTTCTTTCCCTTTACATATTTCTTATGCACACTTCTTTCCCTTTACATATTTCTTATGCACACTTCTTTCCCTTTACATATTTCTTATGCACACTTCTTTCCCTTTACATATTTCTTATGCACACTTCTTTCCCTTTACATATTTCTTATGCACACTTCTTTCACTTTACATATTTCTTATGCACACTTCTTTCCCTTTACATATTTCTTATGCACACTTCTTTCCCTTTACATATTTAACTCGAGGGCTTGTTCCCACATCATGTGTTTATTCCTTATGCACACTTCTTTCCCTTTACATATTTAACTCGAGGGCTTGTTCCCACATCATGTGTTTATTTCTTATGCACACTTCTTTCCCTTTACATATTTCTTATGCACACTTCTTTCCCTTTACATATTTCTTATGCACACTTCTTTCCCTTTACATATTTAACTCGAGGGCTTGTTCCCACATCATGTGTTTATTCCTTATGCACACTTCTTTCCCTTTACATATTTAACTCGAGGGCTTGTTCCCACATCATGTGATTATTCCTTATGCACACTTCTTTCCCTTTATATATTTAACTCGAGGGCTTGTTCCCACATCATGTGTTTATTTCTTATGCACACTTCTTTCCCTTTACATATTTCTTATGCACACTTCTTTCCCTTTACATATTTCTTATGCACACTTCTTTCCCTTTACATATTTCTTATGCACACTTCTTTCCCTTTACATATTTCTTGAGCACACTTCTTTCCCTTTACATATTTCTTATGCACACTTCTTTCCCTTTACATATTTCTTATGCACACTTCTTTCCCTTTACATATGTCTTATGCACACTTCTTTCCCTTTACATATTTCTTATGCACACTTCTTTCCCTTTACATATTTCTTATGCACACTTCTTTCCCTTTACATATTTCTTATGCACACTTCTTTCCCTTTACATATTTCGTATGCACACTTCTTTCCCTTTACATATGTCTTATGCACACTTCTTTCCCTTTACATATTTCTTATGCACACTTCTTTCCCTTTACATATTTCTTATGCACACTTCTTTCCCTTTACATATGTCTTATGCACACTTCTTTCCCTTTACATATTTCATATGCACACTTCTTTCCCTTTACATATTTCTTATGCACACTTCTTTCCCTTTACATATTTCTTATGCACACTTCTTTCCCTTTACATATTTCTTATGCACACTTCTTTCCCTTTACATATTTCTTATGCACACTTCTTTCCCTTTACATATTTCTTATGCACACTTCTTTCCCTTTACATATTTCTTATGCACACTTCTTTCCCTTTACATATTTCTTATGCACACTTCTTTCCCTTTACATATTTCTTATGCACACTTCTTTCCCTTTACATATTTCTTATGCAAACTTCTTTCCCTTTACATATTTCTTATGCACACTTCTTTCCCTTTACATATTTCTTATGCACACTTCTTTCCCTTTACATATTTCTTATGCACACTTCTTTCCCTTTTCATATTTCTTATACACACTTCTTTCCCTTTACATATTTCTTATGCACACTTCTTTCCCTTTACATATTTCTTATGCACACTTCTTTCCCTTTACATATTTCTTATGCACACTTCTTTCCCTTTACATATTTCTTATGCACACTTCTTTCCCTTTACATATTTCTTATGCACACTTCTTTCCCTTTACATATTTCTTATGCACACTTCTTTCCCTTTACATATTTCTTATGCACACTTCTTTCACTTTACATATTTCTTATGCACACTTCTTTCCCTTTACATATTTCTTATGCACACTTCTTTCCCTTTACATATTTCTTATGCACACTTCTTTCCCTTTACATATTTTTTATGCACACTTTTTTCCCTTTACATATTTCTTATGCACACTTCTTTCCCTTTACATATTTCTTATGCACACTTCTTTCCCTTTACATATTTCTTATGCACACTTCTTTCCCTTTACATATTTCTTATGCATACTTCTTTCCCTTTACATATTTCTTATGCACACTTCTTTCCCTTTACATATTTCTTATGCACACTTCTTTCCCTTTACATATTTCTTATGCACACTTCTTTCCCTTTACATATTTCTTATGCACACTTCTTTCCCTTTACATATTTCTTATGCACACTTCTTTCCCTTTACATATTTCTTATGCACACTTCTTTCCCTTTACATATTTCTTATGCACACTTCTTTCCCTTTACATATTTCTTATGCACACTTCTTTCCCTTTACATATTTCTTATGCACACTTCTTTCCCTTTACATATTTCTTATGCACACTTCTTTCCCTTTACATATTTCTTATGCACACTTCTTTCCCTTTACATATTTCTTATGCACACTTCTTTCCCTTTACATATTTCTTATGCACACTTCTTTCCCTTTACATATTTCTTATGCACACTTCTTTCCCTTTACATATTTCTTATGCACACTTCTTTCCCTTTACATATTTCTTATGCACACTTCTTTCCCTTTACATATTTCTTATGCACACTTCTTTCCCTTTACATATTTCTTATGCACACTTCTTTCCCTTTACATATTTCTTATGCACACTTCTTTCCCTTTACATATTT
>JBAIAA010000982.1:0-301062 GCA_037893245.1 Crossaster papposus | reverse complement strand
GAAAAAAGTGTCCAGGATACGTTTTTCCTGGGAGATTCTGCCTGGGATTTTATTCGTTCGTTTTGTGGAGATGATTCTAGATAACCTGTGCAAGTCTGGCTTATGTACTTTGATGTCTTTGAACTTGACATGTGCCGGTCGCATGATACACAAGAGCCTTCCACGACACAAAAAGCACCTACCGATATCTGTGAAGAAAAAAAAGAAACATAACAGATAGAGGGGCTAGTCAATAGTTGACAATCAAGAAGGAAGTGGTTTGGGTCAAACAAAGATAAAATGGTGTGTTTATGGTAATGGCTTGAAACAGGGTGGGAAATAATTGTTATTTTGTCGATTTTTCTTTTTCATTCGAGTTGAGTTTCAAGCGTGGAAACAAATTATGTCTGTGGCAAATAATTGAAACTAAATGCAGTGTTCACTTAAAATTACCAACTAGCAAAATGGCAATAAAAAGTTTGAAGTTGGCAATTTGGCCGCCAACAAATCCAGTCAGTTGGTTACCGTAAACACTGTACCATATTTTAATTTTATTTTTTGGTTTTATTTTTTTAGTCTACTGGTATCAACAGACATGATCATTCCATGTAAAATACAAGAAAATTATTACAGCGCCCATTCAAATACCATATGGCACGCAATAATCGTTACTCATGACCAGACAGATCAATACCTTGACTGTATTAATTAGTGAACACTGCCAATATCAAAATTATTAGAATGCGAACTCGATCTTTGTATACATGTCCAGAGTTGTAATGACTCAAATCACAATTCTTGGTGACTCAACTCAATGAGTCCTGACATGACTTGACTCTCATCAGAATGACTCGACTCGAGTGAAGGCTTGTATGACTCAGTCCAAAAATAAGAGCAAAACCTTGGAGATAAATATTTGAATAAGTGGTTGTAATGTATAGACGATGTGCCCTCTGACGTCGCGTGTTTACATCTGTATTCAAATGTGCCCGGCAGTGTGTGCACACATCGTGTCTTACATAAAATTTGCTTAGAGAGTGACGTTCGCAGGTCAGATCGCCTTTGAATTATGTAACCTCTGATGTCATCTCTTTACTAAATTTATGTAAAACATGATGCGTGCGCATACATGTACTGCTGGGCACATTTGAATACAGATGTAAACAGAGGGCTCATCGTCTATACCTTATGAGACGAAGGAACTCCCCTCAGTCCCCCATACGTATACACTCTCTAGACTATCAGCCTTTTTTAGCTATGGTTAACACAATAGAAGAGCGGTTTGATTTGGGTAAAGTCTTTTGTAATTTACCCAAAACCAAACAGCACCCTCCTATTGTGTCAACCATGTATACCTCAGCCATCTCAAGGCAAAACAATTCAACTCTAATGTGATTTGCACACAACTTACATTGTTTTGCTTTGAGACAGCCGACCTCAAAAAGGCTATTATGCAAATATAGTCTCTACAGTGCATAGATATAGGGGAGTCTCTTGGTTTTAATAGTGGATATAAATTATAGTACTATTGTTACCTAACACACCCCTCTAAAAAACTAAAAAGAATTCCTAAGAAACCACAACCTTCCACAAACACAATGACCACCACAAAGCCGCTAAACTTCAGCCGAAAGTATTTGACTATTTGACTAGGCACTAAGAGCTTTGACTTGATATCATTAACAAAATAAATTATGGAAGCTTTTGTGCCTGAACTCTTCACATGTACACATGACAAATATGCATCGACAGTGATATTTCTCCGTTTACTTTGTAACGGGTACATGTACATGTATCTGTACATGTAGGTAAATTCAATTTCTATGAACAATAATGCGGTTTGTTTTAGAGCTTGATAACATTTCACTCAGGGTGAAATACGAGGTAAAAGATTTGCTCCAGCAAGGCAAAAAATCAAAGTGCGCCACGTTAGGGTCATCAATGGTACAATTTATTTTGTATTATGAGAACTCAATCCTATAATCAGATAGACCTAAAACAAAAATACAGCTTTTACTTTGTTTTATGAGACAGCTGTCCTATCTTACCTGTAATACAAAGAATCTTTGCTTAAAACCTAATATCTCGCAGGTAAACTGCTACATGAACAGGTGAACTGCTTAGCGACGAAAGATCTAGCAATGTTCCTAAAACAACTTATAGAAATACTCTATATATCTACATTGTACGTGGATCCTCCATGACATCCCATAACTTACACATTGCCTTTCCAGCTAAAACGCAAATACATGTAGATTGCAAGACCAAAGGTCTCTGATTGGATATCCTTATCCGGGCAGTGTCCACTTCGGGACAAAGGGATGTAACTTTGCAATCGGAGGGGGGGGGGGGGGGGGGGGGGGGGGGGGGGGGGGCAAGTAACCAACAGATGTACTAGACGCCATGCAATGCGAATCACAGATCCTGTAGCAATGCACATGTAGCAGGGGTTGGTTTTTTTACTAAAATAACAATCAATACTCACATTTGTATTTTTTAACACAGCTCCTTTTTCATCTGCCAATTAGGGCTGTTCCACTCCCACACGGGTGTGTAGTAAAGGCTGAGGGCATCTATTCTGAGCCATATTGCCCGACTCCTGTTTTTTCATACAAAACAAACAAAAACAAAGATGTCACTAACAGTAAACTTTTGTTGAGTTCCAAAGGCATTGTGACGAATATGTACAATTGGAATATACCTTTTGTAGCTTTCCAAAAAAGCAACCAACCAAAATACTTTTGAAAAGCTTTACTTGTAAAAGATATTGAATCTAAACTCCCTTACCTGTTAAATTATTCCTTCTGGCATACCATCATTTTGAAGAAAATAACAAAAGAATATAATTTCAAAAAAAGGGCCCATTAAAATTTTCCGCAAAAGTGCACACAAGCATTCAAATGACTAGTACAGACGGCGCATGTGTGGGCACTAAACTATTGGTCTGTTGCGTGACACGCTAGTAGCTGCAATCGGATGGATGAGAACGTCCTCTGAATGCAGATTGTGGTCGCAATTCAAATTGTGACTCAGCTAATTTTGAATTGAAATCAAAATCATGTAATATTGTTCTCTCAGAATATGCAGCATTCACAGGTTGTTTGTCAAACACCTTTCTTTATATTTTGAGGACTTTTTCTGCTTCAAACAATAAAAATGCACAACTGACAAAATGGTCTATCGTCCCTTTAACCCTAACCCTACCTAATGCTACTTTTTACTACTAGTAGTAAAAAGTAGTATGCAGTACTCTCACTGACTTATGTGCAATGCCTGTAGTAATTTTTAGTATTGGGTACTTCACCCCTAGTTGCACTTGTAGTACTTTTTAGCATTGGGTCCCTCTGCTTGCTGTGTGTGCATGGCCCATGTATGCTGTGTAAGGTGTTCTCAACTCTACAGCAAAAATTGTCACTTGGGACACATGGGTCATGGCTGGAGTACTACTGCATTTTTTGCCAGGTAAGTATTACTGACCTGTATTGCCACTATTAGTATTTTGTAGTTGGCAGTATCTGTACTCTGTCAGTACACACCCAATCATCAGTCACTGAGAGACCCAGTGCTACAAAATACTAAGTAGTATTCTGTAGTATGCAGTTCTTTAGCCCAAAGTAAGGCTTAAAGGTTAAGTAAAATGCCATTGTTTAACATACGCAAGCTCCCATGCAAAGGATTGCCCCCCCCCCCCCCCCCTTAGAAGTACATACATACACCACTGCTGTTTTAGTCACTTGTTGTGACGGGGCCTCCACTAAAGGCTGAACACCCCACTGGGAATTCGACAGCCCCCATCGAGCATGAGTTTGCATTTTTGTGCATTGCATGCACAGGCAGCATTTTACGACACTGGGTCAAGGCACACATAAAAAGGGTGTACATATACATTTGTTTATACGTGCCTAATGATAATCTTGGCAAGATTTGCTTTGTCATCTACAGACCAGACCTCCCCCCCCCCCCCCCCCCCCCTCCCTCACACCGATAACACGCAAAGTACCGGCAACACACTGACAACACATTCAAAACATATTCTATATTGACAAAAGAGGTATAGAATTGTAATATATACGATACAAAAGAGTGTCACTCAACTTGAGGTTACATTTCATTTGTTAATTTTTAATTTTCGTTCATGCGGAAATTTGTCTTTATACAGCACAAAAGTTGGTCGTCATCCTGCCTTCGCACGCATAGTTGGCCATGGCTGTGTCCGAATTACTTGGCTGCGACTTAAAATTATGCACGAGTCTATGGTAGCGTCTGCAGCCACATCTCATAGACTCGTGCGTAATATCAAGCCGGCCGCAGCCAAAAGGCAAAATGACGGCCAACGTTCATGCACTGCGCAATAGCCCTAGCCATTTTGTGATTGGACAATTACCGACGATCGGCTAATACATACAGGCAACTCGTAAACTGTTAAATTTTTAAATGACAAGAATACATTATCAACAATGATTGCGATTATCGTAAAGCAGACATGTGAGAGATTACGACCGGTACGATACGCAGCTGACTACATGCGTTGTGCAGGCGTAAGCTTGTCGAGCTAGCACGCACTGGATATATATGAAAACAATGCACCAGCAAAGGATTATTGTTAATTGTCCAATCACAAAATGGCAACAAAGCTAGGGCTACTGCGCAGTGTTCGTGCTGGATAAACAAAAATCCATCTTCACAAATAAAATGTAAAGTTGAGTGACAATTTTTTTGTATCGTATGTATATTTCTACCTCTTTTGTCAATATAGAATGATTTTCGTATAGAATATGTTTTGGATGTGTTGTCTATGTGGTGTCTAGACTATGTGTTGTTGTCGGTGACTAGTCGTGAATTTATTCGCGACTGCTCGTGAATTTTTACGACTATTTTTTTGCAACTAGTCGTGCAATTATTCACGACTAGTCGCGAATAATTTCACGACTAGTGCTATTACTACTACTACTAGTAGTCGCGAAAAAATTCACGACTGTTTATGTCCCTCCAGGGCCACCAATCTCGCGGTCAGGATGACGTCACCGGGCCTTGTTTCTTTTCTCTGGTTGGTCAGTGGTGGCTGTTAGTGTTACTAGTTATCGCACCCTCTGGACTCAAAGGGGGAATGATGTTATGTATTGCCACTACACCAACAGCAACATATTTCCAAATTGTATTGTTGGGACAAAAATCTTCCACGTTACACCGAAATAAAAGTTAAAATTCGTCAGAATATAACTTCAACGCTTGAATCATCAGAGACTGGGCATGCTGAGCCAGACATTCTTCTGAGTAAGGATCATACCCAGGGTCCGATTATGTCTCATTTTGTTCCCGTTGATTATGATGAGATTTTAAAGTTAGTTTCCTCCGCTCCTAGTAAATCTTGTGGACTAGATCCGCTGCCTACATGGCTCCTGAAGAAGAACCTGAGTATTTTCATCCCAGCTATGGTTTCCATTATAAATTCATCTTTGACGACTGGCAGTTTTCCTTCAGCTCTTAAGGATGCTATTGTTACACCACTTTTGAAAAAGCCTACGCTTGATCACGACACTCTCAAGAACTATAGACCTGTGTCTAACACTGCCTTTCTGTCTAAAGTAATCGAAAAAGCTGCTCTTCGTCATGTTTCCAAGCATTTGGAGGATAATAATCTGCATCAGCCATTCCAGTCAGCATACAAATCCAATAACAGCACTGAGACGGCCTTGTTGAGAGTCAAGAGTGATATAATGCACGCTCTTGATAATCGGCAGGCTGTTCTCTTGGTGTTGTTGGATTTGTCTGCTGCCTTTGATACAATTGATCATTCTATACTTTTAAACAGAATGTCAAATATATTTGGTATTACTGGAAGTGTTCGCGACTAGTTTCATTCGTACCTCACTGGCCGGACTTGCAAAGTAAAAATCGCGAATGAATACTCAGAGCCTCAACCACTTGATTTTGGCTTGCCACAGGGCTCTGTCATCGGTCCACAGTCCTTTTCATTCTATACGCATCCACTCGCCGACATCATTAAGCGCCATACCAATGTCAAATTTCATTTCTACGCTGACGACACCCAGGTGTATATTACCTGTGATCCTAGAGACCCAAATGATGTGAAACATGCTTTGTCGACATTGACCACTTGTATTCTTGAAATCAAAACATGGATGACGCATAATATGCTGCAATTAAATGACACTAAAACTGAATTCTTTGTTGCCGTCACTCCAAGATTATCACATACGTTGCAGGACATCTCTCTCAAGATTGGTAATATTGTCATCAGGCCATCCACCTCCGTCAGAAATCTTGGTGTGGAATTTAACCAAAATATGAACATGTCCACCCATGTGACTTCGATTTGTCGTTCACTAAACTTCCATATCCGCAATTTATCTCAAATTAGAATGTTTATTGACCAGACTACTTGCCATCACGCCGTTCGTGCTCTTGTTACATCGCGTTTGGATTATGCTAACTCTCTCCTTCATGGTATAAATGTTTCTGATATCAAACGTCTTCAGCGTCTCCAAAATCGTGCAGCCAAACTTGTTTTCCAGGCTAAAAAGTATGATCTTGCGTCGCCATTTCTCAAACAACTCCATTGGTTGCCTGTCCACTCGCGTATTGTGTTTAAGATTTTAACTGTTGTATACAAATGTTTCACCAACCAGGCACCAACGTATCTTTCAGACCTCATCATTCCCTATCAATCGAAGAAATCCGGACTTCGCTCAGGCGATGATGATAGACTAGTTACGGTACCTAAAACCAACACTCTGTCTGGTGACAAGGGTTTTTACGCTGCTGGTCCTAAGCTATGGAATAACTTGCCTCAGCGCATCCGTCACGCCACATCATTAACAAAGACTAAGTTCAAGAAAGATCTTAAGACTTTTCTATTTTAATTGGTTTAGTTTTTGTTCCTTGTATTTTGTTAAGCGCTCTGATACCAGTTTCTTCTGTGTTTGAGCGCTATATAAATGCTCACATTATTATTATTATTATTATTATTATTCATTGCTGTAAAAAAAATGAAGAAAACACGTAATTTCCTGTACAAATTGAATGGAGGGCTTCCCCTTTACCCGGCGGCGTGTGCAATAGGTGGAACAGCCTTCGACATAACATACAAATTACAATAGTCAATAGCCGTATATAAATAGGGTAAAAAACAAAAAATATGAGAAGTACATACATGTACAACTTACAAAGGCAGAGTGACTGACAGTGTTTAGACAATTTGATGGAGTGATGATATGGCTTAACTTGGCAAGGCCACAAAACTTCATCGGATCCTTGAGATCATTGCTAGTGAAAGGTACGTGTCACAGGAAGATTTCAGATCAGGGCTTCGGCTTCCGATGTCACACAAAACGTGTCCCAAAAACCTTGTCCATAAACGTATACCCACACCTACATTCTACACGAACACACGTACGTACTAGCTGTGTCAGTATACAGTATAGTATGGCAAATTGAGGTCGGAGGTGGCGCTGTTCACCTTGTGCAGTGTCTGTGGACCTTTTCGAAACCTTTACTTCGTTTCGACTTAGTCTCCGAATTCTAAATCACTGAGATTGAGAAGCAATCTATAGTCTAACGTTTGGGTTCACCTCAATCGTCTGTATGTTTTTAAAGCACAACAGGCATCATAATGTAGATGGAGATCTTGCTGGAAATCTATAATTGCCTTAAGCCCAAGACGAAATGAAGCCAGGAATTTGAAAAGGCCCCACGCCCGGCCACGTGTCGAGCGAGGCTGAAATCGTCGCATCCAGAATTTTCCCGAATCGATTTCCCGAAACATACATTTTGTAATTACCGGCCGGCCGGCGATATTTTTTTCCGTACCACTAACGCGTCAATTTGCCCGTTTCATTCGAATTGGGCGACTTGAATGGAGACCAAAGCGCGCGCTTCAATACGAATCGATTTTGATACGCGCGGAACGTATAGACCAACGGCGTTGACAGCCATAATTCACCAAAATTAATGGATACAGTCCCTAGTTAATTGTATACAGTCCCTAGTTTTTCGTATACACGACTTTTATACCTTTTTCTATTAACCCAAATTATTGGTTAATAATCTCATCTAAATAGGGTCTTATAGAAAAAGTTATAAAAGTCTCTATTCAAGTCGCCCCATTCCAATGAAACGGACAAATTGACGCGTTAGTGGTACGGAAAGAAAAATCGCGGCCGGCCGTGCGCCGATGTACTGTCCAAAGATCGTAGAGCGCCGCAGGCGCTGATACTCGCCGCTCGGGTCTGGTACTGTCTGTAGGTCTCCATGGCCCTGGAGGAAGTAATCTGCAGCCGATTTCCTTCGTAACTTCAGGCCCGTACGCAGGATTTTTTATGGGGGTGCGAATTTGTACTTGGGACCAACAATGGGACCAAATTTTTTCGTGTGCCATTACCGTTATTTCTACATAAAAATACCATTATTTACCCCGGAAAATGTGGACCTTTTGGTAATTTGGGGGGTGCGTACGCACCCCCCCGCCCCCCTCCCCCCTGCGTACGGGCCTGAACTTTCGCTTACTACGACAGTGAGTTAGGCCCTATTTCACGAAAGTTTGACGCTGCGTATTTGTCCGCGGCCGGCGGCGCGTACGCAACGAAATAATTATGGGGAGTCAGGTTCTTTCCTCGCCTTCCACCACAATGACCCGGGTTCAAATCCGGCCTGGGCCAATTATGTGGATTGGGTTTTCAGTCCCTGCCTGACTCCGTGGGTTTTCCCCAAGATATTCTTCTGGGGTTTTCCTCCCACCTCTAAAACTGTACCTTCTTCTCATTGTCTTCTCTCTATAGGTTTCTTCAGGCTTACGAGCTACATTGCCTTGGGCGCTTTTGAGGGATCCTTGGTTTCATTACCAGAAATATTATAATAATAATAATAATGGCGAAGCTAGCTTGCGCAGTCAATTTAGGTGGAGTAAGATGTAGTCTTGCCCAAGACGTATATTTAATATCAGCGCCCGCGCAGTACGTCGTGTCTTTCCCAATTTACCCAGCTTTTCATTTTATTAGGCATGCGCAAAATTGCGCATCAATCATAGTCCAGTTTCCACGGACTGAAATTCACGCTAAACCAGCTGGATCTCAGGATAACGTTTGGTAATAATGTTCTAATTACTGCACTACATAAATTATACTTGGCCTTTTTATAGCTCCATGGTAAGAAGTAGGGTGCTGGGTCTCTACTTTTGCAACAATTCGTGCATATTTTATTTCATGTTCGAGTGTCAAGCCCCGAGAAAAACAATTGGCCTATTTTCTCATGTAATTGGTGTCAATGGCAGATTAAAGTGTCACATGGGCACTGACTATTCGCTTCAATTACGATTGTTTTCCTACTATATAGCTGAATCTGATGCTAGGCATCATGTATGTATTATAGTAGTGGTCTTTTATGACTTAATAATCATGATTCCCGATTTTCGATGGGGGCCATCTTGGAGAATGGGCCCAAAAATTATTTGAGGGCTTGACACTCGAACCAAAATAGTTCTATAGACCCTTAACTTCAAATTAGCAGGGAAAAAAAACTTTTACTGTTTTACATCAATTTGAAATGACCGAGTCTGGGCACCCCACAATCGGAAGTAGGTTTTTAATAAGTCCGGTGATTATGGGTACGGCGTTTTGTGATTACGCCCTCTTTCGGTAGATGATATCACGTACGTATCACCACCAACGTGCAACGTATACGGATATATATATACGGCGTATTGCGTTTGTGGTACATTTTTTTTTATATGTACATACATGTATAAAAAAGTGGTGGAAAAGTCCGCCCGCTCTGATGATCTTGTGGCATAATATCAGTTTTAAAGTTCTAATTCTCGCCCAATTTCTCATGCGATAGGGAGACAAATCTTCGTACGAATGGTGTACCAAACCACTGACGACATGTCGGCCGTGAAAAAAATGAGTATACGGAGGGGCATCAAGTCGCCCTTTAGTGGAAAATCGAGCAAGAAAACGGCCAAGTTGAATGCCACCGATGGCAACTTTGTTGTTGGTGATGACTCCGCAGCCGTTGCCGCGCTCCCAATTCTGGAAGAGTCGGCAGCTCACACAATGTCTCCCGTGGTCGACAAAGACAACGACTTAGAAATAGAAATGGACCCCAAAACCCGGCCGATCTTGACAAAGATGTCTTCGAAAAAATCGTACAAATGGCCGTTTAGGAGGAGACGATCCGAAGACAATGAGAACGTAAATTCTGAACCGAAAACGAATCTTTCTAACGATCACGGGGCCGGGGCCGAGGCCGAGGCCGACAATGGCCAACCCGGAAGTAAGTTGGAAAATAATGGCGAAATGAATGGAATTGAAAGGATGGGCGGTGTGGTTAGTGATAATGCCTTAAATATTGCATCGGAAAATCAGTCCAGCCCTCCAACTCAAACTGGGACCAAACATATATTCTGCAAAAACGTTAAAGTGACAGGATATGTGGTTCCATTGCGAAGGCAGCAAGAGCAGCCAGGATTTCCAGTTGACTGCAAAGACAAAGTGAGCGACAAAAGTATTGGTGACAAAATGCAAGACATCAGCCTCATGAATGGCTTTCTTGAAGAGAGCCATTCTGAGGAAATGCGAGATGATTTTGAGGGGCCAGCCAGAGACTTGAATGGGAACCCGCCCATCTCGGCAACAACAGATGTCTGCATTTCCAGGGGCAGGTATCCTGCACCCGAGCTTCCCCTACCACTTAAAAACCATACATCGGAACCTGAGCTACCACCAAGGCCCCCTAAACCAGCTTCGCTCCGATACAGACCACCACCAGCGGAGCCATGCACCAGTTTCAATGGCGTAGGTGACAAACTGGAGGAAGACGAGATACCGCCCCGTCCGCCAGCGAGACCTAAAAATCGCACTCTTGGTGGAGGATCGCTGTGGCCCTGGAATAACCTGCTCGACGAATCTAGGAAAAATAGAGCCACTGTCTACGAGACCATCAGCCTGGAGCCTAAAGAGGCATCCTTAGCTAAGGAGCTAGCCAAGCTGCCTCGCCAGCCGTGGTACTGGGGACCTCTGACCCAAGCCCAAGCTGAAGACAAGTTGGCAAAGTTGCCCGACGGAAGCTTCCTGGTACGGGACAGCTCGGATGAGCGCTACCTCCTCAGCTTGAGTTTCAACTCCCACGGCCGCACTCTGCACACCCGCATCGAGCATCGCAACAGTCTCTTCAGCCTCAATGATTCCGACGGCCACTTGTCAGTCGTGGAGCTGATCGAGTGCGCGGTGAAGGAGTCGCGGAATGGCGTGTACGGCTACATGCGGGACGCCTTGGGAGTCCAGTCCTTCCCAGCGCGGCTGACAAACTGGGTGTCGCGATTCACGGAGATGCGCTCCCTCCAGCATCTGTGTAGATTTCTGATCAGAGAAGTGTATCCCCGTCACCACATTCAGAGGCTTCCTTTGCCAAAGAAGATCAAAGAATATATACTGGAGAATCAGTACTAAGTCTAAGGCGACTTTAATTGCATCACATAGTATCGAGCAAAAGCAACATAGAAAAAAATTCCAAGGCCAATGCCTTCCAAATGTACATTTATATTGTACAATGTTTGCCATAACTTTATTACTTGTTTTTTTACCTATTATTAGGCTCTCAAAATCAAATGGTAGAGTGATGAATATTAAAAGACAAATAGCCTTTGTATTATTATTTGTTAAAAGTTTTGTAAATATTTTTTTAATTTTCCATGTTGTAACAAAACAGTTGTACATTTTAATAAATTTCTAATGTTAAAGAGGGAGCATAAAAAACAATGCACTCTATTTAGAAATGTGTTGTTTGATATATATAAATATTACTATTAATTAACATGCATGAAGGCTGAAGGAATACATGGGAAGAATATTAAAACGGGGAGAAAAAACTACATTCTTCCAACGTTTTATGGTAATTTCCGTCTCTCAAATAACCTGAAACCCTAACCCTCAGTCCTCCAAAATCCTCCTTGCTGTTTGAGGATGAATGGAGGATCGAGGATGAATGTTTTATTTTTTTTTAATGGGTTTTTCCCCCTTTGTATAGGTTTTCCTGGTCAATTTTGGCAAATGATCTACCAATGCATTTAATCACAGCGTCATATGCCTAGTTTCGCACAATTAAATACAAGACAAAAAAAAAGAGATACATGCACTGCGTTGTATTATTCAGATGATGTAGGCTTGCACAATAAATGACACAATGGAAAACCAAAATATTGTGTGGTTGAACGGTTTGTATGAGTCATCTAAACGATGGATCCAATTGTACCACGGACAATGATAAACTGAAAATGGTTACCATAATTATGTATAAATTGTACAAGGAGTGAATTAAACTCGAGAATGCTGTAGAAAACAGTTGTATAAACTAATAAAACACATGCAGTCCCTACAATTTCGTAACACCTTTTAGTTTTACACATATAAAATTAGAAGCATTACAACAAAGGGAGTTTGTTTTTTGTTAATGTTATTTTCCATAAAGTGTTGGTGTTTACACAATGTACAAAAATAGGTGCTAGCTGCTAGGCCAAACTATTATTTGTTTACCCCACGGCAACATTACAATTGTGGGCGTTAAAGGCCCCTAAATCAAAGGTCCAAAATGTGTCACTTTTGAACTTTACACAGGCATATTTAACAACTTCACCAATTGTTGGGGAAAATCAATGTCTTCACACATACAATGGAAGTTTTTTCTGAGAAATGGAGAATGGAGAATTTCCGGAGTTGAACAAATAAAGTTGAATGCATAATAGAGTATAGATTGCATACTACTATTCATGTGCTTAGGCTTGTGAAGAAATATATTGGCTGTTTGAATATTATAATGTGTGCATTGCAAAGTATCATTTCAAGTTTAATCAAATTGATACATGTATTTCAAATAATTTCTTTTTTTAGTATCATTTTTAGTATGTATTTATTTATGTCACAAACTGTAAGGCAATTTACTGATTTTATTCCAGGATACATCCTGAAAAAAAATCGAAATAACAGGCAACTTAAATAAATGGAAAGATTTAGGTTCTGTGCCAATTTAGATTTAGTCTGTATTTTTAGTCTGGCTATTTTAAGGAATTTCCATCTGTACTCCCATGATACATGTCATGCATAGTACTGGCATTTTGCCTTCAGGATTTGCATACCATAAAAACAAAATTGAACACTTTGATAAAATTGACAAGGTTAAATACTGGTCAGCTCAGATGAAACCATTGTCCTATGTTTAGTGTACTCACAAAAGATTACTTGTTGCCAGGGTCATTCTAACCAGGACCTTGTAATGAAAAAGGCCTTCAAAGTCATGAAGCTGTTTATAAGTTTGTTTGTTTTGTTGTTTGGCTGGAAAAAAACACAATGGCCCTAATTGTAAATGCAAAACAAAGGTTGTTTTGTTCCCAGTTCATGATTCATCCCAGGAATTCACCTAAAATCTGTAAACTTTTGATGGGCTTCAAAACGCCTTGTCAGTTGTCAGTGTTTGTAAAATTGTACAGTACATACACAGTGTAGTTATTGTCTTGCAACTAATAATTCAAAATTGTCATAAAAGTTATAATTCAGTAACTAAACACACATGGTCCATTTAATTTATTTGACTGATGTCTTATTCAAAAGTGAATAACTTTTGTATTGCTAGAATAGTAACAATTTTAGAAGAAAACAAAATAATATTTTTCAGGAAAAAACTTTGAAATGGCAGCACTGGGAATGCATATTTCTAACCAACAAACTAATTACTTTTAAGTACTGTTGGTTTTTTCGTGATTTATTTATATGCCAAAGTGAATCTTTTAGGAAAACTTTACGTTGTCTTGTACATGTATTTGCATTCACACTGTGCATTTTATACAATATCAAAACCTACATATTGCAAGGTTTTAAAGCAGTGAAAGCTCTCAAAATCTAAAGAATGGTGCTTGACAATTTACATGACAATGGTTCTGTGAATGCTGTATATTCTGAAAAAAAATAATATTTTAAGATTTTGATTTTAAGCCAACTACTAAATGGACATTTCCAAAAATGTATCACTGGGACACATCTTTGGACTTAATTGGGTTTTTTTTTTTTCAAATTTACAGCATGCAGAAAATAATAATTTCATAGTGTGTTTAGAGTCCTTAATATTATATTATGAACAATACAAATTTGGTTGGTTACAATTTGGATATTTGCTGGCCAACTTTAACTTTAAAATAAGAATATGTTGTGTTGCATTTGGGGACTTTTTGATTTTTGTACATGTATATATTTGTGTATGCAAGTTCATTTTCACTAGCATACCAGGGACATCCCCGTTTTATCTACATTGTACATTTGTATGCAGTCCGGCATGTACATCTACACTGTACTTCCTTTTGCCATTGCACTCCTCGGCCTATTGTTGAAATCCGAATCTGCTTTTCCTGTTTGACAAATTGAAACTAAATTTTGATGACGAACAAAGAGTTTATGTGTGGCTATATGAACTCACAATAGAGAAAACGAAAACCCGATTGCACAATTGGTGCATAAATTTGCAAGTTTTTTTTTTTGTGAATTTCATGATTTCTCGAAACATTTATTTGAAAGTGCCTTTCACTGAAAAAGGA
Organism: Crossaster papposus; assembly: GCA_037893245.1. Lineage (NCBI taxonomy): Eukaryota > Metazoa > Echinodermata > Asteroidea > Velatida > Solasteridae > Crossaster > Crossaster papposus. The sequence continues at coordinate 286,487 of JBAIAA010000982.1, read as the reverse complement.
TTTATGTAAAGGAAATTTACTAAATATAACCAACTGGATCATACTAATGAAAAGATTTAGAATATTTAAAGGAACCCCTAATTCACAAGTAGATGTTTAGAAATGTATAAACATCTAATTGTGAATTAATGATGAGATTGGTAATTTTACCAATCTCATACAGCATTAATGGCTCATTCTATTTTTCACAAACTATATTTATCTAACCACTTTAAAGGTAACAATACTCTTAACTAATCTATAGGCGAAAAGTTCTGGAATGACATCTGTACTAGATTATATTACACTAACACAAAGTTTGGTGTTTTTTTTGGTTTTTTTTGGGGGTCGTACTTTTTTACATTTTCACTTTCTTCCATGGTCTGCACTGTGTACATATTAGATTATAATTATATCTTAGGAAAAAATTCGCTTTTTAGGTATGATATGCACTTGGGATATAATATCATTACAAGTACATGTACATGTATGTCCGTGTGAACCACGTATACTACATTGTACTTGCAATGTGTGTGAAAGAGCTGAGTCTCACTAGTTATAAATGCACTGTTGCTAATACAAATTGCACCCGGTGTTGGTCAAGCATGGAGGCTTATAAATTATACCCAGCAGGATATGTGGCAGAGGGGTACCCCCCTCTTATCCTTATACACACTCAACACTATTGTTACCTAACCCATCCCCCCTTGAAACCTAAAAAGAATTCCTGAGATTCCGGGAAGACAATGATCAACACAAAAGAGAGGGGGTTTTCTCTGCCACATATCGTGCTTCATATGTTATAAATATAACTTGGCCAACAATGTTTTGTTGCTGTTATTGGCAGATTTCTTTATTAAAACAATGGTTATGTTAAGGCCCAGTCCCACTGCACTTGCGCACGAATTACTCATGAATTGCGCATACAATTTTCTTCGTGCGTGATTCGTCAGTGATGTGCGTAAATCCCACGTGTTTCACACGTGGAGCATCAGTTTTTGTAAGTGATTGTACGCGGAGACGGGTTTGTGCGCGATCGCCGGTTTTGAACGGTTCAAAAATTTTTCCACGCACAACGTGCGCGATTATACGCAGTTTATGCGCAGTTTGTACGTAGTTTGGACGTGGAAGGTGCGTGATATGTCCGTGTTCTGTCAGTGTTCCGTCAGTGCTTGTGCGTCAGGAACTGGCTCCTAGCACGCACATCACTGACGAATCACTTACAGAACACGCACATATCACTTACAAAACACGCACAATCCACGTATGTTCCACTTACAATCACTTACCAAAATTATTATTGTGCGTGGAATGTTCTTTGTCAGTGATTTTAAGTGATACATGCGCAGTTTATACGCGATTCATCGGTGATTCTGACCACGCACAACCCCAGAAAATGACCAATTTCTCCACGAACAATCACGCACAAACCAATTTTATGCGTGATTTATGCGTGATTTATGCGTGATTTATGCGTCATTGGCAATGGGACTGGGCCTTTAGGATAAACCGGATTTTGAGTGTTGGAAACATCTTGGAGTCATTGTTTGTGTTACCTGTCTTTTTCTTAACCAGTTCGCGCCGGGATTATTTTAACATCGCCGAGCCCACGGGCGGGATTATTTTTAACGAAACTCTATCCGAAGCGTGTTCAGGCTGATAGTGCCGGGAAGCACACCCACGCATTTCCGGCCTTGCCCGCTGCTGACATACAATTCCGAACTTGAACTTGGCGTGTTTATGCGTCATCCGTTTTGAATCTAGGGAAATTTTTGCATTTATATACGTCATCCGGTGCGAACTGGTTAAGAAAGTCATAGAAAGAACAATGATTCGTATCCCGAGGTTTACACAATGTCGTTTCTACCCATCTTTGTACTGTAATCAAGTAACCAAGTTTGGGATTTCCATCTTGTAAATTTGTGGAAATCAACCGAAAAAATATTTAAAAATCTCCAAAATTGGAACATATTCTTTGTGTGGAATTCCATTGAGGGACCAATGCTATAAAGCAGTATGTAGTTTTTGTACCCTGCGATCATATTTTTTTTTAAATAGTGACAATTTCTGGTTTAAATCAGATGAAGGGTAAAACAATTTAAAGTGTATTTTGAAAGTCTTAGTAAATGTTTGCATTTTTATGTGTGACAATTAATAATATTGCAAGATAAGTGTTTGTGGGTTTGGTTTTTTTTTTTTTTAACTAAGATTTTTTTATTTTTAAAGCTGGACTAAGATGTTGAAATTTTATTTTATCACTTTTCAATTGTCAATGTTTATACTGTAAATGTGAAATGTACAATACATCCAATTAAAATGCATGAACATTCCTTACAGTTTTGAACTCCTAATACATGTACATATTAAATTTTATGCACCATAAAAATTAAAAATAAACCATACATGTAGCTGTATTTTTTGACTGCATGTAAACTAGTGTATGTATTTTATAACAATTATTTTGTATTAAGATGTTTTAAAAAAAGATTGTCATGACATCGCTAAACTCTATCAGTACCATTTTACTACTGGAAATGTAGATCATTCTCCAAGAAAATAAACCCAGCATGAAAGCCATGAAATAATGCACAAAATAAAGATGTTAAGTACTTATTCAGGTTTCGACATTTAATTTGGTAATTACACTACAAAAAAAAAAGTCCTGAAATGCTATACATACTGTGTAGGTCTCTGAATAGTGAAAGTATGAGTTTGCGTTTTGTGTTTGTTTTATATGTACGACAATGAAATCTTCACACCACACAATTTTGATTTTCCAACTAACACAGTGTGGTTAATTCAGTACCGACCATGTACATGTACAATTTAATCATGGAGGAATACCCACAAAGGAAATTGCTCCGAACTGATGCATCATATGCACATTTTGCATCTACATCCTGTTGTAAACGTAAAAAAACAAAACTTCAGGAAGTCGGGAGAACTATCTGGTCGAAGCCATATTGCTAACAGACACTGTCAACAGGAAAGATTGGCTGTAGTGTACACCATTATTTGCAAACATCTAAAAAACAAAACTACCAAAATATTATTAAATACAAAAATGTAGTCTCATGCATCCTGTGAAATCACGGCACCTCGCGTGCTGTGGTTTTCAAGAAAAGTGGAATTTTGTATCAATTTCTAACGATTGCCAGCCGGCAATAGTTGGGAAAAAACTTTCAAATACCGTACTGCCCCTTGTTTATTATACATGTATGTAGTTAGTCCACATTTTGCAATCCCATCCCTGAATGGGTGCAAGCCAACTACTCTGGTTTCCTAACCTATAAACTGCTCTGTTTCATCAGAAGGAAGTCAAGGAACTAGACTACAAGAACAGCATTGTTTTTTGCCGCTTCTATGAAAGTATTGAAACAAGCTCTCTGTAGATCAGTTTCGTTTAGCAAGGATCCAGGTAAAAGACCCGAAAGTAAAGCAGTAAGTTCAGACGGTCTAAATAAAGCCACGGTGCGTAAGCCCGGTTTATTTTCATATATATATCTACAGAAATGTCAAACTTATCTCGAAAATCAAATTAAAATAGTGCAATTCAATCATGAGTCAACATTTTTCCAAAATTCCCCACAGTGCCAGCATGAACTGTGTTATTTATATGAGGAACTCAGGTAAAGTTGGACGCATGTGGGGTATGTCATGTGGGGCATGTTTACTGGCTCGGTAGTACTGCCCGTACGTGGTACATGTACATGTACATTGTGGATATCTGGATTGTGCACAATTTCCTGTGGGTTTAAAAACTAGGTGGCTCATATCAAAGGGGTGCATTAGGGGGGGGGGGGGGTTGTCAAATGACGCATGCCCCACATTGAACCAATTTTGGCTGTCCATTTAATAAACTGCCCAAAAGGTTCCTTTGATGACAGTCTGGATATTGTATATTCTGTAGGGTTTTATCTGAATGCATCATTTGATACAAACAAAACGGCAACTTTTTTTTTCCAGATCCGCTGATTTCCTTTCACTTTGCATTTTGTACAAGAGGCAGAATGTTGGGGAAATACCTAAAATTCTTTGTTCAAAACGGAATTGGATAAAGCACTACACCAAACCAAATTGGATTCAAATTGTACTACTTAAAAGTTGAGACCTCAAAAACTTAAAGGTAGTATACACCATTTGCAGAAATCGAAAATATTTACTACTTAATTATTAAGAAATACCTTACTCAATTGAAAGTAAATAATGATTTTAGGCATTCCGCAAAAGGATTGCGCTGGATATCCTGTAATTATTCCAAAAAAATGAATTTTATAAAGAAAAATTCGCTCTCGCCGGACGGCGAGAGCGAAAAAACAAAGATAACATAAGAATAACTGCTCGACCCCGGTTGAAAACAAACGCTGTTTTTCGTGCTTTTCTGGGCATCCATGATTGTAAAACTTCGGAAAAGTCAGTTAAACGATATTTACTATGAAATACAACCCCCCAAATCTACCCATTCATGATAATTCAAGCAATTACCAATGGTGTATACTACCTTTAAGCAGTGCGAAACACAATAACATAAATGCTAGCAAATGAGAGTGGTTTGGGCTTGGACATCCTTCAACTCACGACATATAAACAAGCATTGCCCTCGAAATTCTTAACCTCATCTGCTTCTGTCGTTCAGTCCTGTTATATTCCTTCCCTAAAGTAAAAATAAAACGGAAACAAAAATATGTGACCCAGCACGAGTAAATGAGACACTTTGCGACAAAAATGAAAATTGAGATTTTGATTTCATCATTTAAAGCTAAACAAGCTTTAAATGATGAATTCAAAATCTCAATTTTTATTTTTGCCGCAAAGTGTCTTATTTACTCGTGCTGGGTCACATAATATCATATACCCAGTGGTAAAAAAAAAAATGAAAAAAAAAATGGAACAGCCTATTTTTTAGTACCCTCTGGTTTTTAGTTTTAGACCACCCGTATACTAAAAACTTTTAAATCTCCCCCAAAAAACAAACAAAATGGGGAATACTTTAACTTAAATTTTAAAAAGGAAATCATGACGTTGATAATCCGAACTGAAGACTACTACTTCCTTCTTTCTCTTTCTATAACACAAAGCAGGACAATGCACTGCTGTTGTTTCTGTTCACAGTTGATGTAGGGCAGACATCTTATTTTAAACCATTCCAGCAAGGAAGTCACCCAAAGCTAACAAATGTAGCGGTTTTTGTTGTATTTTTCAATGCACTTTTGTACCCTAACCCAGTTTTCCCTTCAACCTTGTTCTATGGTTAAAATAACCCACGACAAAATTTGTCAAAAAAAAAAAAATGTTAACGATAGTCAGATTTTAACAACAGATCTCTCGATCCATAGCTCTCCTCTCTACCAACTATGCTATTGGCGAGTTGGTTGAGGATGCCATTCTTTTTATGTATACGAGTTGCCATTGCTATTTCTCATGAATATACATTCACACACCACCCAGCTCCTGAAAAAAATATCGCGAACCGCTACACCGGTTAGTATTAAGTGTCTTCCTTCCAGCAAAGGAATGCAATACACTGTTCCAGGTTTTGCGTAAAAGTCGGTCAAGCCTTGAACGTTTAACATAACAACTGCGCTTGTTTTGCATAGTTTATGAACTTTTTTACACAACAAAAAAAAGGACAGAATTCGGTCCATGATACTTGTTTACAAAACATGCAACAAAACGTTTAAAAAGCATGTACTTACTACAGTAAAAGCTGCAGTCATTAATGAAGAAAACCCCGTCATGGCTTGATTAATCTAGAAGTATGATAATAATTGCAAACAAAAGAAGGGGATATTATAACACACCTTGAGACACCTTATCAGTATGTGTTCAGTAGGCAGGCTAAAAACCCATAGGATCATATGCTTTCAATGCATTTTGTTTGATAATCAATTCCAATTATAACACTACTTAAAAATCCAATGACAAAATGTTAAAAACCAAATAATATCATCTCATCAGTGGATATGGCTAAACGGACCGACCCAACCTGAAAATCTTAACCGAAAATCTGACCCACCCTAAAAGTGCAAAACCCAAACTGACCCGACCCGACTGCAGTGACTAAAATTGGTTTGCACAACATTACCCTGAACACAAAGTATGGACAAACCGCTACTTCCAATTTCTTCGGTATTTCTTTCTTCTTTTTTAACCTTGCGACGTGCCACCGTACCTTTTTTTAAAGTCGCTTCGCCGTAAAAAAACCAATTGATTTTTCATCATTTGTTAAAAAAATATCATATTATATGTATTCCTAGCATGCCGAATAGCATGGTAAGTGTCGCTTGAACCCTGGTTGAAACGGTGACCCAGCTTTTTGCAAAGGAAAGTGGTGCCCCACGAGTATCTTATTACTTTGTGTACATAAAGGGGCCTTTCAAGTCTGGGTTTTCCAGACCTACCCAAGCAATTAATCATGCTATTGTTGCCTTGCCCCATTCAACAACACCAGCTGGGATCGAATATATTCAGACACTATGGGAAAGTACTGTGTTGACACATAAAGCCATAAAACCTAACAGCACATCGCAAGGTTAACGTATATCACCTATCACAAGGCCATAGACGACCGAGGTTTGGACAACAGAGGAAAGTGTGAAAAAACCAACCCTTCACACTGAAACAAGACGATCTGATCTCTTCACAGTACGAAAAGGGTTGGGATGGATAACTAGCGCATTGCACTTTAAGATTATTGCTGACAGTAACTCACGTCAGATCGCATCTTGAACATCCTCCCAAACTCCTCTAATCTCCTGTCAATGAACATCCACGTGTCCTGGTAGTCGGTAGTGTTATCTTGTATAAGGCAGAGCTCGGCCGACTTGTATATCGCCGCCAGCGAGATGCGCTTAGTGTACCAATTAAACTGCACACAAAAAAAAATTAAAAAAATTATCAACAGGTTTGGATCAAAAACCAAATAGTAGAGATCCTCTATTCTTTTTTGAAAACATTTACTCATTAAGCCATGTCAAACTAAATTATTTAGCTATGACAACAAAAATACACAAATGCCTATGAATTTGGATGCGGACTCACATCAGCGGATCGGTCGCCCGCGTGGTACCAAATGTCGTCCATTAACTGCATCAGATTACTAAAGTGCTCCCGAGTGTTAGCGGGTACGGTGCTGGTGGCCATAGCCTGGGGCCACTGTTCTATGAAGGGGAGGACCATTCTAAGACGGGCCTCCAGAGCGTCGCGGATGAAAGGGATGGTCCTTCTGCGTCTTAAGACAGAAAAGATGGAAAAGTTAGATTGAGATTACATTAATAATATAATAATAATGTTAGTTCTTATATAGCGCTTTAGACTCCCACAATGTGGGTGTATCAAAGCGCTTTACATTATTACCCCAGTCATTGGGCCCATGAAACATTCCAAATACCATCTCAGCTCCCTGGGGAGTATACAGCTCGATGCTGCCATTTTGGCACAAAGTAGCTAAATTCCACCACAATAACCATCTCTGCCCTCACAGGTACCCATTTACTCCTAGGTGCAGAGAAGCAATGAGTGACAAAGTGCCTTGCCCAAGGGCACACGTACCATAGTCCCAGGCCGGACTCAAACCCCCAACCTGTAGCTTTACCTACAGATTACAAATTTAATGCTCCAGACCACGAGGCCATGGCATGGAATTCCTAATTCGTTTGAATCTTCTTCTTTTTTAACTGTTCCCATATGTGACCTGGTATGTCAAAATCAGGCACTCTAATTAGGATTATCGCACAGAGTAAACATCCAAGACAAAATATTAAAAAAGAATTCCATACCTGGGCATCACTTGACACCCTGTGCACAAAACCTATGAGACTGGTCTGAAAAATTTTAAAAAAAATCCAGTACTAAATGCTTCAATATTTTCTGTGCTAAATTTGACTTTTTAAATAACCCAACCTTGGTACACAAAAATGGTGCTGCAATGAAAACTACTCGACCGAACTGGGAATTATTGGTCTCTGTTTCCTTCTAATAAAATTTCCTAACCATCTATATCAATGGTTTACGTCCAGTCCCTAGATACTGGAAGTATGAGGTTGTGTCTGACCACTCTGTATTTCTAAATCTGACCTCCTTCCTTCGTCTTTCTCCTCTTCTGCCTTCTCCTCCTGCACCTCCTTGGCCAGCTTCTGCGCCAGCTGGGCGTTGCACTCCCTGACAAAATGCTGCACCAGCTCCCCGCCACCCCTGGGGAACATACCGTGGGCCACACCAGGGAGGCCCTGGGCCCTGGCCCCCTCGGCAAGGGACTCGACGGACCAGCCAAAGGCGGGGACAAAGTCCAGGGCGGAGTCCAGGATGCGGTGCCTGACCGCATCCTCGTCGGGCTCCTGCGCTTTGTCTCCTTCAGATAGCGGGTCGTGAGTTCCTTGTGAACTGTCGTACTTCTGGCTTTAGGGAGAAGAATGGAAAATGTATCTTGCATTATTATAAGACTTTACAATTGAATCATTCAAATAACTGTCGAGGACCTATCTATGCTTTTTAAGTTAAATTATATATTCTTTCTGCCCCTCCCTCTTATATACGTGTATAAACATTTAAACTCTTCAATATTAAATCCATTTGAAAATGATTTCAAGTGCGCACATTAGAAAAAAACCAAAAAATAAACAAACACTAACTCTTGCTCTTTACACTTAAAGCATATCAACAGTGGCCCTTCCCAAAAGCTCTATATTTTAGATGGCACTCAAAATAAAGATAGACCTAGAAGGGATAACACTCACTCAAAGGTTTGGTGACTGCCATTTGCTGTCGAGCACCACCTGGCTTTTGGCAGCAGAACCCAGTTGGAAAGTTGCCTTCCTGTATGATCCAAGTGTAATTTATTTATTTAAAAAAATGCAAAGTGTAAAAACAATAAATAATCATCTACAGAAGGGCAATGTTAAATTGTCTCGACGGTCGAGTCGTCTCGAATTAAGGGATTGATTGAGTTGGCTTGGCCGGGCCGTAACACATTTGTAAAATCCATGGAACATTGCATTGGAGGTAGGAAGTAACCCGTACTAGTACCGTACTACTAGTACTAGTACTCGCCAAACAAGCTTCATCAATCAAGTTTACAGGGCAAGTTTACAGAGGAAAAACCGTATTAAACAATTAGGCAGTGGCTAATTATTCTTTTCCCGCACCTTCATACTGAATATGAACCTTCTGTTTGGGTGAAAACAGCGACCGAATAAAAAGCTTCGACACAAACCGGAGCTCCCTGTAGGCTGCCATCTTGTCAAAAAGTGCGCCCTCAACGACGATCTTAAACTTTTGGCCAATGTGTAATATGCGGCCGGCTACACCTACAATTAAACAAATGCACGTTTCAACTCAAATTCAACTTGGCTCAAATGTTTTAATCTACACGCAAGAAAAAAACAACTGTACATTTACAAAATAAATTTCCCATCTGAACAATAATTGTTCGAATGAAAACCGAACAAATATTGGATACTGTACTCGTTTGGGTGGTTTTCTACTAAACGTAAAAATAATATGAAATTTACCGCCAATTTCTTTAACGGTCTTGAACTTTTTGTTTCCTTGTTGGTTTATATACCTTTCTTAAAAAAAGTTTTAATGGGAACTATTTTCACAATCTTTATACATAACCAATCACACTTTACTTACTCGAAAGTAGAAGTACATTAGTCAAAATTTAACCGGGTTGGATACATTTTACATATGTACAAACTATAATGACATTGCTATTGTTTCCAAATATTGACAATGAGAAAGCACGACTTTGAAAAAATGTATAACACAGTATAAGTTTATGAGTAGCATATACAATTCTCAAGAAAAAACAATCAAAAATGTCTTCAACATTCATTTAAAAAACCCATTTCCATTATTTTTGGTTACACGATTATTTTGACTACAGACATTTAGAAGAGAAACAAATGGAGGACGTTTATTCAACCTAGAATATTGCACTGCAGCATAATACAAGATTATATAAACATTGAGTAGATAGTTGATGCAAAGAAAGATATGTTGTGTTGTATTATATCTAGTTTATATATACTCATATTATAAACTGTTTATAAGTTATTGGATTGACAGTAGTGGTTGATCTCAACTACCAAAATTCTTTCCTTAACCAGTTCGCGCTGGAGGACGTATATACACGCAAAGTTTTCCCCAGATTCAAAACGTATGACGCATAAACACGTCACGAGCAAGGCCGGAAATGTCTGTCAGCAGCAAGCAAAGCTGGAAATGCATGGGTGTGCTTTCCGGTTCCATCAGCCTCGGATCGAGTTTCGTTAAAAATAATCAAAAATAATTTTTCACCATCCAAAACATGCTCCAAACTACTAATTAAATATGTCACTCACAGACGTAGTACAGATTGAGAATTAAGATAATTGTATTGATGTTAACTGAAAGGTGAAAGTTTTCGTTCTTTTTCTAATAATAATAATATTAATAAAATAACATATTTGTTATAAAGCGCTTTTAACTCGAATCAATACTTTACATTATTATTACCCCTGATTATTGGGCCAATGAAACATTTCAATTACCATCTCATCTCCCTGTGGAGTATACAGCTCAATACAGCCATTTTGGCACAAGGCAGCTAAAAATCCAATAACAATCTCTGCCCTTACAGGTACCTATTTTACTCCAAAATCATCATCTTGCCCCGCCTCATCCACCTCTTCTGCCGCCCTCACCACCACCACAACCCTGCTGCCCCCCCCCCCCCCCTCCCCCAGCCCCACCACAACCCTGCTGCCCCCCCCCCCCCCTCCCCCAGCCCCTGTCCCCACCCTGTCTCAGCACAATCCTCTAGTATACTGATTCTCCTCATCATCTTGCCTTGCCTCATCCACCGCTCCTGATGCTGCTCCTGTGGTCTTCTAGACCATCCAGACAACACCACCACCTTACCCCTCTCCCAGCAACGACCATGTCTCAACCCTGTCCCCAACCCCCTACCCCACCCTTCCCCGTCTCCACCCTGGCAGCATCTCAGCACAATCCCCCAGCGTACTCATCCTCCTCCTCATCATCTTGCCCCGTCTCATCCACTCCTCCAGCTGCTCCTTCTGTGGCCTGCTTGGCTTTCCCGCCTCCCCCTCCACCAGCCCCTGGAACGCGTAACGTCCTGGCAAGCTTGACATACTGGGGATCAAAATCACAGAAACTGAAATTTATAGAAGGGGTAGAACTGATGACATATCTATCATTTTTGCGAAAAACCTCTCTAATGTGCCATTGAGCTCTTTACAGCATGTGGGGGTGAAGTGGCTTGCCAGAGGATGCAGCATATGGCCAGCAGCTGGCTTCGAACCCCTGACCCTCTGATCACGAGTCCTGAACCCTAACCACTGGGCCACACTCCCCCTGCAGTTCGGGATCATACAACAAATGTTGTCACTTCACTTACATCATTGTCCAGGTATGTGAAGTAGGGTAAGAGGAGGACTTTGTTGGCGTTTTCCTGATCCTGTTGGTCGTAGGCTTCCAAGAGCTCCTCTAGAATAGATGATGCTTCATCCATGGCGTAACCGTCGTATCTGAGATAAAAGAAGCAAGAAAAGCAATTAATTATATATGCCTTAAGAAAACATTTAACAATGTCGGTGATGTTAAAAACAATGCAACTAGGTTTGTTTTTGCTTTTGCATTACGTACGTCTGCCATTTAACACATCAAACTTCTCTCAAACTTTGGAAGATTAATTGAAGGGGCACACATTTGTGCCACTGCTCTAGTGCGATTTGTACTTTACCTCATGGCCATGTTGCAAACCTTGCTGGCAGCAACAAAGTCCCCACGATGGAGGTGTACAAGCACCGTTACTGCTACCAGCTGGGAAATGAAGATATCAAATTCAAATTCTCTTCATAATGAAAGGCCACAGTAGACTACATGTCAGTTGTGTATTTTTCTTGTTTGAAGCAGCAGAAGTGCTCAAATCTGAAGACAGGTGCCTGACAACTAACCTGATGAAGTTGTTAGTAGAGGTGTAAACATCATTTTTTTTATTGAGCTGATTGTGACTTTAGAAGCTTTTATTCCTGCCCTACATTATTACTTGCTTTCGGCTGACGGACAAGCAGTAAGCCTCAGACTGAGGCATTTTGTCAATGGCTAGGGGCCGCGGCTGCAACCATTACACAAGGATCGTGATGGTCCACATTGGAGTGTTGGCTCTTATGGCTAACTGCATTTACACGAGTCAATCTGGATGAGCTACTCGAACGCACCCAAAAGCTCCCTCATACGGCCGCGCACAGAGCTTATTATTTATACCTTGTAGACGTATCCTAGATTTTCCACCACGTCGTACATGTTCCTCGCTTTGTCCAGCAGCTCCAGGGCCTTGTCAAAGTCTCTGATCCGGACGCAGAGCCGTGCCGCTCTGCTGATTGAATCCACTGCCTGCCGTATTCTGTCTTCGTTCTACGCTTGGCAAAAAGGATAAGATAGGGTGTATCCTAGGCCTTTTATGAACTAGGCCTTTTATGAACTAGGCCTTTATGAACTCGGCCTTTTATGAACTCGGCCTTTTATGAACTCGGCCTTTTTTGTTTAACTCGGCCTTTTATGAACTCGGCCTTTTATGAACTCAATAAATTCGACTTGGCTTGACAAATTAAGTTTGGCACAACACAATCCTTTTTGCTCGACAGTCTATTCAATAGTGTTTTTGCACTTGGTGTTTGGTGTTTATGCCCTTGGGCAAGACACTTAACTACAATTGCCTCTCATACATCCAGAAGTATAAATAGGTACCTGAAAGGGCCAAGGCCGTTTGAGCACCTAAACCGGCTGCCGCATGGCTCATAGCCTGATGAACAGGATACTAATGTAAATGTCTCTTTGATGAGATCGTTGTTACGATGGAAAGCGCTATATATGCATACCAATTATTTATTATAAAGCTGACCTGAGGGCGGTTTAGGACAGCTCTGTAACTTTGTAATAACTTTTAAGAAAGTACTGGTATTGACAGGACTTTTTCTCTGCGCAGAAGCATGTATGGACGTGAATGAACAAATTTAATGCTACGCTAGCACTGACCTCGGCTATCTCAGCAGCTGTCAGGTACAAATCCACAGCGGACCTAGCATTAATAGACTCCATCATTCTGTGATATAATTAGGTGAACGAAAGAACACGTGTCAATCATACGTGGCTGACAAAACATGGGAATTAATTACACAATTCATTAACCCTAACCCTCCAGGGCATTTTGGCTAGAAACCCTGCCAGACGCAACAGATTGCATACCGGTACTTTGTCACATTGACTTGTGTGCAGAGTCCAGCAAGGTCAAGCAGTCAATATAGATGCACTGTGCTGGATCTGGTACGGTTAGGGTTAAACAATATGATTAAAAAAATATAAATATGCACTTACATTTTTGAGTGAACTAATGTTAACCCCAACTCCCTAGGGTGTGCACAAAATCATATTTATTTTGGAGGATTGAGGATCAAGGATTAATAAAGTACAAATAGGACCTACTCTTGAAAATGTAACTCTAACTCCTAGGCCCTTTTGGCTAGAAACCAGTTTGTGTCGGATGCCGTGTATACACGCAAGGTTTTTCTGGAATTATAAATGGATGACAGATAAACACAAGACTGGAAATACCTGTCAGCGACCGGATCAGGATGTGCTACCCACAGATGCCAGCCTGAATCCGTCCCGGATCGAGGTTCGTGAAACCAGAATCCCCCACCTGGGCCCGGTCAATGTAGAAATAATCCCAGCGCAAACTGGTTAAGGAAGTTAATAGGCGTAATAATCCAAACCTACTTGGCTGCTTTTTCCAGTGTGATAGCCGCTGTGTCCCCTGTACCGTGCTCTCTGAACATGCCGGCTGCTTTAGTGATGTAATGAACAGCTTCATCATACTGCTTCATGTCCTGAGAAGAAGAAGAAATAGCATCATTCACAGATAGTATGTCTCATCGAATCTAAGCACAATTATTCAAATCAAGATCGTTAATAATTCAGAAAACTTTAAACTCTTTAACAAACCTTAACCAGTTCGCGTCAGGATTATTTTAACATCACCAAGCCGAGGCGCGGGATTATTTTAAACAAAACTCGATCCGAGGCGGGTTCAGGCTGATGGTACCGGGAAGCACACCCACGCATTTCCGGCCTTGCTCGCTGCTGACAGACATTTCCGGCCTTGCTCGTGACGTGTTTAATGCGTCATCCGTTTTGAATCTGGGGAAAACATTGTGTGTATATACGTCCTTCGGCGCGAACTGGTTAAGAAATACGCGAGTTATATTCAAGTTCAACCAACCTTCAGCATGAGTCCAGCCTGTTCGTATGCCTTGGCAGCATGAAAGAGACTGAGGGGTGAAAACAAAAGACTTCAGGAAAATAACAACATCAAGGTGATCGTAAACAAGTCACAATTGATTACAAGTCACATTACAGATTATAGGGTACTACGCAAGGACTGTGTCGTAGTCCTTACAAATACATGTAGGTTGACACAAGACTGCCTACAACTCGGACTTCTAGAGAAAAAAAGCCAGTTTTGGTATTCCATCTTCAAAAATCTGCCATTTAAAAAAAAAAAAAGAGAGGGGGGAGGCTGCCTCCTTAAATTTTTTTACAAATCCTGAATGAGAATTTGTTTGTCTTCTTAGCCTATGTTGGCTTGAAGTTTGATGAAGGATACGCTTTGCATTGAGTGTGGCACTCTGCAGCCTTGATGTACATCGACTTGGCTACCTCCGGTGACTTTGCGTGTCGATAGCACAGACCTGACACACAAATAATAGAAAATCAAGTTATTGGTTTAGGGTGATGTATCTCCAAGCAAACGGGAGCCATTACAGTCTTGGCATGTTTGTCTTTACTGTTTGTAAAGGTTGAGTAGCCCAATTAATTAATCATTTTTGTTTTGTTTTAAAAGATTTCAATAACACTAAACTTCTAGTGAAATTATTTCCTCTGGCATGCTTTCCAAAAATGTGTCCGAAGACACATTTTTGGCGCACAAGGTGCGATAATTTCACAGTATGCCTTTAACTGTCATTCACCAACAGTCCAGTAGAATACATATATTTCATAATAATTTGTCAGTTTTAGTTTTTGTAGGTTTCCAAATGTTGTATATTCCCTTTAACTTTAATGCCATACATTAGCAGTGAGTCCATAACTTAGAATAGCTTGAGGTAACTAATTGGATATGAGAGTAAATTCTAGTCTTCAATTCAAGCCTACCTGCTTTCTCATATGCGTGGGCGGCACCATCAAAATCCATTTTCCATTTTGTCCACGATGTCTTTAGGCTACCAAAGACAGATAAATGTTAAATACAATCGAAGAAATCTCAATGAATTTCACAGATGAAATGAAAAGTTTGCCTTCTTCATCAGAGTCCTCTTTAGAGTTTCTCTTCAGAGTCCAGCATGGATGTGCACATGATGAAGATTTGACATATATATTGTTGTTTTTTAGATAAACATTAAATTGTACGCGTACAAAAGCATAATGGGTACCAGCAAAATTAAAGAGACTGTCGTTTTCTGAAGTAACATATTAAAAGAAAATGTTTGGACAGCGAACTTTTGTTAGAACAAATGTTTCCATCTTTTTTTTGATTTAACAGAAAAAATGTGGGTTCGGTTACCATGTCCCCATAGCCTTAATTTATCTGCCGCATCAATCGTTGAATTTTGTTGTGCGCATGCGCTGCCTGGTGATGAAATACCGAACTATAAAGCGAGTAATATTTAAGCAATACCCACAATTTATTTTCCCGAATATTGCAAAATGATAGAGGCTGAAATTGGTAGGGGGAAATCCCGAAAACAGTGGGTTTTTTTTATAAACTTGAATTAAATCTATTTAATTAATAAGTAAACTGTCGATGGTCGTCGCATTATTGTTGTAATGCGCCTGGTGACGTCCAGGCTTGATGAGTTGACGTTCCCATATTAGACTTTGTACAACCAAAGAAGTGGCGGCAGCTATTAAATTCTGTTCACATCTTTTTAAGAATAAAAACTGGGGCGTCCTAAACGCCGCAATCCCTTAAAAAGCCGTCATTTCATACCATTTTTCGGCCTCTCGAACGTGCCCGTCTGCTTCGGCCGTCTTTTTGGCTTCCATTTTGCTGTTGTGAATAGCGCCCTCACTCGTTTGGGTGTATATACGTATGCGGGGGTTTTTCTGCAACTTTTAGTATCCCCCCTCCTCCCCTCCCTTTAGAGCTGATTGTAAAATCGGAACATATACGGGCGTGACAGGGTTGACACACTAATGAATGAGGAGACCACACATATAGTTACTGTACTTTCAACTCTAATATAATAATTAATATCATCGATTGTGAAATTTTCAAAAATTAAGGCCGAAGTGATTGTTTTTGTGCACAAAATGTGAAGAAAAATAATGAAGAGTTAATTTACACTAATCAATCTTAATCCAACACTAGAAGAAAAAAAACCAAGAAATCTGCGTGGTTTTGCATTATTTTGAAATAATTTAAATTAACCAGCCAGCAGATCTGATCATTTAGAAATATATTTTTTTTAAAGAAAGAACCAAAGTTAATGTTAAATTGTTTATAAATAAAATATACAGAGTGTCACTTATGAAGGAATATAAAGAAAAGATTCTTAATTTCATCAAATGTGACCCAGCGCGAGTAAATGAGACAATTTGAGGCAAAATGAAAATTGAGATTTTGATTTAATCATTTAAAGCTAAACAAGCTTTAAATGATGAAATCAAAATCTCAAATTTCATGTGTCTCATTTACTCGCGCTGGGTCACAAATATAAAGCTAATTATTCGAGTACATGTAATTACAATTCAGATATGATTATATAACTATTTGAAAGTATATCTACTTTTGGAAGCAAATGTTTAATTATTAGATTTGACTAATATTTGTAGCATATATATTCATTTGAAAATAATAGTAAAACAGTTTACTCAATTAGTATTTTGTAGTATTAGGTGACATTAGCCAGCCCCAAGGTTAATCGGCTTTGAAAGGCCAGCCAGATAAAACTATGTGAATATTTCCCGATAGTAAAACATAAGGAGACACACAATAACAAGCATACATCGGAGATAATTATCAATGGAAATATCACATTCCAAATAAATCGTCAAAATAAAATTCCATACATTTTCCACGACAAAGTTAGAGCTTTCCAACTCTCATTCCTAAAGAATGGCAGACGCCATACTCCTTAAAAAACAAACTTAACCACTAAGCACCATAGGACGCACAATGGTGTATTGCACATATGCAACAATTTAAAGTACATAGCATATGGGCCAATCTATCAATAACGGGACCAAAAAGTGTCATTTTTGGTGTCCCGTGTAATTATTTCCAATGCAAGGGTCAAATTAACTTTGTTTGAAGGTACATATGTACTTTGCTTTTTGTAGTCATTGAGAAAGGAATGTAATATATTTTCCCTAGAAGGAGATACTGTACATGTTATACCCTATGCACAAAACAGCACATCCTCATCACTACAGTTGGTTTACTGCACAATATATGTGACCTGTCATCACAAAATGAGCGTAAAGTCGCACGGAGTGATTTCCCAGTACGGCCAGTCAAAGTCAAAATTTGAAGGGTTGGTCGATTTTGAGATTATATGTTTTTTCAAAGACTAAATCCCCAACAATCAATTCCCAATTTTTCAGGACAATCAGATAAAAACAAAATTTGTTTTTGAGACAAGTGTGACTATGCCTTTCTATGCCTTTCACACAATTTCTCGCAAGAAATGCCCGTTTTATCATAATCTCTGTATTAAGACTCCAGACTAAAAAATAAAAATAATAACAATAGTGAGTATCAAACCTCCAAGTGTTATATACCATTGGAAAGCTCTGTTTTCACAGAATTTAGAAATACCCATATTTCATTTTTTGATTTTGCCAACTTTACGCTCATTTTGTGATGACAGGTCACATATTGCCATGGAACAGTGAAGCACAGTTGTTGGACAGCACAAACTGTAATCCGATTATAGTACTGAGGAGTACTTAATAGTACAATGCACAAAATGGCACAGCTGTGCATCTTTGTGCTGCTGACCAACTGACCCAAATAGTGATTCCTGCATTTAGGAGAGTTAAGAGTCACTTCTATTTGGTGTGTAATTCGTGAACCTCTGGTATATCAGCCATAGGATCTTCTTCTCTGAGTCCTTCACTCTTTCGTCCTTTGCCGATCAGCTCCAGAAGAGCCTGGGCCTCCGGATCCTTGTCTAAGATGCTCTTCTTGGCATTCTCATCTTCTTCCTAGAGTGAGATTAGAGAGAGTGAGAAGAAAAAAAAACGTAGGGGGTGGTAGTTAATCATGACTAATCAGATTAAAGGGAAGCATATCTTTTGTAGCTACCCAAAAAATAGCCAACCGAATTATTGTTAAAAAAATTACTTGAAAATGCCTCTAAACTCCCCATGCTGCCATTTTAAAGAAACCAAACTAGTTCAAAATGCATCTCAGAGACTCATTTTTGGAAATTTTTACGGGTAGTTAGTTCAAAAACCAAAATCTTTAAAAAAAAAATTCTCGTAATATACAGCATTCACAGAGCAAAAAATTTGTCAGGTAAGTTGTGAAGCGCATTATGATTTTTTTTAAATTTTTGTTGATAGATTTTAGATTTTAATCACTTTAGCTGCTTATCAAATAATGAAAATGCACGACAGACAAATGTGACTTGCTCTGCAAAATGAGTCAGATGTTGTGCAATACACTTTACAACTTACTTCTGTTTTCTTTGGTGGCGGACCGACGGCCCACACCTCCACCAAATCAATGGTGAAGTCCTCTTTAGCCGAGAGCGTTGTACTGTCGTAGGTCAGGCACTTGGGTCTGGCTCTGCTGTGGCCCTGGCCGAACTCTTGGTCAATCCACAGTCCGAAATAGTCAAACTGACCGCCCATTCCCTGTGGTCAACATTCAATTATTATAACACAACTCTTTCTGGTTCTTTAACCTGATTGGTTAACTAATATAGGCTAGTACATGAAATTTGAGTATAGTGCCCGACCGGGCACTATACTCATTATTATTGACTGGTTATAGCGCCCTCTGCAGATTGCCAAGGCTCATCAACAAATGGTGGCGGATCTGTGGGTAGCACACCCTGATATTTCTGGCATCGCTCGCTAAGAGCCAGCCGCTGACAGATATTTCCGGCCTTGCTCATTACCTGTTTATCAGTCATTCGTTTTGAATTCCGTAAAAAAACTTTATGTGTATACCTGGCATCTGACGCGAACTGGTTAAACGGTCGATAAAAAAATGCCAACTTACCAGTCCGTTTGGCAGTGTCTGTTGGTCAATGTTCAGGTACATGTAATGGTCATTGTGACCGCTACTCTCATAGATTCCTACTGTAGGAGACAGGCTGAATAAGAAACATCTACTGGACCCTGAAAATATGAGAAGATAGGAGAAGTGAGTTGGCGCAGTTTGGGTCATTTATTTCAAAATCTTATTTGTTCCGAGTGGAATCATCAGAAAAGAAGACGTAGGTATTTAGCTATTCCTTATTTCTTTATTTTCTTATAAGCCGTGAACCCTAAACAAGCATGTAACAAGCTGTTAAATGTGAGTTAAGAACATGTT
The DNA here is from genome assembly GCA_037893245.1 of Crossaster papposus. NCBI lineage: Eukaryota > Metazoa > Echinodermata > Asteroidea > Velatida > Solasteridae > Crossaster > Crossaster papposus. The sequence continues at coordinate 266,899 of JBAIAA010000982.1, read as the reverse complement.
AGATCTGGGAGGGAGAAATTTTCAATCGACGCCCCAGGGCTTACCGACAAAACTCGGTCCAATCTCCCAGCTCTCCGAGGCAAAGCCTCCGAAGAGGTGCCCCTCCGTGTCTCGTACGAGCACCACCGTGGGCCCCCTGTGGGTGACGTGAGACAGGAGCGTGGCGAAACTGGCGCCGTGTAACCCCGAGGAATAGAGGAACCGCCACTGGTCACGCAGGTGGTGTGGGGCGTGGCGATTAAGGATCAGAAGGGCGGGGATGTCTAGTTGGGTGCGGAGTTTGCGCCAGTTGGCGTCCAGACAGCGAGGCAGGCTGGGTAGGTGGTGAAGGACCGAGGTGTCTGTGTCTGACGAGGCAGACTAAAGTGAAAAAAGGCACAGCACAGAGAGATGCATTTGTCTTTTCTCAAATTCTCAACCTATACCCCCAAAAAAACCTTAAATGTAATGTAATACTACAACATCGTTGTTTAATAAGTACAGCAAGATACAAGTGTGTACAGTAAGCTTTATAGATTTAAAGGTAGGTTACACCATTGGTAATTGCTTGAATTATCATGAATGGGTAGATTTGGAGGGTAGTAATTTATAGTAACTATCGTTTAACTGAGCTGTCCGTAGTTTTACAATCATGGATGCCGAGAAAAGCACGAAAAGCAGCGTTTGTTTTCAACCGGCGTCGAGCAGTTATTCTTATGTTATTTGTGTTTTTTCGCGATCGCCGTCCGAATAATTACAGGATATCTAACGCAATCATTTTGCTGGATGCCATGAATCATTATTCACTTTCATATTAGCAAGATATTTCTTAATAATTCGAAGTAATTTTTTTCGATATCTGCAAATGGTGTATCTAATACTTTTAAGGTATTGCAACTTTCTTGAAAGTCAGAAACGAGATATATATTATATTTTCCCATGTAGCCTGGTTTCATTTTGAAAAAAGAAATTAAAAAAAATATGACATTAAAAATCTTTTTCTTTCATCGTCTGAGGAGTTACAAGGTAATTTATAAAATTGGTTACGGGCACTCGATTCCATACTTTGGAACCAGTTTCTGACATCAATGGTCAAGTACTGGAGTACCCAGTTCCGATGCACACCCTACTCATGTGACGGGCTCTTGACTAATAGGAATGGGTAAACTGTCTCTGGTATTTATTAAATGCCTTAGACAGTCCCAACACCTCATATAATACTCACCTCGGTGGACGATTTGGGCGCAGCCATAAAGCACAGGTGGAAAACGTCGGCAAAAATCTGCTGCACCAGTGGAGTGCACTGCAACCAACGTACAAAGTCTTCTCTGCTGACTTTGGTCTCCGCTGCAGGTTTCTTCCTATCTGTTACAAAAAATTATCACTGTCACCGATGCGAATACCAGCAAATTTAAAGAGATCGTCTTGTTCTGAAGTAACATTTTCCAAGTGTTTTCAGGAGTCGTTTGTCCAAACTTTAGTTCGAAAGCACCCAAAACGTTTATCCCCCCAAAAAAATGAATAAGATTAAAACTGCTGAAAACTGCTTACTGGCCGGAATGACCCTGAAATATACAAATCAAATAAGTTAAGAGGGCCTAATATTTCGATCTTAACAAGAAATTCTTCAGAGACATAAACAAAAGAAAAATAGTTTAATCTTGTCGTGCACATATGTGACCCGCTCTACATAAATTAGTCTGATGTAGCAAAAAAAAAAATCGGAGTTATTTATAGGGCTTGAAAGAGCATCTGATAAGCTTCAATTTGATGTATGTCGGAGCGCTATAGAGTACTGCATTAATTTTTTATGATTTTTTGAAATAATATATTTTTCAAGTGTGAAACAGCCACTTTTAAGAGAAAATTAACGTATCCCAACGATCAAAATAACTGAACTTGAAACAAAACAGTCAACAAAATCCTGTATTAAAACACTTTAAGATTCAAAATTAAGTTTTATTTCGTTTTTTTCTGAAAATATGGATACAAACAAAGCAGAATACACAGCCAAAAAAAAAAAAAAAAAAAAAAATTCAATCGCCCTGTACGTGTCAACGGTAATTGCGACATCCGACTCATTTATGTAGAGCGGGTCACATATGCAGTTGGAAAACCGAACTGGCTTATTAATCCTAACCTTTTCAACTATGACAAAAAAGACCGGTTGATGATGAATTTCAATAACTTTATTGTACCTGATGATGAGCCGAAGTGCTCCAAGACCAGGTCAATAAACTTCTGGTTGGCTTCCGGTGTACACGTCAGTTCCCAGCCATTCATTCTGTTGTAGGTCTTCAGAGCCTCCTCATAGGATTTCAACATGGAACCTATCAGCTTTAGACAGAAGCAATACACAGTCGACTCTCGTTAAGACAAACACTCTTAATACACATTTTTGTTATAGCAATAATTAACCAGTTCGCGCCGGGATTATTTTAACATCACCGAGCCGACGCGCAGGATTATTTTTAATGAAACTCGATCCGAAGCAGGTTCAGGCCGCTAGTATTAGGAAGCACACCCACGCATTTCCAGGCTTGCTCGCTGCTGACAGACATTTCCGGCCTTGCTCGTGGCGTGTTTATGCGTCATCCGTTTCGAGTCTGGGGAAAACTTTGCGTTTATATTCGTCATCCGGCTCGAACTGGTTAAACAACTGCATTTATGTGCACATTGACTGGGACTCCACTTAATACAAAATGATGATATAACAAACACTTTTGCTAGGTCCGGTGGAGTTTGTGGAAAGAATGTAGTATCCTGACGCTACTTCAGCGGTTGTGTACAAAGTCTATGGAAAGTCAAAGACTGTAGTATCCTGATGCTACTTAAGCAGTTGTATACAAAGTCAATGGAGAGTGAAGACTATTTTTCCAAGTATTTCCTAACAAAATTGGTAATGTTCTCAAATCGATATAGGCATTAACCCTAACCCTGCCTGACTTGTGCAAGAATTCCATAGTTACAACCACAGTTGTGTTTATAATATTCTCTTCCAGGGGAAGAATTCAAATTTACACACACACAATAAACCCGACCTTTGACCCTCACCTCTGACACTTGACCTATCGACATGGCAACGGCCTCCTCGTCACTGACGAGCTCAAACAACAACTTGCTCTGTTCCTCCTGGGTTCCCTTCATCAGGCATGCCATGGTGTCCACAAAGGTATTCTGGGATATCCCTGCTGGGTCTCGAGCCTGGAGTTTTCTGTGCAGACGGCCGACGATCATTTCGGGGAGTTTCCCTCCGATGAAATTCTACAAGAGCAAAGTGCAGAAATGTTTTAATTTAATTACATATCTGCCTAGGGAGGTAACCATTGGCTTCCAGTTGAAAAGAGCAATCGCAGCAATGTGTCCTGCTCAAGAACACAAGCATCAATATTGACCAATGCAAAATTATAACAAAAGAGGTTTCACACTATATTCACTTTAAAACTCAGGCCTCCTTTTTTAGAAATGATTTCTGTTTCGTTTAGTCCCACGAGCCAATTTTAAAAGTACATTTAAATTAAAAGCTGGTTTATACCCGAACTCGGCGTTAAAGCGAACACAATTATGCAAATTTGTGATGTCACGGGGAGATTTTCGCGGGGAAAAATCGCAACAAGTTAAACATTTCCACTCCGGCGAATTTTAGCAGTGAATGCTTTGTGACGTCAAATAAAGTATAAACTGGCTTTAAAACTAGCCAGCCTAAGTATTTCCTTAACCCTAACCCTGCCAGATCCAGCACAGTGCATCTGTGGTGACTGCTTGACCTTGCTGGACTCTGCACACAAGTCAATGTGACAAAGTATGCAATCTGTTGCATCTGGCAGGGTTTCTAGCCAAAATACCCTGGAGGGTTAGGGTTAATATAGTTTGAGGGTGAATAGTTTATATTAGCTCTGTGAGGTTGTGGAGGTTGACCAATTAGATATCTTGGCTTCGCCTGGGAGTGCGGCTAATGTTTACCGGACAATGTAGTCAAATGCCTTGACTGTGTTATGCCTTGACTGAGCATGCGCGACTGAAACGCGAAACAGCCTAATAATTCCAAAACACACCTGTAGTTGTTGCAGGCTAAACCCATTATTCGTCTTCTCGTCCACTTTGCCCAGTTGGCAGATTGTCCGGTAGGTTTGACCTATCTCTGCCAGTTCCGTGTCGGTGAGGAGTCCTCGATACACGATGTTATCACTGCTGCCGTCCTGGGCTGCATGCCCCTTGGTGGACTGTGTACTCGGTGACTGCCCCATGGCGACCCGATTGGACAAGTTCTCTTCAGGAAACTTCTATTTACTACCTTCTTGTTTACAGAAAATTATTGGAAGTTAAAATCAAGCTGTTGAAAAAAAAATTATTCGGAAAGTTGCATTTACAAATAACAAAATGGCAATTACTACCCGACGGTTAAAAATTAACATCTATTTTGGTTTTTTTCTCGTCATCCACAGTTGTAAAACTGCGTTCCAACACATGTGCTTCCACATTAATCGTGGACAAGTTTATTATTCAATCGCAAGTAATTTAAATTTGGGAAGTTTTCAAATCGTGTCATTTTTGTTCAGTCACAGTCATGGAGGAATAAGAAGGAACTCATCAGTAAATACTAAAATACGATTAGATGCTCAGATTTCATATTTATTCGTTACCGTATTTAGTTTTACCAAAACAGTTTTTAAAGATGTTTGTTTAAATTAAGGGAAATTCTTTCTGACTTACCCCCCTGTTATTCTCTGCTTTTAGTTTTACTTCAACTGGACATCAGCTGTGAGAGTGTGATATAAATTGCCCACAAGATCATGTGATGTATGATGATTACATCATGATACAGGAAGCTGTCACAGTCAGTCTACTTTCACTGCGGTTCATTTTCGATCCCAAAACTATAGAGGGCGCGGTTTCATATGTGCGGTCGTTGTTAACGTTACGTACGTTTGGACAGCGCGCAAAGCAGCTAGCTGTGCCTGTACTACCGCCGACCACTAATTCTGTAAGTATAAACCGGTACCCAAAGTTGGCCCAGATTGAGGTGTCTATATATCCCAGGCTAGACGTTGAACACGTTGAAGACGTCTTACAAAGTAACATCCCCTATTATTATAACCTGGATTATATTTGTAGTTTGTTCACTAGCAAATGACGGCCTATTACAAGGCACCGACCGTGTCACGAACAGCTAGCATGGCTAGTGTCACTGTCAGAGACGCCAGATCATGTCCAAATGTTAAAAAAGTGATCTGGCATGTCCAAATGTTAAAAAATGTCCAGTACAGTAACTTGAAGTTGAACCAAATCTTATTAAACTTGGTTAAAATTAGCCAAGGTTGGACTTCTCTGGTGTAAATGCAATGAACGTCGTCCAACCTGTGCGCTAGTTATTACAAATGGCAGGGTTTTTTCCCCGGGAAGGGGGGGGGGGGGGGGGGGGGGGGTAGGGCTCGGGGAGGCCTCAAACTAACATTTATTTGAAAAAAATATTGATTTTACTCACCAATGTCTGTTTGTCAATAGTGCAAACCTGCACATACAGTTGATGTTAAGTGTGACTAGTCTAGGCAGTGACTAGCGCGCATGACCGGCCAATGAGCCTCAAGCAAAAACACCATTCATTTACTAATATTTTATTGACTTTGTGACAACAAAAGCAGCCAGAAGATATAGATGGAGACTCCTGCATCATCAGAAACCAGCAACAAAGACATGGAGCCGAGCAAACTAACCAGTGCTGTGCTAGAGCTTGAGCGGATCGAACATAATTTATACAGGTAGGCATACGTAATATTCTAATAATGAAATTCAATTATTGGGTCACAACTACTTGACAAGTCAATTTCCATGTGTAGTTATTTGGGAATATCACTGAATAATTAATTTAATTATTTAACCCTAACATTGCTAAATCCATTGATTTCAATGTGAAATTTCCCACACCTTATATTACTAGGGTAAGGGTTAATGTAGAATTTATACATGAATACAATATTAGGTCTGATAGTAACTCCACGCGAAAGCGAATGCAATACGAGTTTGACATCACAAAGAATTTGCTGTGATAACAGTTAAAATGTGTTGAACTTTTGCAAATTTGCAGTGCGGAAACTCCCCTTAAATTCGCATTCATGTTCGCAATCGCATTGAGTATGTAGTGAACCGGGCTTTTAGACCCCCCAAAACAGTAGTTACTCGTTCTCACAAGCATCCATTTTTTCTCTCATAAACACTTGAGTCGAGTATACAGTATTTATAAAAATGTCGGTGAAGAGCAAAACTCATTATCCCTAACCCTCCAGGGTATTTTGGCAAGAAACCCTGCCAGATGCAACAGATTGCATACTTTGTCACATTGACTTGTGTGCAGAGTCCAGCAAGGTCAAGCAGTCACCACAGATGCATTGTGCTGGATTTGGCAGGGTTAGGGTTATTGAAAATCTTCTCTCTAATTTTTGTGCAGATCCCAAGAGCACTGGTCCGAGTTTCGAGAAAAGCAGTTGTATGGAGGTCTAGTAGTCAGCCAGGCAATGGTAGCAGCTAGCAGAACGGTCCAACCAGAGCTGCATATCAACTCATTACACTGTTACTTCGTACGCAAAGGTGGGCTCAAAAGACCGGGACCTCCGAGTACAGACAAACTAGTCTGAAAATTAAGGATTCTCATTATTGTGTTTGAGAAAAACATATACACAGGTTCATGAAAAATAATCCCATGCCTGGGCCTGGTCAATGTCAAAATAATTACGGCATGAACCAGGGTTTTAGTCGAGTCCCTGCAAGTCCGTTCACAAGTCCTTTCGTGGAGCCAGTCACAAGTAACTGGATGAACAATGACAACGGAATGCTTTTGTCAAAGCTAATTTGAATAGCTTGTGATTTGAATTGGAACTGAAGGACTTGTGATGGACTTGCAGGGACTTGCAGGGACTTACAGGGACTTACAGGGACTTACAGGGACTTACAGGGACTTACAGGGACTTGTGATGGACTCGACTACTTTTTTTTCTCTTGTACATCCCTGCCATTAACCGGTTTATGCGCGACCAAAGGTTGTATTTGATTTTTTGGCGAGTTTTTTTGTGGTGAAACAGGTACACTCTGCAGTGAATATTCAACAGAAAACTTCGCTCTCTAAAAAAAACTAAAAAACTCAAAGTTCCAATTTTAGTTTGGTTTTGTTTATAATATTTTGTTTAACATCTCCAGGGAACCCCAAAATCCCAGTTGTGTACCAGGTGGAAAACCTCCGCGACGGCCGGAGCTTCTCCACACGAACTGTCCATGCCATACAGAACGGCCAAGCCATTCTCATCATGATAATCTCGTTTCACGCCAAAGAGGAGTCGCCGTACAATTACCAGCTCACCATGCCGGAGGTTCCGCCCCCGGAGAACTTGCTCAGTGTCAACGATCTCATTGAGAAATTTCTCGGGTAAAAACAAAGACAGTGGATATTTGAACCGTTCCTCCGATTAGTTTTGCACTTGAGTACGGCACAATGTGAAGTGAGTCTTTTTTAGGACTTTAAAAAAAAAAATGTTTTTAAAGGGATTGTATACGTTTGGTAATTACTTCCAAAATTAATGGCAATAAAAACTTACTTGGTAAGAAGTACAGCAGCTTTGGATAGTATAATACATTTTTAGAAACTGTTCACTTCGAAGTACTGCGGTTATGGAAAAAGATATCACTTTTTATCCCAAAAATTTGAATCTCAGAAGCGTTACTGCAGTGACGTTTCTCAGATTGGGTATTCCAATGCAGATTATTCTTCCTGCGTGGACATAACCGCTCCCGATTTTCGGCAATATCTCAAAATCGCTACCACCTTTTGAAATGAAATTTTTACAGGTTAGTTTTATGGTATATATCTATAACTATATAGGATTGAAACAAACAATGGGTTCCAATTAACAAATTGATACGATCCCTTAATAAATATCTTTGTTTGCGTGTTATTCATTAGTACTGCTTCCGAGGATGTCAAAACCAAAATTCGTCAAGTGGAAGGCTCTGGGATCCTGTTGGAGTACAGACATGTCGACGTCGAGATTTTCCTGAAGAAGAATGCCAAAGAGCCACGACGATTACTCTGGGCTCGAGTCAAGGGATATTTGGGTGAGAAACTATATACATTTGTAATTATGTCATATATGGGTCAATCTATTTTTTTTTTTCTGTCTTTCCACGTTACATCGGGAATTTATGCGATGGTGCCGAATTCAGGCACAACAAATTAGGTGCTGTGTGGGTACAGTTTAGGACGATTTGCAAAAGCCAAATATATATAGATTGTTTTAGGGGTTGGTTTTCTTTGAATTTTTGTCGTGTCAGGTTAGACTCTGGGGAATCCAATCGGTTTCGGTTTGGTTTATATCTCTAATGTTTCTAGTTAATGTTATGGGCTAGTCAACCCGACTCTATGCGTAACATTAGTTTAAGACATTAAGAACAACTACATTATACAGAGAATGATTCTAGAGTCTAGTGTTTGGGTTAATTTTGAGTTGGTCCTTGTCTTATGCGGTTCTACACAACTCTGGAACACCAGTATGAAGGCGGAACACGGAAATTCCTTGTGACATTACAAATTTGTGCTTGTGTTCGCATTCGTGTTCGCTTTCGCGCCGAGTCGAGTATGAACTTGGCTTTTAAAATGGTGATGATTTGACAATGGCAATAAATTCTTTGCCCGTAGGTGGGGATGAGAACGTTCATCGTTGTGCTGCCGCGTTCATATCGGATTCCTTCACAGCCTGGACGTCGTACATGCCTCACCGGCACATCAAGCTGGGCCAGATTACCTCGCTGGACCACGCCATGTGGTTCCACGCGCCGTTCCGCGCCGACGAATGGATGCTGTTCGAGTTGGAGAGCCCAAAGACCGGTAAAGTGTGCATGGACAGTAAGATGGTGGAGTTCCAGTAGGGGGGGAAAACCCCGCATGTGCTTAGTTTTGAGAAACTACATGTACCTAAACACACAATACACAGCAACACTCACATTTTGCATGTTATAAAATAAAGTGTTAAAATGACTTTTAAAAAAACATGAGTTTAGCCCCAAAACCCCCAAGGTTTTTGGATAAAAAAAATCACACCAAAATACATTCCATTATACTACCCAAATAAAAGAGCTATCGGTCCTCTTTAATACGACACCGCATTTGTTGCTGTGATGCTTTTGTAAATCTTTTGTAAAAGGTTTTTGTAAATTGTCACTTTTTTGTTAAATTGTCACTTTTTTGTTAAATTGCCCAGCAGTGATAATTATTCCCCTATTCTGTAGCCTGTGGTCGGCAAAAGACTTATATCTGACAAATCCAGGAAAAAATCGAGCAGAGTTTCATATAATTGGTGTTTTGGGTTTTTTTGGCAGGTGCATCACGTGGCATGTGTTTTGGTCGTTTGTGGAAACGAGACGGTACGCTGGTTGCATCTATCTCACAAGAGTGCCTCATGAGACCAAAGTTGTGATCAAGTCACAGCAGTTATAACATTATGGTTTACTGAACTTGATCACTGAATTCCGAGTGCTATTACATTATTATAACCCCTGATCACTGGGGCCAGATATGCAAATTATTTAAGATTTTATCGTTTACATTCTCAGGTTTTTGCTGTTTCGCAATTGACTATTAATAGGCGAGGTGTTCTAGAAACAAATCTCATGTCTTGCTCAATATGGAATGCGCTACCATTTCATATACGTAGCGAACAGAAACTTACCTCTTTTAAATGTAATATAAAAACCCATCTTTTTAAAGCCGCTTTTTAGTGGTTTTGTTCTTTTGTGTCCTTTGTTTGTCTTTCTTCTATGGTCGCCTTGCCAGTTCGTTTAGATTTTTAGCATAGATAGGGTTTGAGGCGTCTGTCTCCTGAAAAGATCAAGACATTACCGATGCCAGCAGGGATTGGCCACTGACCTCTACACATGGACAGATCATCATTGTTTCACACTTGAAGTCGGCGCGAACTGGAAGTGCAACATGGCAGACCCACGACGTCACTCTGTGAGCCAATGAAATGTCCAGGTGTAGAGTTCAGTGGGTACGGTAAGTATGACGTAATGTTTATAAATACAAAAATGTATAGAGTAAATCCACTGACCTCTACACCTGGACATTTCATTGGCTCACAGAAGTGACGTCTTGGGTCCGCCATGTTGCACTTCCAGTTCGCGCCGACTTCAAGCGTTAACGCAGCATAATATGGACAATGGTCCGTCCAGGTGTAGAGGTCAGTGGGATAGGCCTATATACTTTTGTTTGGGCACTGGCCTGGTGACCAGTCTTTTTCCTTTGTCTTTTTCTTCCATTCTGTGCGTTTTACCACGTGTTCTGCGCCTTAGATCATTTTGTATGTAAGGGGCGCAATATAAATTTTTAATATTATTATTATTAATAAAGGAATGTCTCTCTGTCACAGGTAATTTGATTAGTATATAGATGACTTAACGTGGTAAGAATTTGTGATGAATTGGACAAAATGAGAAATTACATAATCGGGATATCTTTGATGATTGTAGATATTTGGTAATATTTTCTATAAGTAAACTGAAGACGACTATAGAAAAGCTGTATATTTATCATAAAATATTTTAATAATATTATTGCAAATAAAAGCACTAGAATTTAAGAATTGTTTCCTACCTCATGATCAGTGATATTTATAAAAAATAAGTTTTGGAATTTGTTAGCTTGTTTATCATCAAATTGATATGAAATGCATGTGTATTCTGCAGTTTGTATGATAGTGGTATTCTACAAGCTAGTTTAATAATGATTAATTACCAATTTTGTACTCTAATTTAATTGACCCCAGTGAGAAATAATCAGCAACAATTACACACATTTGGTTTCTATTAACCAGTTCGCGCCGGGATTATTTTAACATCGCCGAGCCCACGGGCGGGATTATTTTTAACGAAACTCAATCCGAAGCGTGTTCAGGCTGATAGTGCCGGGAAGCACACCCACGCATTTCCGGCCTTGCTCGCTGCTGACATACATTTCCGAACTTGAACTTGGCGTGTTTATGCGTCATCCGTTTTGAATCTGGGGAAATATTTGCGTTTATATACGTCATCCGGCGCGAACTGGTTAAAGGTGTAGTTATTTTGTTATGAGGTCTTAAGTAAGTAATAATAGAAAATAAAAACGGGAGGAAAAAAAATGCGTTTTGCATTTTCATTTATTAACTTTGACTTTTTTTTAAGCAAGTCCGCATACGGTATATCGGACAATCTTCAACTGATGGCTTCCCGAACGTCCACACAAAGCCACAACCTAATTCCAACACTTCCTAATTCCTAATGCAGACACCGCATGTATATTCATCCACCGTGTGACGATCACTGGCTGTGCGGCACGCCAGGGGCGGAGGCTGATGCAAATTAAAAACGCTTTAAATTCATTGGGGCGTTTTTTTGTCTTGCCTCGCTCTAGGGTTCGGTTTGTCCTGGAAGTACCCGTCATAGTATAGCGGCACATCAACATACCACAGGAAAGCCCGGATAGAAACATCCATTTACAAAATGAACACTAGTTTACTCCATACGCAAACTTCAGTTTATTTATTCATTACATCATACAAATATTCATACATCATTTAATAAAATTGGATTAAAAAAAATACATCTAAGGTCACTAACAAAACCGTACATCTGTTGAACTGACAACTAATATATAAGTACACACGAATACACAACAGAGTACATACAAACAATATTTATCAGAATTTCTAAAAAATTCAAGATAAAATCAAAACTTAAACGGAGGTAATTCACGACTCGCCATAAAACTAAAAAAGTACAAATATTACATACATTTAAACAATCAAACAGTATCACATAAACCAAACAAAACATTAAATCTACAAGTATTCACAAAAAAACAGTTTTAAAATGAGTGACAATCATCAACATAATTTCTCATTATTGGCTAAATATCCGATGAGTGTGAGAAAAAAAACTATCGTGTTCATCAAGCGGTCAATTAAACTGGCTTGCTTATAATAACTACGTCCGAGTCCATGTTCAGTAGTACGGCGCCATCTTTCCTCTCAGAGCATTCGCTGCTACCGAGGCATTCCATGACCGACCTCTGCATGTCCTCTGGTGCCGCATTCCTGAAGTCCACGATATGGGTGAGGAACTCCAACAACAGATCGCCTTCTTCCTTCGCTGAAGCTCGGTCGAAGCACGCAGTGATGTCTAGGCGCACGGATACGAGGGACTGCGTGTACGGAATTCCTCGTCGGTCGAGGCTGCCGCGTAAGTTTGCCGTGGTGAAGTGGTCGAAACCGTCCCGACTGGATTTAAGTTGACTTTGAAATTGGGTGAACTTGCACTCGTCTGAAAGCGATAGATAGACGGTATACCCAGCACGATTAAAGGCAGAGAAGACCTCCTTTAACTTGGGAATTTCTTAAGCAAGTTATTGGCCAGAGATGAGAGGCACTTGTGAAATATTATTGTCAGCCATCACATTTCTTCCAGCATTATACCCAGCACGATTTAAGGCTAAACTGAGCCAATTAGGTCATTGTTACCTAACACATCTGCTTATGTCTTAAAATAATTCCTGAGATTCCGGGAACACAATGACCAACAAAAAGGGGCCGAGGCGAGGGAGGTACCGCTGCAAATATCTTAATAATATGTATAGAAAGGTCCTATAATAATCGTTCAGCTTTATTTACCTATGAGCGAATTCAATCTTTACGACGCCATTCGGGAAAGTATTTTGTTACCCAGAAAGCTACAATAGTTGTTACAAATGCTTGTCAAAAATGAATTATTTTATTCATACGATTTACCTGAATGGATGTACACCAGCAGTACTCCACCGGGTACCAAACGGTCGTACAGTTTCATCAACGCGCTATCCACGTCACCCGCTATGTAGTAGATGGAGTGCAGTGCGCTGATGAAATGAAACTTGGCCGAATCTCCCGCCTTTTCGTACTGCTCGAAGGTCTGCTGCCGAAAGTCACACTCGACACCGTGTAGTTTATGAGCCTCGGATTGAACCAATGCCTTATATTGGTCTACGTGCTCTGGGAGTGGCTCAACTACACGATTGTTGATGCGCGAGAATTGCTTCAGAAGTTGTCCCAGTATGACGCAGTCCATTTCACCTTTTATAGCAAATAATGGAATTAAATTTTTTCTTATAATTTGAGTTTTGGTGGTTATTACAACTGACTTAACAATTATGATATGCCTCAAGATAACACCAGATACACATGACATATGTTCCAATGCCATTATTGTGTACATTTATCAACTCAGTTTTAATTTATAAATTGTATTCTTACCGGACCCGCTGCCCACTCCCAGGACCCGTAGTTCCTCTTGTCCGTCCAGTGCGGCCTGGAGTTTACCGATCACCGCCTTGCTGAACACACCGTCCACCCATTCGGAAAACACCCTGAATTCATCACACCGATCGCGGAAGACTTTGAACGACTTGCCGTAGCCAGGATCCTTGAACAGTGATTTAATTTCCATTGTCTCTCACCTATTGCTTCAATATGAGCTGCAACCTGCATAATGAGTGAGATTGCAAAATAGTCATTATTAGGAACTGACTTAATAAGGGGCCTAAAGACAAGTGTAATGCGTTTTTGGTTCCTGCTATTGCTAATGAATTTCATACATAGTCATGTCGTTAAATCCCCTCAAAATATCACAACCCACCCCAATCTTCTTGGTACCATTATGACAGAGTTGTATAACTCAAGTCCAGGGGCCAATTCCATAGAGCTGCTAAGCACAAAAATGTGCTTAGCCTTAGCCTAGCCCTAGGCATAACAAATTGTCCTCTTACTACTTAGGCTTAGCAAAAACAAGGTTACACCATGGAGAAATAAGTGTCTTATTTCTCCATGGTTACACTTACAGTCTAAATTGTCACGTGATCATATTGTTTTTGATTGATAATCAGCAGTTTTTTTGCGTAGCAGGAAAAACACGAAGAATTTTGGCTGGTAACCTGTTTTTAATGAGCAAGACTTTTTTGTGCTAAGCAAATTTGTGTGTGCCTTAATATCGTGCAGGGTATCTCGGACTCGAGTCCGTCTCGAGTCACAATTTCGGTGACTCGGGTGTCTCGCGGTCGGACATCCGGGAACTTCGTTTATCTTCCCATTGTTTATGCACTTAGCGCAAAGGGGAAATTTGAGGTTAAACGCATGTTGTTAATGGACGGCTCGCCCCTTCGTGACGTCATGCCGACCGCGAGAATGCTCGGACTTGACTCGAGTCACGTCGGCAAAGGACTCGGACTCGGACTCGACTATGATGATTCATGGAGGAATAAGAGCAGACTTATTCCTCCATGGATGACTCGGACTTGCCCCCGAGGACTCGTGACTCGCAAAGTCACGTATTTTCACCAAAAATACCTTTGTTTTAATCTTAAAAACAATTCCGATGATCCGATCGTCATGCACGAAATACTATTGTTCGTGATTATTGTGTAAATATGGCTATGTGCAGCGCATGTAATGTTCAATACGCATAATAACACTGGTAGGCCTATATATTTCCCGTAAAAGCATTATTGTGCACGACACCAACATTAACGCTGGTATTCTGTCAACTTTAACACTATAGCCACTGCTTGTGCTTGATGCTTACCAGGGAAATTAGAATTCGTCTCCGGAATCCGATCCGAATGACGGCTTTGGCTGGCGGCGATATTGCTACCTCTTTTTAATGTTAGAACCTAAAAAAAAAATTAAACTGCAGGTACAGAACTTTGTTTAAATTAGATGTGTTTTATTTTGTCATTTCCAATTCTAATTTTACGACATTTGGTTTGCAATCAATAGTGATCCAGTCATATCTAAGTGAACTATTGAAGTATTCTAACTACATTTAATTATTTAAACAACTATTAAACAAGTGACTCGGACTCGGACTCGGACTCGAACCAAGTGACTCGGACTAGGAGGACTATTCGAGTTATCTGTATGGTGTTCCAAAACGGACGTCGTAGTTCAATAAGAAAGCGTCATGGATGCCATTTTTGTGTGCCTGGTGGCTGACCCAGGTGTGACCAAACAGTTAAAAAATTGTTTGCATTGAAAAAAAAAAAATGTCACCAACAAAACCTTACATCTGTTGAACTGACAACTAATATATAAGTACACACGAATACAAACACAACAGACGTACATTCACCAAATATTTATAGGAATTTCAAAGAAATTCGAGATAAAATCGAAACCCAAACAGAGGTAATTCACGACTCACCATAAAACTAAATAAGTACAAATATTACATACTTTTAAACAATCAATTACACTATCACATAAACCAAACAAAATATTGAATCTGCATGTATTCACAAAAAGAAGAACAAAACACAAAATACCTCGCATCATTGAGTCCCGCCACGGCGCATTTATCATAATAACAGTTTTAAAATGAGTGACAATCATCTTTGAAACCAAACAATTGCAAATCCGAACTCGATGTTCACATCTCCGGAAATATTTACAGTAATTTCCAATCATTTCTTATTATTGGCTAAATATTAGATGCGTGCGAAAACAAACCTGTATCATGTCTATCACACGGTCAATTAAACTGGCTTGCTTATAATAACTGCATCCCAGTCCATGTTCAGTAATACGGCGCCATCTTTCTTCTCGGAGCATTCGCTGCTACCGAGGTATTCCATGACAACCCTCTGCATGTCATCGGGCGCCGCATTCCTGAAGTCCACGATATGGGTGAGGAAATCCACCAACAGATCGCCGTCTTCCTTCTCCGAAGCTCGGTCGAACTTGAAGCACGCGGTGATGTCAACGCGCACGGGTACTGGGTACTGCGTGTACGAAATTCCTTGTCGGTCGAGGCTGCCGCGTACGTCCGCCGAAGTGTTGTAGTCGGATTCGTCCTGACTGGATTTAAGTTGACCTTGAAAACGGCTGAACTTGCACTCGTCTGAAAGCGATAGATAGACGGTATACCCAACACGATTAAAGGCATAGAAGACCTCCTTTAACTTGGAAATGTCTTTAGCAAGTTCTTGGCCAGAGATTGAGAGGCACTCGTGAAATATTATTTTAAGCCATCACAGTGTTATACCCAGCACGATTTAAGGCAGAACGGATCATTTGTTTCCCTGTACACACTATAGACAATTGTTACTCAACACATCCGCCTATATCTTTTACAAAATCCTGAGATTCCGGGAATAACCGTTCAGCTTTACTTACCTATGAGCGAATTCAATCCTTACGAAGCCATTCGGGGAAGTATTTTGTTACCCAGAAAGCTACAATTGTTGTTACAGACGCCAAAAATGAATTATTTTATTCATACTATTTACCTGAATTGATGTTCACCAGCAGTACTCCACCGGGTACCAAACGGTCGTACAGTTTCATCAACGCGCTATCCACGTCACCCGCTATGTAGTAGATGCATGGAGTGAAGTGCGCTGATGAAATGGAACTTGGGCAAATCTCCCGCCTTTTCATACTGCTCGAAGGTCTGCTGCCGAAAGTCACACTCAACACCGTGTAGTTTGTGAGCCTTGGATTGAACCAATGCCTTATACTGGTCTACGTGCTCTGGGAGTGGCTCAACTACACGATTGTTGATGCGCGAGAATTGCTTAAGGAGTTGCTCCAGTATGACGCAGTCAATTTCACCTTTTATAACAAAATAATGGACATTTTTTGTTTTCTTATAATTTGAGTTTCGTTGGTTATTACAACTGACCCAACAATTAAGAGACACCAGACTAGCTACATAAAATTCTTTTGAAGGTGCCATTATTGTGTACATGTATCAACTCAATTTCAATTTATGAAATGTATTCTCACCGGACCCACTGCCGACTCCCAGGACCCGTAGTTCCTCATGTCCGTCCAGGGCGGTCTGGAGTTCACCGACCACCGCTTTGCTGAACACACCGTCCACCCAGCCAGAAAACACGCTGAATTCATCACACCGATCGCGGAAGATTTTGAACGCCTTGACGTAGCGGCCCGAATCTTTGAACAGTGATTTTATTTCCATAGTCTCTCACCTATAATTATGCTCCAATACAAGAGCTGCAACCTGCATGAGTGAGATTGCAAAAGAGTCATAAGGAACTGACTTAAGGGGCCTAAAGTGTAGTCCTTGGAAATGCACGTTTGTACCCTAGCTATTTTTAATTTTCTTTTTGCTCTTTTTTCCCATTTTCTTTTAATTTGCTTCGTTTTTGGTTTCTGCTAATGAATTTCCATTTAGTCATGTCGTATAACCCCCTCAAAATATCACAACCCCCCCCCCCCCCCCCCCCATAATCCGGGTATACGACACCGTTACGAAGTGCATCGAACATCTGCTTGGATGGTGCATGGAGGAATAAGAGTGGGAGCAGATGTGCTCTCCCAGCCTCAGTGCAGCATCTTAAATACACCCAGATCGAAATGGGTGATCGACCGTCCATTTTCGACCATTTGTGACCCACTCCACAATAATGGGTATGTCACAAAATAGTGAAATTGAGTTATATACATGGTTGGAAAGCACACAGCGTAAGCTTCCAGTTGGTGTATAATAGCTACTCCCGTTCTGGTGATATGACATGTTTGCTTTTGATTACTTCCTTGGAGTTCAAATTACACAACTGAGAAAACAGGCTTTGAAAAAGTTGTAGAACAACAGAACGCTGAGCACAAAATGGGCGTGTGTTCCACTTTAATCATCAAAATCAACATTTCTTTGAATGAAACCTGAAAATATTGGTATTAAAGATGTCATTAATGGCAAAGATGTCACAAATGTAAATCACATTTTGATGATAATGTTTATCCTCTCAATGTTGAGTAGTCCATTACATGATAGTGCAAAGCGCGACTTAATACCCTTTTTTGTAGAGCCGGTCACATTTGGTCTGTAACTAAAATCTGCTGAGATCACGTATTTTCTGCAGATCACAAATATTTCTTCCAGGTCTTAATCAACTTCCAAAAATAGGTTGATTTGTTTTCCCAATTATGAAACCAGACATACAAGTTACTAAAAAATATCTGAACAAGAGCATGTGGGAAAGTATTCCTAAAACAAAAGGTTTAGTTAGGTAGGGGCTAAAACTGTATCCCAAAGGTCATAATGGTTCACCATGTTGTGTATAAGCAAAAGGACTCAGAGGAAGAATAATAAGGAAGACAAATGTCTTTTTCCCGACAGACATCGACAGTCATGAACAAAAGAGTGACGTCATTTCAGACAGCCACTTCAAGGGTGACTATTCCAGCATCAAAAGCTGCCAGATCGATTTTTTACAGGTCTTGGGAGTCGTAAATCTTTGTTAAGCGGGTGATTCGTTTGTGTCACTTCGTTTTGGGGTTCACATTTTCAAAAAAATCTAACTGATTGTCATGCGGCTGTGTTTAGGGTTAGGGTTAACGTAGGGTTAGGGTTGTTTTTGTATTGTTTAAAATCAATAATATCTTTACGATAAGAGTATTAAAGACTTAAAGCTTTTTGAACAACAGTATTTTGGTTGGCTACTTTTTGGACAGCTGCAAAAGGTATATTATCCCTTTAATTAAGATTCAAACATCCTAACGGCTTAGATGAAAATCTCCACAACCGAGACGAATTGATTCTGGTTTTTTTTGGTTTTTTCAACACTAACACCGCATAATTCGCATTAACCTACAAAATACAAACACATTGCTATCGGCAATTATTGGATAGACATATAATTATTTTCTACAATTCCGAGCATATTATTATCCGGATTAGACTGTTGTTGTTGACCATGCATTGTTAAAACTTATTGTGATAAAAAAGAAGACCTTAAATTTAGGGCGCCATACACGGCATGCAGCGTTTAGCTTCATTTCGTGTATAGATTCCCAAACGGAAGCTAACCGAACGCAGTGGTACGGTGGATTTATGGGCTTTTCCTAATCCCTGACTTCGTTTCGTGTTTGGCGTAAGGCGATTTCAGGTCCCCAACTGCAGGAACTCCAGCCAAATTTTGATGTATGCTGTGCTTCAGAAACATTCAATCGGTTGATTTAATCGTCGTTTTAATTGTGCTTTTTCGAAATGTGATCTGATTTATGTTTATATTTTAACAATATCCGACATTGCTGCGCGTACTTTTTTGGAGTAATTCACAACAGTGATGAATTAGAAATCGCACACGAAACTCGGCATTCTCAATCTCGGGAAAAGTAAACAAGTCAGGAAAAGTTCGAATATTTCCATTTGCTTCCATTTATATTTGCTTATAAAAATAGCGCCACTGAATATTATACGCTTACTGCGATATGCTGCAGCTGCCGGTGTCATTATTTATGAAAATCAGACTCCTGTGAAAATTGGACTCGTTCTCCGTGTGAGGGCTGTGACCGCGTCACTCTCCTTTATTTCGTTTCATTTCATTTATTATTAAAATGAAATGAAACGAAGAGAGTCACAGTACTCATAGCTGTAGCCTGATTACGGAGTTAGTAGGGGGTGAGTTTGATATCGTCACTCCTCTATTATTTATCTTCACTGAGGTATGCGCAATATAATGAGTCCGTATTCATAGTACATTCATCGTACATGTACATGTATCCGTCAGACCCTCTAAATCCACGCGGTCCTATTTCTACGCATTTACACTTGATTTACGTTTGCAACACTCGCGCGTGCATACAGTTAGTAGCGCATATTGCGGAGGGTCGAGTCTAATATGTACATGTACTGCCCATTCCATGTTTTGTGCATGGTCCTATGGTTTGTGCAGTACTGGTCGTGCTATAGCGAGCTTGTCAGACGTGACGTAGATAAAACGAAGAAAATAAACTCACCTGTTGTTCGTAGCGTAGCTAGCTATATAACGGCTGACGTCATGTTACTACCCAGGGCCACTCGGCCGGCCGATCAAGTTGACGAGTTTGACCTTCACCTTAAAGCGATCGAGTTACCTGTATGGTGTTCCAAAACGGACGTCGTAGTTCAATTAGAAAGCGCCGTGGATGCCATTTTTGTGTGCCCGGTCGCTGCTCCCCGTTTAGTTTGTCTACCCACGTAGTCTACGTGGGTAGACGTGGTCACGTTTTGTCTACCCACGTACCCGGCACAGCTATGAGGCGCCAAGTGTAAAATTATTATTTAACGCTATTATTTACAAATAATTCATTATATAACATATAATTAATTATATAACATATAATTAGTTATTTAACTATTATTTACATTTTATTTACAAATAATAGATTTTGCACATGCAATTATATATATATAATTGTTGCCAGCTTTCATTATATATATATATATAATTCAATGGATCATTATAATTATATATAAATAATGTCGCCGGACACATTTTATATGTAAATAATTAATTGTGCACATGCAATTATATATATATAATTGACGGACAATTTTCATTATATACATATAATTTTACGGATCATTATACTTATATATAAATAAGGACGACTGACAAATTTTATATATATATATATAATAAATTTTGCACATGCAATTGTGTATATATAATTGTTGGACAACTTTCATTATATACATATAATAAATTGTGCACATGCAATTATATATATATAATTGCTGGACAAATTTCATTATATACATATAATGTTCTGACTAATTATACTTATATATAAATAATATCGACGGGAAAGTTTTATTTGTAAATAAAGAATTTTGCACCAAACAATTATTTATAATAATTGGAATTTATAATGTTTACAATGAAGTGAACTACTAAATAAAAGTGTAGTATGTAAATTGTGTTATTAGCCACGCCCATTAATCTGAATATTCACATCCTGGCACCCGTCCCAATCTGCACGCTCGGCTAAGCTAGGTCGAGTCATGGAGGAATAAACTAGTTTATTCCTCCATGGTCGAGTCTAGTCTGGTCCTTTCTGTGATCTGTACCTGCAATATGTCAAAACGTGTGCAATAGCCAAACGCGGGGAATTGACACAAGACCGCGGTCTTTTTTGTAAGTTGTGATGTTAGTGCAGTGACTGTCACCTGTGTGAAGTTGGTTACTTAGTCCTCGTTCGACATTCGATATTCAATAAGTAGCCAGTTACTTATTCGACATTCACTCACTATCGCGTAAACAAATAGTCAAAATAATGTGGTCTGGGAACCAGATACAAAGGGCTTAATATTATACACTACCTGCCCGGTTGAAGGCCAGTAAATCCCCACCCAAAAGACGAATCTCTCAATAAAAGTCAGATAGACGGCATGGGCCGAGTAGGGACTGGAGTAGAGGGATAGCGGGGGACCCCAGGATCAGCCAACAAGTTAGCTTGGGTTGCCCATGCCGTTTGAGTATTTTTAAATTTGAGTTTTCTCAGACGATATTTCTTTGACATATTGCAGACTGTACAGATCACAGAAAGGACCAGACTAGACTCGACTTAGCCGAGCGTGCAGATATATTGTGACGGATGCCAGGATGTGAATATTCAGATTAATAGGCGTGGCTAATAACACAATTTACATACTACACTTTTATTTAGTATATCATAGCCTCGTTCACTTCATTGTAAACATTATAAATTCCAATTATTATAAATAATTGTTTGGTGCAAAATTCTTTATTTACAAATAAAACTTTCCCGTCGATATTATTTATATATAAGTATAATTAGTCAGAACATTATATGTATATAATGAAATTTGTCCAGCAATTATATATATATAATTGCATGTGCACAATTTATTATATGTATATAATGAAAGTTGTCCAACAATTATATATATATAATTGCATGTGCAAAATTTATTATATATATATAAAATTTGTCAGTCGTCCTTATTTATATATAAGTATAATGATCCGTAAAATTATATGTATATAATGAAAATTGTCCGTCAATTATATATATATAATTGCATGTGCACAATTAATTATTTACATATAAAATGTGTCCGGCGACATTATTTATATATAATTATAATGATCCATTGAATTATATATATATATATAATGAAAGCTGGCAACAATTATATATATATAATTGCATGTGCAAAATCTATTATTTGTAAATAAAATGTAAATAATAGTTAAATAATTAATTATATGTTATATAATTAATTATATGTTATATAATGAATTATTTGTAAATAATAGCGTTAAATAATAATTTTACACTTGGCGCCTCATACTATGACAGCGAGATCAGAAGTGTTGTGTGACAGCCAATAATTCGTCATTGACAATTGTTACTGAATTAAAGCATCGACTGACTTCAAATTTCATTTAAAGTCTCATTTAAAACTTACTAGGTTTTGCATTGCTCAAAAAATAGCAAAGCCACAACCGCGCACGAAGAATAAATGGTTTTTTTTAGATAAAACCCGAAATCTGCATACCGCTTAACTATCAATGGAATTAGTTCACAATATAAAACCCTAAAACAAAACAAAAACATTTTGAGAGAGAAAAATATATTAGGAAAAAACAAAACAATGTAAAACCAAATGCACGATTTTCCTGAAATATCCGGAAACAAGGAAATCATGAAAAACATACTACTTTACTATAGAATAATCAACACCTCGTCCAAATACACCAGATAATAAGCACCGGCCACTATTATTATAAGTTGGACTACACTATTATCGTATACACGCCGGTTCGCATTGTCAGTCAATCACATCTTGCACGAAATAGGATGCATTTGAACTGTTGGGGCGACTGACGTTTTCAACATTTTTAAATATTTATATCTCTAATCTCGAACGTCATCA
The DNA here is from genome assembly GCA_037893245.1 of Crossaster papposus. Lineage (NCBI taxonomy): Eukaryota > Metazoa > Echinodermata > Asteroidea > Velatida > Solasteridae > Crossaster > Crossaster papposus. The sequence continues at coordinate 244,186 of JBAIAA010000982.1, read as the reverse complement.
TTATGTACAGCCCTCTATTGTTATTTCACGAATTATTATGTAGACAAAATATCACTGACCTGACCGGATCGAGAGTTCGTTGGGCTGGCCTGAACATGCAGCGCGCGCCCGGCCCCGATGTGATTGTATTTTGCGACCAGCGGAGTTCAACAAGAGTGTGCCCCAGTGCCGCGAGGTGACCTCTGATCGGTGTACTACATAAAGTACAAGTTCAAGACGATCACAACTCATGCGTAGTCATAATAGTATCAATACAGGTACATCGTACTTGTAGTTGTATATAGGAAACATTTGCGACGGCGGTTTTTTATAAGGTAGGCTAAAACTGCTATGTGTGTGTGTGAGTTTGTATCCGAGTCCGCATGATTGTGTTTTTTGTACAATGTAATAATGATTTACATCTGTCTATAATATCTTCGATGTCTGTCTGTCTGTCTGTTGGTCTGTTTGTTTTGGTGTTTGTCTTATTGTTCGTTTTGTCGGGTAGTTAGTGTTAACGTGATAGTACGGGGGGGGGGGGGGGGGGGGGGGACTTGGTGGGTAAAACAGCTAACTAGGCATGTAGGCTATATGGGTCAAGAACGATTCAATTGCATTTTTAGATTGATCTGGATATCCTGCTGCTCAGGAATCTGGACGGGCGCATGGTATAGAGACGCGAAGGTCTGCGCTCTTTCTGAGTGCCGAATGCCCTTTTTATAGTTTTTAGTTTAATTTTGGTGGTTTGTTTTCTTCAGTTTACTAAACTTTATATTTCAGTGGATAGTCCATCCAAAGGTCTTGTGGATACAAAGGAATGCAGCCAATCCCGACATAGGAACAAGCCAAGTATTGCATTACCGAGCGGAAGACTAATAAGAGCATCAAGAAGGCTACCCAGCAGTATTTCTGTTTTACCATAGCTCTATGGTTTTACACACTATAGTTGCTCTCCAATATTTCCGAAGTCGGCCTTTCAAGTTCAAGTTTGGTCAACGCGTGTGTGCCGTGCCCGCGCGTTGTCCTTTGACGAATTATTAGTACCGATCACGGATGAATTATTCCATTGTATAATATATTACCTGCTGAATGATCGTTGTTTTGCTTCTATCGCAGGGTACACATCAGTCTTCTGGAAGCGTAAGCGTTAACATCAATAATTCTTTGGATCCATATTCCGGAGAAGAAAACACTGCAAATCATCATGGCGTCCAAGTTACGCAGTCTCTTCCACGACCCGGAGTATTACGTCAAGTCTTTCCACTGCTACGCTGGTCTGTCGGCGAAGTTCAGCATGTACGCCAACTGGGGAGATACCGTGTTTGGCGAAGCCGTGGTTGAGAAAATCAAAGTCCAACTAGGCGAGAAAGAAGAGCTACGTGTCCTGGGAATAGGAAGTGGATCAGGTACTTACAAAAACGACGAGAATTATCATAGAAACAAGTTGAAGTGTCGAATTTTGCAAAGGAAATTTGTTGCACTGTCGTGAATGTTTTATTTAAATTTAGTTTTTACCTTCACCGAATAAACACTGCCTTCCCGGTGTTGTCCTGAGAGATTATTATTTAATAAATCACTCGGTGGGACTTGAACCCACAACAGTCCTGCAGTGCAAACGTCTTACTACCCGACCACCGAGCTAGCCAGCTATTATTCAAATCTGAATAATACCGGGTACCAAATCGTCAAATTTGGTACTGCTGCGGTATCATTTACTTTGGCATTTGTATTTTATATTGGTCAGGAGAGATGGACGTGAAGCTGCTGACCAAACTCTTGCAACGATTTCCACTCATCAACAACCGTGTAGTTGAGCCTGCCACGGACCAGCTGGTCAAGTACAAGGCCTTGGCGCAGTCCAAGGCACACGAACTACACGGCGTCACTTGTGACTGGCGGCAGCAGACGATCGATCAGTACGAGAAGGCGGGAGATCCGAGAAAGTTCCACTTCATCAGCGCGATTCATTCCATTTATTACGCGGAAGATGTCGACCGTTCTCTGATGTATCTGTACGACCGGTTGGAGCCCGGAGGAATAATGCTCGTGGTAGCAATCTCAGGTATCTGTATAGTCCGGGGTCACTTTGACCACGAATTTTTGATATCACTTACCTGGTTATTTTTGGCCGGTGTTAAATAAGTAGTACGTTTAAAACTGGCGGTAGGGGTTTGGTTGCATATTCATTGCCCTAATTTGCACAAGTTTGGGTTTCGCTAATGTGGTGTGTGTCGGTCTGCTAGCTTTGAACACGTTTGATCAAGAACCAAGGTAGGATACACCATTTGCAGATATCGAGAGAAAAAATACTACTGAATTATTAAGAAATGTCTAACTTATTTGAAAGTAAATAATGATTGAAGGCATCCAGCAAAATGATGCGCTTGATATCCTGTAATTGTTACGAAAATTTGAATTTTATTTTTTTTAAATCACGATCGCCAGATAGCGATCGCAAAAAAAAGAACAACATAAGAACAATGCCCGACGCTGGTTGAAAACGAACGCCATTGTTCTTGCTTTTCTCAGTATCCACGTTGTAAAATTTTGGACAGACCAAAATATGTTTATGGTGTAGGCGTAATTGTATTAATTTTTTTCTTTTTTTCTCACCAGACGACAGTGGGTTTTGGCGTTTGTGAATCACTTCCCAAGTTTTCAAGACAGTCTAATGACCTTCCTTAAGTCGTCCCACATTCGCGACTCCTTCGACCGCCGAGGCATTCCGTCCGTGATGTACCACCAGCGTGCCCGTACAAAGATCACCCAGTGTTTCGACGAGACGTCGGAGGAGGGCGCCCTGGTGGTGGATTTCCTGACCCACGTGGTCAGGCTGAAGGAGACGGCGCCTGCGCAGTTGTTCCATGAGGCCTTGGAGTACATCGGGAGTGAAAACTGCTCTGAGAGGATAGGAGACGATGTGTTCTTCAACACCGACTCGGATGCGATTGTCGTGTGCAAGCCAGTGGACTAAGTTTGCGAACGGCATTTTTTCTTCGGTTTTCTAAACCTAGACCTATACAAAAATATTGGCGTTATGAATAGGTTGAAGTTCTTTTTGCCCTCCGATATTCTTTTATTAATTTATAATTCCCTTATTCTATCATATCTTAACTACGGAATCCTATTATGGGGCAGCTCAAGCACTCAGTGTCAGAAACTCTTTCTTTTACAGAAGAGAGCAGTTAGAATAATTACAAAGGCCGATTATTTGGCACATACCTCTCCTTTGTTTTCAAAACTGAGAGTACTTAAGTTTAAAGATTTATACAATCTTAACTTGGGTAAATGTATGTTTAAGTACAACCATCGAATGCTGCCTCCAAACTTCAACAACATATTCACAATGTCTTCATCTGTTCACTCATACAGTACTCGTGGTGCATCGAAAGGTGATCTTTATATACACTACCGCAGAACATCGCTTGCAAAACAAAGCTTAAAAACTCGGGGTTTTTCTCCTTTGGAATAAATTAGACAGAAAACTTAAAAACACCACCAGTTTGAAAGTGTTTGCAAAGGAGTTTAAAGACAATGTTCTAAGTCAATACTAGTCGTTGTTTTTTTTAAATTAGTTCAGAGTAACAACTTGTTTATTTTAATAAAAAAAAAGAATTCCTATCATATACCATTCAAGTACATTCTGTATTGTTGTCCCTTGTCCGTAAACACTTGTCACTAATAATTATTGATGTATCATCCTACATACATGTATAATCTGGTCTCATAATATTTGGTCTCGTAATATCACTGCCTCTATGTGGGTAGAAAATTTTGTGTAATTTGTGCCTCTATGTGGGTATAAAGTTTTGTGTAATTTGTCTTATAGGGAGAACATAAAAGCTTGCTTCGCTCTTCCTACATGTTGGTAATGCTCTGTATAGTAATTGTTATACTATATTACTGATTTAATTATTACAATTAGATAACTTTATGAATAATATTGTTTACTCCATAGATTATCAATTGTCAACTTGCATTGTATATCAACATGAAAATAAATGTGTGTGTGTGTATACGCACGTTCATATACTTTTTAATGGGGGTTGACTACGACGATAAGCCAGTTCAGTATTGCACAGCCGAGTGGTTCATGAGTATGTAGATTGGGTTTTCAGTCCCTGCCTGACTCCGTGGGTTTTCCCCACGGGATATTCTTCTGGGGTTTTCCTCCCACCTCTAAAACTGTACCTTCTTCTCATTGTCTTCTCTCTACAGAATTCTTCAGGCTTGCGAGCTACAGTGCCTTAGGCACTTTTGAGGGATCCTTGGTTTCATTTACCGAAATATATAATATTAATAATAATAATAATTACCTGTTCCAACCTGTCATGAAATCAACAATTATACAAATTGAACAGATATGTCTTGACCCGAGTTTGGAATTGTTCTGTTGTCTCAGCTTGTTTGACAACATCTGGTAGGTTATTCCATATTTTAAACAGCAGCTCCTTTCTAATGATGGTCGGCCGACCATAGCTAAATGTTATTTGATAATAATCTGATAACTATCTTCTTTTGTTTGCGTATGTTGTGTCTACTGTCCTATTGTTGCACGTTGTGTTTTTATACATTAGAGTAACAAATAAATAGAGTTTGGTCTCGATCATAGAAGTGATCAGATTGCGTTTTAATTGAAGATTCCAATAATATTTCAAAGGTTGAGTCAGCGCACGGTGTGGATTATTGTACTGTACGGACGGATCACGACGAACGCCTTGAACAAGCTTCTAGTTCGTACTTAGCTCAGCCCCCTGCCCCCCCCCCCCCCCCCCCCCCCCCCCCCCCCCCCACCGGAAATGCTAGTTTTTATTAATTAATACGACCCAATGTCTCTGTGGGTAGTCTGGAAGTCCATTATTTTATATCATGCATGCTGATCGGATCTTGTGCGACTACCAGCCAATCCCGGCACAAGACATATTACTCGGACACTCTCGACAAAAGTGACTGTGCATGAACCATTGGTAATAATGGTTCGTGTACAAACCAGAGTGAGCCAATAAGAAAACAGTGTCATTGGTTTGTGCACCGAATGATGTAGCCAATAACCGACGGGCGTCGCCGGCACTCAGCAGCTGAGATCTGCGAGATTTACGTAATGTTGCATAACAGTGCGTGTGGGATGAAACACATGCACGCATGTGTGTACATACATGTACACTGTGTAGAATACCTAGTGTTATAGAATAAATTCGCGACCCTTATCCCTTGATATATATATATAGGCCTATATATTATTTTTTTCTTGTAAACGATAATGCTAAACTTACTTCATTTTTTAAAAATAAAATTGCTATTTTAAAAACCCATACAATTTTAAATGTGGTGTCCAATCGCAAGAATATTAATTTTACCGTTGCAAATACGTTTCAAATAAACCAAATTACTTAATTAACGAACGAACGCTGCGTACTGACTGATTACATAAGAAGGGACTTTGACATCCCACAGCAACCACGGAAGCTGCGTTTTGTGTGTGCTGTTTTTGAGTTATGCTAGATTCCTTTGTAAATCTGGCAAGTGCAAGAGGTATTCAGATAATTCAGTTTTAATCGAGACTTTTGAAGTTAGTCTGTATTTGGATTTAGTTGAAATAATACTTTTGAATTGAAGAGATTATAAACCCAATCCTAATTGGATAGTCTATAGGCTACATCGAACAATAATATTAATCCATGAAAACGATGGCAGATGTTTAACACAACCTTTTTATTTATCATTCAGATCCAGAAATAATTAGTTTGTCATTTAACAAATCATCGTAATTTCCCTCTTTTTGCCCGTGCACCACCAATTTACAGGCATTCAAAACCATCTTTAATGAGGGTAACACATCCAGCCAAAGCACCCCCCCCCCCCTAAAATATTGGCTCTATAGAACCGGGCCTGTGCAACTGTACTGCCATTGTGTCAAGATTACTAAAGATTAAGTTTGTGGGAGAATGGAGGGGGGTGGAAGCTTTAGGGCTATACGTAATGCTCTATTTAAGATTTTGAATGTTTGAAACGAGAGTATATATGTTTGCACCCCACACAAGACACCAAAATAAGCCAAACGCAAACCTAGTCTACTGGCTTGCACACGACAATCGCGTCCCAATTGTTGTTAAAAAACACATCGTCTCCGATCCTCTCGGAGCACTGAGTTTTCACTCGCGAGGTACTCTATGACCTCTTGGTACAACTGCGCAGGTGCCGTCTCCTTCAGCCTGACCACGTGGGTCAGGAAATCCACCATCATGGCGCCCTCCTCCGATGCCTCGTCGAAACACTGTAATGGGTGATCTTTGTACGGGCACGCTGGTGGTACGTCGCGGACGGAATGCCTCGGCGGTTGAAGGAGTCGCAAATGTGGGACGACTTAAGAAAGGTATGTAGACTGTCTTGAAAAGGAAGTGATTCCACAAACGCCAAAACCCACTGTCGTCTGGTGAAAAAATAAAACATTAATACGTGTTGAATACTGGATATACATTGTTCCCATTCATTAATACCTTTCGTTCAAAAGTCAAAACAATTGCCCTACGTATTGATGACGTCACCTTGCCAAATGTCAACGTACAATCGATTTTGGACCAAAAGACAATGTTTCAGCCCTCAGTAAAATGGTAAAATGGTCAATCTGGAAAAGTGTAACATCGGGAAAAGTGTTTAAAGGTTGTGTGCATCCATTTGCAAATATTAAAAAACAAAACCGTCTATAAACATCTATAATTGCTCAAGAAACAAGATTACAAGAACAGCACATACCCCAATGACTGGACTATAATGTCAGACCGACTGCAACTAGTAAATTTATCGAAGACGAGTCGCGCGTGCACCGTCGTTCCTTTAACTTTTTAAGACGTCTTTTTAAGACGTCGATTAAGCCTGGGTATAGCTTAAAGGTAGGATACACCATTGGTAATTGCTTGAATTATCATAAATGAGTAGATTTGGGGGGTTGTATTTTATACTTATGTTATCGCGAATTTTTCTGAATAACTACAGAATATCTAGCACAATCATTTTGCAGGATGCCTGGAATCAATACTTACTTTAAAATGGGTAAGATATTTCTTAATAATTCGATAGTAAATATTGTTGATATCTGCAAATGGTGTATCCTACCTTTAATGCAGTAATGCAGATGCATGATCTTCATAAAGCAGAAAACTAGACATTGAATTTTTTTTAATAAACCGTTCATACATAAAGAATCATACACTCCAGAAGTCCTGGGTCGTATCTGACCTAACACTTTTTTGGTCAAAATTACCAGAAATATTAGAGAAGTGTCATTTTCACCAGGAAAATGTCAGATAAAAAAAATCTACTCGGATTTCCAGGTCAAATCTGAGATACCTGAGACTACTACCACGAGCATTATCCCTCCGGGCTCCAACCAGTCGTACAGATAAACCAGGGAACGGTCGACATCTTCCGCGTAATACATGGAGTGAATCGCGCTGATGAAGTGGAACTTTCTCGGATCTCCCGCCTTCTCGTACTGATCGATCGTCTGCTGCCGCCAGTCACAGGTGACGCCGTGTAGTTCGTGTGCCTTGGACTGCGCCAAGGCCTTGTACTTGACCAGCTGGTCCGTGGCAGGCTCAACTACACGGTTGTTGATGAGTGGAAATCGTTGCAAGAGTTTAGTCAGCAGCTTCACGTCCATCTCCCCTGACGAATACCAACAAAAATACAAATGCCAAAGTAATTATTTTAAGCTGTGAACAAAAAGTATAGCGACCACCGCATGTGCGGGTGGTGAGCCTATAAACTAAAATTTTCTTTGAAATTTATTTGTTACCGAACTTGTTTCTATAATAATTATTGTTCTCGCCATTAATTTGTATACCCTATACGTATACCTGATCCACTTCCTATTCCCAGGACACGTAGCTCTTCTTTCTCGCCTAGTTTGACTATTTTCTCAACCACGGCTTCGCCAAACACGGTATCTCCCCAGTTGGCGTATATGCTGTACTTTGCCGACAGATCAGCGAAGCAGCGGAAAGACTTGACGTAATACTCCGGGTCGTGGAAGAGACTGCGTAACTTGGACGCCATGATTTGCAGTGTTTTCTTCTCCAGTTATGGTCAAAACTATTTGTTTTTATGTTAACGCTACTTGGGCTTTTAATAGACTGAACTGTAGCCGGAAGCATAACGATCATAGATTGTATGAGTACTATAGTTGTCCTTTGCGAAACAGGTAAAATGAACTGGACCATTTTCCTGTGCTGAGCGTACTATAGACGATGTGCCCTCTGACATCACGTGTTTACATCTGTATTTAAATGTGCCCGGCAGTGATGCGCACCCATCGTGTTTTACATAAAATTTACTTAAAGAGTGACGTCGCAGGTCAGATCGCCTTTGAATTATGTGACCTCTGATGTCATCTCTTAACCAAATTTATGTAAAACATGATGCGTGCGCATATTGACGGGCACATTTGAATGCAGATGTAAACAGAGGCACATCGTCTATAGGGTCGATCACGGAGCTAGCTCGTCCGTGAGCATGCGCGCAAGTAATTGTTCATAATGTAGAAAAACCTTGTTGTATTGATGTCCTTGAAACATAATGGGATTGTATGACCATGGTATGACAAACAAACCGCGAAACCTATGGAGTATAGTACCAGCTAGGTGTGTGTATAAACTTGCTTGTTGTCATTCGATGATGCTTTTCAAATGTGTCAAAAAGGTTTGTTTCATGTTTCAAAAGGTTGTACGTAAAATCATAAAGATTTCAATTAAGAGTAACTTGCTCAAATAAAAACCTCGCTATTTTCTTTAAATGGACCATGGGCGGCCACTGCATACAGTGCAAAGTTATGCCGAGAGGCAGCCCTTTTCATTTATTCTCACTTTAACCATTTGAGGAGTGATCTGAAATTCGGTACCCTCTGGAGACCTGAACACAATGTGTATAATGGAGACAAAAGGACGCCGGAGGGTAAATTTCTATAGATGAATAGGTCGCCACAGGGAATTTCACGAATTAGATTTTTGGAGTGTGCCTCAAATTACTCAAAAATTAGGTTTAGGATGTGGGTTAGGGTTAGTGTTTGGGTTAGGGTATGATATAGGGTTTATTGGGTCGAGATTTCAACCCAGGAAATTAATTGTGGTTGAAATAGGAGCATTTTGAAAAAGGTGCCCGACTTTTTTAGCAGTTTGTACACGAGAACAAAGAGATGTCTCCACAGGGATACAAATTTGAGAGTGTTTGAACTTGGCACTGTGGTTACTTTCCTCGCCTTGTGCCTGCGGCAGCTGCGGTCTGATTCCCACCCTGTTGGTGCACATGTAGCTAGTTTTAAGGACTACTTTGATTCTGTGAGTTTTATCAAGAATATTGGTTTACGGTTGTTCATGATTTATCGCACGCTTGAGGACTACTCGGTTTACGTATGCCAATAATGTTTCAATAGACGCAGAAAAGAACCGTTTGGTGAAAAAATGTTACCAGTCGCGAATGCGTTAATGTAAAATCTACCTCCCCCCACCCCCCGGATGCTAGTAAATGCGGCATACAAATTTGTAGTAAACGCAAATGCTAGTTTTTATTAATACGACCCAATGTCTCTGTGGGCAGTCTGGACGTCCATTTCATCGGATCTTGTGCGAATACCAGCCAAGTCCCGGCACTGTTTTTGAGTTATGCTAGATTTCTTTGTAAATAATAATAATAATAATAATGTTAGTTCTTATATAGCGCTTTAGACTCCCACAATGTGGGTGTATCAAAGCGCTTTTACATTATTACCCCGGTCATTAGGCCCATGAAACATTCCAAATACCATCTCAGCTCCCTGGGGAGTATACAGCTCAATGTTGCCATTTCGGCGCAAAGTAGCTAAATTCAACCACAATAACCATCTCTGCCCTCACAGGTACCCAAGTTTACTCCTGGGTGGAGAGAAGCAATGAGTGACAAAGTGCCTTGCCCAAGGGCACACGTACCATAGTCCCAGGCCGGACTCGAACCCCCAACCTGTAGCTTTACCTACAGATTACAAATTCAATGCTCCAGACCACGAGGCCATGGCACTCCACTCACAATGCAAGAGATATTCAGATAATTCAGTTTTAATCGAGACTTTTGAAGTTAGTCCGTGTTTGAATTTAGTTGAACTTCACTTTTAAATTGAAGAGCTTATAAACCCAATCCTAATTAGATAGTCTAGGCGCTACAAACAATAATAATAAACCATGAAATCGAGGGCAGATGTTTAACACACAATCTTTTTATTGATCATCCGGAAATAATTAGTTTGTCATTACCAATATCTTCGTAATTTCCCTCTTTTTACCCACCACCAATTACAGGCATTCAAAACTTTCTTTAATGAGGGTAACCCATCCAGCCAAAGCTGACCATTTAGGGGCCTCACACTACATAAAATACATCAAGACAAAATTAAAGATATCATTTTAAGTGACTAAATTGCACTGAAACTGCACTCCCATCCCAGCTGGTCATATTATTTAAAAACATGATAGATGAGGTAAAATATGAAGTAATAATTAGAAGCAGTAAAATTACACGAGTAATACAATTTCGAACGCCCCCAACCTTAAGTTTTAGCGCCCTAAACCTTGTGTATAACCCCCCCCCCCCCCCCTTCTCTTAATTCGTATACTGAATCTGCGAAAGTTGCAAAGGGCAGGCTAGCCCCCCCCCCCCCCCCCCCCCCCTCCCCCCACTAAAATGTTGGCTCTAGAACCGCGCCTGTGCAACTGTACTGCCATTGTGTCCAGATTACTAAAGATTAAGTTTGTGGGGGAGGGGGAGGGGAAGTTTATAAGCTTTAGGGCTATCATGCCGTAATGCTCTATTTTGAAGATTTTGAATGTTTGAAACGAGAGTATAGTTTTGCACCCCACACACTGGCACAAATCAAGCCATGCGCAAACCTAGTCTACTGGCTTACACACGACAATCGCGTCCCAATTGTTGTTGAAGAACACATCGTCTCCGATCCTCTCGGAGCAGTTTTCACTCGCGAGATACTCCATGACCTCTTGGTTCAACTGTACGAAAGCCCATTAGTGCCACCGCAAGTATATATTTTGCGAGTCTTGTTTTTGTGAAGTACACATTCAGCGAATCTTGTTTTTTGGAAGTACATATTCAGCGATTCTTGTTTTTTGAAAGTACATATTCAGCAAATCTTGTTTTTTGAAAGTACATATTCAGCGAATCTTGTTTTTTGGAAGTACATATTTAGCAAATCTTGTTTTTTGGAAGTACATATTTAGAAAATCTTGTTTTTTAGAAGTACATATTCAGCGATTCTTGTTTTTTGAAAGTACATATTCAGCAAATCTTGTTTTTTGAAAGTACATATTCAGCGAATCTTGTTTTTTGGAAGTACATATTTAGCAAATCTTGTTTTTTGGAAGTACATATTTAGCAAATCTTGTTTTTTGGAAGTACATATTTAGCAAATGTTGTTTTTTAGAAGTACATATTTAGCAAATCTTGTTTTTTGGAAGTACATATTCAGCGTTTCTTGTTTTTTGGAAGTACATATTTAGCAAATCTTGTTTTTTGGAAGTACATATTCAGCGTTTCTTGTTTTTTGGAAGTACATATTTAGCAAATCTTGTTTTTTGGAAGTACATATTTGGCGATTCTTGTTTTTTAGAAGTACATATTCAGCGAATCTTGTTTTTTAGAAGTACATATTCAGCGAATCTTGTTTTTTAGAAGAACATATTCAGCGAATCTTGTTTTTTAGAAGAACATATTCAGCGAATCTTGTTTTTTCGAAGTACATATTTAGCGATTTTTGTTTTTTTGATATTTTGTCTCCCATCCTGACATCGCGCGGCGTCTGGCGCACGACGTGAGAGGGCGCATTTGACATGATGGACTCTTTTGGATCAGATAAGCGGCGGATTTTAGCATTTGTTCTCTTCATCTTTTTTAGTTTTTAGCCAAGTGAAGGTTGGTGCGTACGCCATTCTTTATAGCTTTGAGGCTGTACCCCTTCACTTTAGAGACGATAACAAGGTCAAATAAATTATATTTTAAGAATGTAAATGCACCGTATTATTAGCCTTGCTTGGTCTATGGTTTTACACTAGCGCGATATGTGTGTATGCACTGCGTGCGTGTAGGCACAATGAGTTAGGATTGAGTTTGAAGTCCTATGTCTAGGCCTAAGATTGGCCTATAAAGTACCGCTCAAGGAGATTCTTTGATTTGTTGAATATATTATAATGAGCAAGTATATAGCTCCCTATAAATGATAAGGTACCGTAGCCTTGAAATACCTACAAAGTACAATCCTGTTTTATAAAAATACATGATCTATGTTTTGCACCAAACAATCCTATCTTAAAGAAATGTTATGGGGTGCCTGTAGTAGTAGTGCAAGTGACAAATATAATGTTAAGATTAATGGAGTCTTGATTGGAGTCTGGGAACCTTCTGTAGGCAGCCTACTGAAAACTAGTGAAAACACCAGAAAGACTTTATCCACAGATTGCTCTTGGGCAATGGTGTGCATTTATGAACATATAAAACTAATAAATAATGATACACAATAGCAATGGCCTTTTATCAATTTAGCCTTTTTACTGTTGTATAAAAAAAATGTTATTGTAGGTGAAATTAAAAGCTACTGTGTTCCTTTAAAGTTGTACTGTTTTTCTTTGATAGACCCATCATCAGCTATAATGGATCTCTTCAAATTTATGAGGGACAGGGCCATCTCAGAAGCAACCATAGAAAGAATGAAGAAAGAGAAGGTATACACACTCTTGATTCTACACTGAAATAGTGCCTTTTGCATATTTTTCTTTATCAAATAATACTGCAAATCTGCCTGTTTGATATTGAGCATTTTTTCTAAAAATATAACATTTTTTGTATGCAGATTGATGAGAGAACACTACTTCTTATTGAGGACAAAGAACTTCAAGCATTCATTCCACACCTGGGTGACCGAGTGGCACTGAAAAGTTTCTGCAAGAAAAGGATGAAGCAATCGTCGTCCAGCGATAGTGAAGATAGTGAAAAGGGGAAACTCCTGCAGAAACTCGGACTGAAACTGCAAAACAAAAGAGCTGGTGGTAAATCACAAGCTCCAAACTTGCACCTTGTTGGTAACAAACATGCCAAACGCACTACACGAATAATAGACATTGGCTGGATGCATTACAATGAAGTCCAAAAACAATACAAGCCGGTCAGGAAACAAAATGGGGGAGGGACAAGAAAACTGTCAGTATGTAAGTCGTCAACAGCAGATACCCTACAAAAAATAGCAGAAGGCCTCTTTTTCAAAGATGGCAAATCCTCCAAAGGATTGTTGGAATCGCATGAAACCCAACTTACTGACGTTGGGCACCAAGTAGTGCCGAGCAGTGCTACACTGGAAGAGCTGTATGAGGAAGCAAAGATGACAGTCCTACGATTCTATCTGAAAACGAAACACCGTGATGTGGATAGTGAAGAGGAAGAAGCTTTTGACTTGTGGGATACCCCAGAAGTAGAAGTGGAGACCTCAACGAAAGTTCCTACGGATCAGGTATTTTGAAATTTATGTATGTTTTCCTCGTAGAAAGGACTAACAAAAACAATTAGTGGCCTACAGGCAAAGTTAGAAAATTATTGTATGTATCAATTGACCATTTAGCAAGTAAGACAGTATAGCAAACATTTTCATCAGTTAGTGGAAATAAGCTGTACACGTTCTTACATGCCTAAAACAAGCAAGTATAGGCCTACAGGAACTGATGACTGGTCAACCTCAATTCAAGTGTGGGCAACAACTCATTCTAAACCATTTATGTTGTCTTCAGCAAAACTAGCTTTGTTTAAATACATATTTTTTTTTTTACTGACTAAGACTTAGGTGTTACTAATCTGATAAGTTGTGAATAATACAGTCCTTAGCTGGTACAGGTGAACACCATGTCCGCATGATTATATTAATTTTCTTATCTTGTGTAATGTTTTGCTGCTGTTATTGTTATTGTTATTGGTACTGTTACTTGTATTGTTCTTGTCACATAGCATTCAGACATGGAAGCCAGCAGTAGTTTTGAGAAAACTGATACACCAACCATTCTGTTTCGTAACCGACGTCAGGTAAGATTAGTATGGTTTAGCATTATGTGTTGAATGATATAGCTTTGTCTGCATATCAACTCCCTCTATGTTAAATTTGCATAGGGGATAAAGAATATTATTTGGTTTTACCCTTCCACCGATATGGGTAAAGCACTGTATACTCAGTACTTTTGACGAGTACATGTACTTTGAAAAAAAACCAGGCATATTACTCAGGTGGGATTCGAAGTCGAACCCACTCCCTCAGTGTTGGCAATATGCAAGAATGAAGAGTTGTACTTTTCTCCTCTATGTTACCAGAATTTTTTTTAAATTTGACATTTGATATTTCTATAAATAAATTATGGTCTTTTATGACACCTACATTTGATCATGACTAAAAGGAAAGAGCTTAACATTAAATGGCTCGCATTGTTTGTTTTTTCTTACTAAGGAGTGTAATGTACCATGTACTGACAGTACATACCAGTCCTACATGGAAATTCTTGACAGTGACAGTGGTGATGAAGAAGCTTCACTAGCTGCTGCAATTGAAGCAAGTTTGAACGACGTCCAGCCACCACCAGAGCAAAGGTAATGTTGATCTAGATAATCCTTACCCATGAATTTTGTTCAGGGGATATATCGCACTGTTTTTATATTTTAAAATTTAAATAGACATTTAATTCATACACTGCTTGACAATGTAGTAATATTTTCACTGCCAAAAACATGGATTTGAAAATGGAATCTATTACAGTTAAGGGAATATAGTATGGTATTACATTTATGCAAATTAACAAAAGTGGGAGTATGAGGCTGTTAAGATAGGCCGAAACCTGTATGCTAGGCTCACAAAGGACAAACAAAGCGGACTTGACAATCTTATATTAGAAAGAAATATGCATGCCGGGACAAATAAAGAGAAAAACACACACCCCTGGAACAAACAAACAAACAAACAAACAAATCACAACCAAACGAATGAACATACAAAACAAACAAAATAGACAGACAGACAGACTGGAAAAACCATAAGTATTACAATGGTATATGCATGGTGGTCTGCCTAAGCAGAGAAGCTAGCTATGTAGCCTACATTAGGATAAGAGAAATCTTGTAAGAAGATTTCAATTGTACATATCTGTGGCATTTCTTAGCTCAGAATTAGTAGGTCAGAACTTTTATAGTCCAACATGTCCCAATTATTGTAGTAATATGATAAAAACCTTGTGTTTAAAATTCAAATATTGTTGACATTAGTGATAAATTGACTTGTCTTGTTAATTGAAATGATACATGTATAACAGAATGGTGATGATGATGATGACTATCTTTGACTTTATCCAAATTATAAGAATTATCTGCTATGTGGACTCTTCCCCTTGACATATTGGAGGAACAAAATTTATTTATTTTTTGTGGTGGTCTTTAAATAGAAAGGAAATGTATGCAGCAACCACATTTCTGACATTCACAGTTGATTTTATTCTTTACAGTCTGTGAATGTACAAGTTCTAAACTTTATACTGTTACTTATGGATGCTATTATTTCAGTTTGTTGGTTTACCTTCCACAGAACAGAGAAAACGCTGCATCAAATAATTTCACGACTCGAGCAATCAATCACAGGAGATCCCATAATGATCATTGCATATAGAAAAAGGTTACTGAAGTCAGCTCTGCATGCTACTCAAGCCCGGGGATTCAGTTTTGATAGACCACCTTGTGTGACGTTTGCCGGTGAGGAGGCCGAGGATGAGGGTGGCCCAAGTAGATAATTTTTTAAGTAAGAGCACATGTTTTAACCAGAAATGTACGAGACAGTTTTTGCTAGTTATTTCAATTTAATAAATACCTAGGAGAGTTGAAGGCTTCTGATTGGCCGAGACTCGATCACGTGCCGGTCATTATATGTAGTAACATCATGGGTTTTCCAAGGGCCGTTTTCTAAACCCCGGCTTTGGGCTGCACTCTGGCCACATTACAGACGTTTTCCTAGTTCCGGATCGCAAAAAATATTCAGGCTGTTTTCGGCAAGTCTAATCCCCGAAATTTAAATGAAATAGGTTTAGTAGTTTGCCTTGAGTGATGGAGAAACTACAGTTTTTGTTTCGATATTTATGCTCTTCTTTTATTTGAAAATACATACTGTACGACGTCAAATATACCGACATCCCTTTTTCTAGTTGTGGATCAGTTTAACCAATTCCGGATCGAGTAAAAAACTGCTTCGTACATGAACAATTATCACGCTAGAACCAACCCGAATCAAGCCTATATTTCTGATAAAGTATTCATTAATTTATATAAATACAGTTTAAAATAAATGTCAAATACTTTAACTTCCAATAAAGTTTTAAAAAAGGACTTGCAAGGAAATGCTTTGAAATGTTTTGTCCGTGTACGTGTGTTGCGCGCGGCAACGATCCGATAAACTTTGTCCCACTATGGAGACACTTCTCCATGGTCCATTAGAACACGTCATATGAAATCGCTTGCGCGCGTGCTGTTGATGCATGTATTTTACGGGCGATCCGGAACTAGAAGAAAAAAAATGAACGTTCAGTCTTTGGCAGATTTGAGACTTTTACTTCGACTTATTTTTACTTATGTATCAAGAAGCTTGTATGTTTCTTTTCAAAATGCACTTCATCTAAACAAATAGTATTGGAGACCAAGCCATAACAAGGTAGGTTTTTATTTGAAGCGATCTGGAACTAGAAAAAATCCGAAACTAGGAAAACAACTGTACCACTGCTAAACTACACGAACAAAGCCAAAATACGAAAACGAAGCTGCGTTTGTAAAACGGCCTAGAAGAAGCCGCGAAGTCGCGAAATTCGGAGTATTTTCACCATTTTTCTCGTTAAAAAGGTATTTATTAAAGGTAATAACAGTGCGAGAACCCGGTTATTACTGCGTGGTAATGACCGGGTTGGGGGATGACCGCTGGTAATGGACCTCGCCTTCGGCTCGATCCATTACCAGCGGTCATCCCCCAACCCGGTCATTACCACGCAGTAACAACCGGGTTCTCGCACTGTTATTACCTATTTGATTTTCTTGTGTTTCAATTGTCTTGTTTTGTTTCATCTCTTCACCTACTATAATACTTTGTAAGTATCCAGCCCCCTCTCCCTCCCTCGATTATTCCCAACATGCTCACCCTCTCTTATCTTGCTTTACCTATCTTTTTTCCATACTTCCCAACAATAACACCTTTAGGTCAATGAAGTAGACTACTAGTTTGTCATCACAATTTGTTTTATTATTACTCATATTTAATTATTTTGCCCAAAAAGTTGGAAACAAACTATTCCCATCTTAAGCTCATAGGTCCATACCAGTTGTCAATTGGTATTTTTGCATCTTCCAAAGAAAAAAAAGGAAAGAACAATACATCAAACCAGTTTCTAATTGATGTTTGTGTGTGTGCGGGGGGGGGGTATCCACATTCAAACCGTGGACCTATAGCAAAAGGGACAATAGGTCCACGGTTACTATCACAAAGAAAAACCTTGTGGTCCACGGTTGCTATCACAAATAAAGGAGGGTCCACGATTACCGGCGTTTACACATGCGTACGTGCGTGTGTGTGCATTTTCCGTGAAGAAAAATAATAAATAATGAATAAAATTAAAAAATCATAATCAAAATTTGATAATTCGCTGATGAGAAACTAGTCATCTACTTTCATTAGCCTTAATTTGACCTCCATTTTCTCTGCCCATTCCCCACTTAACGGGATTTATTTTTAGCCAATTCATGTGATTATTCATTATTGTGTTTTGTTTTTCAGGCTTTTGTTATTAAGGTTATGTGTTGATATATATTTGTGTACATATTTGTCTTTAACATTGTGTCAATATGGAGACTGAGATTGGCAAAACGTTTGAAAAGATGACAATTAATCACTGAAACAAATAATTGAATCCATATGAAAGAATTAAGAAACATAAACACATTTTAAGATGTTTGTTTGTCTTCTGTGTTGGAATGTAAACAAATTACAGCGCAAGATAGGAAAGATAATTTATTGATTGTCAGGTTGTTTTTTTTCCATATAATTATTTGCACCCACTGTCTGGTATCACGAACCAACTATAATATATTTTCATTTGACTTTTTTCTCTTAATGTATGCAGGTTGCTAATACAAGCCGTTGCATGCATGGACATCTTTGATTGTTATGGAGGCAGTCTTCAATTTAGGTATGATGTGGAACACTTGAGAAAGGGGACGTACAAAACAGCTGGTCAACTGATACATTGGAGCTTGAGCAATGGTGGCCCTGGGCTGAATGGCCTTAACTCATCTGTGTTTGAGGCCATGGTTGGGAAGCCAGATGTTAATCTAAGTGAGGTGGACAACATCTCTGATACAGCATTTCGTGCGAATGTGAAAAAGGTACTTATTTGAAAGGAGATTACATCATTAGCAGACATGAAAAAGTACTTCCAAGTTAATCAAAAAAACTTACTGACCAAAAGTTTAGATTATTTTAAAGTGACATCACACTTTGCTTTGGCCCCTTGTCCAAACCATTCTCGGAGAACTTAATTGCAGGGAAATTTCTCAGCAGTTGGTTTTCGATTCAAAGTATCAGTAAGCAGGCTCTAGACAATTTTTTTCAAATAATAAAATACACCCACAACTTTTCTGCAATGATATGCCCTTTATGGAAAAACAGTTTCACAAGTTATCCAGAAATGATTCTGACAAGATGTCTCGGCAGTTAAAATCAAAACACATCTTAAAATCAATCTTAGATCTGTGAAATTGAGCTGTGGCCCCTTTTCTTTCTTCATAACATGCACACAGATGACTATTCTTAGTTATCTCATGAATTATCCCATTACTCCAGCATATTTAACTTGCTTCAAGTGTGTTACATGCATAAACAAACACCAGAGGGTCCTGCTACAACTTCTTGCATATTCTTAGCACGTGCACATTTTGTATCCCCTCTTATGTAGCTATACAGTAGAGTTGTGAACTTAAAATATTCCTTGGGTTACACAATTCTTGATTAAAGAGCTTTCTGAAAGCCATATTTTTCTTAGGATACTCATTTATTGAGTCTTTATGTTTGTGTTTTTTATTATATATTTTTTTCTTCATGCAGCTTCAGGATTGCTCTGCTTCACAGATGGCAGCGACCGTTGAAGAGCTTACTGACTGGTTGATAGACCAAGGAGTAACAAAAGTCACTGGGGTTGAGAAAGAAGACATTGTACAAAGCCTGTTAAATCACTACATGGTTTATAGGTGAGACTATCTGGTGAATGCACAATGCACATCTCTTTAGATGTATTTCAAGATTAGTACAATTGTTGATAATTGTTTTGACATTGATACTTTTATTGTACCCTACCATTCTAGAGTTGTTTGCTTCAGTGTATAAAATAGCAAATATGTAACTAATATTAGGCATCATGCGACCAAGCAAAGATTAGATTATTCACTTTTCCCTTTCGGATATTTATAACATTGGTGCACTCTTCTTTTCAAATGATCTTAGTCTCAAGTTTTACAAACGATTGAAGATTTCATTGGTATTCAATCAGGGTTCAGCCAGCAATGACTCAATTCACCAATGGTTTGGGAGAAGATCTATGGAGCGACATTCAACAAAATCCGCACACAACTAGCTGTCTGCTGGTCAAACGTGACATATCTTTGACACCCAAGAACATGAAGGAGCTGTATCAGGTGGAGTACTCTCCAGAGGGGTCAAACAAGAAGGCTGCTGAAGATGACACCATCTATTGCTTTGAAGTTTTCCTTGAAAATTGCTCAAGTAAGTACAGTTTAATGATTGTGACGTTGATTTTGCTTTAATGTGCAGATTTATTACAATGTTGACACTTACAATAATGCCTTTCAGTAATCCGTCATCACTGTTACAGTCACTAAATTAAAAACAATGTGTGAAATGAAAACTGGAAACCCAATTAAAACATCTTGTGTATAATTGTGATGAAGTGAAAACTAATAAGTCAGTAAATGTGCCACCCTACTTACTTTCCATTGGATATTTGCAATTAAATGTTATTTTGCTTACTAGGAATATTTACAATGATTTGAAGAATGCAGTAAACGTTGAACTAAGGTGAGTTTAGATAAATAAAAATAATTAAAAAACCCAAAACAAACAAACAAACAATTGTTGTTTTGAGGTGTTTTTTTGTTTGTTTCAGGGCAACAAGCTACAGGGCATGTTACATTGACTCAGCTGCTTGATTTCTGGACAGGAGCAGACTGCATTCCTCCATGTGGGTTCAAGAAACGTCTTATGGTTGGATTTTACACTGCTGTAACAGGCATCAGGCGATTGCCATCTGCACACACATGCGGCCCCACATTGTGGCTTCCAAGAGCAGTCGATGATCCTGATCAGTTCCACCGCATGATGGAAGATGCTATCCTCAACTGTCAGGGTTTTGGGATAATATAACAGTCTGTTCTCATAGAAACTAGTAGTTTCGTTTTCACAGTCTCACACCCTGTTTCATTACAATTACAACCCATCACTGTCTGATCATTCAATATTAACTCTACCATATTCCTAACCAAATATCTGACCCAAGTATTAACGATCAAAAGCTTTAGATAAAGTGATTTTAAAGATGGTAAAGATGCACTGAAGTTGAATTGTGCTAAAGTGAGTGTATGAAAAAAATCTGAAGAAAACAATTTGCATGAGCTTATTTAGATGTTTCTACACCCCTGGGTTTTTATCATCATATATCCACCACCATCACCTACATTTTATACTTTCAACACAAAGCATTTTTCACTGGTATTTTCAAGGTATTTGTGGAAAATATTTAATGTAAACAAACTAAACCTAGAGAATCTGCAACAAAAGGAAGACACTTAATACTAACCGGTGTAGCGGTTCGCGATATTTTTTTCAGGAGCTGGGTGGTGCGTAAATGTATATTCATGAGAAAGAGCAATGGCAACTCATATACATTAAAGAACTATAAATACAACAAGAACAACAAGAACCGCTAGTTTTTAGTGACTTCCGCAACAAAATGGTTCATACAAATTTAAGTTGGATACTGCAATATTTACATGCACAATATCCCCTAAAATGTAACAGCGTCAGTTTTGCCGTTACTAATCAAAATGATGTCCTACCAAATTAACCACTGTTAAAGATCATTTTACCCAAACAAACCAATAATAAGTAGCTCCTAGGTAATATCAGTTGTGAAAACATCACAGGATCCATTAGCAAAATTGTGGTGTTTGAAATTACAAAAATTGAATGTGATGACTTCATCGTTGGTGATTAGTTCAAGGTGACTCATTTGTTAGGCTCGTTCTTGCCAAGTTACTTTTTTGTTTATGTAATGTATTCAACTTGTTACTAAAACTAAATTTTTAAGATAAAAGTCAGATGTGTATTGTTTGTTATGAAAAGAAAAAAACAACAGTACAAAGCTTTTATAATGTATGAAAGGTGAGACTGTGGAAAGCCTTTTGTGAAAGCAGTTAAATCGTGTGTATAATCATATACTGTAAACAGATTTACCAACACCACAACATTGGTGATGTTAACATATTACGTTTGCTTAAAATCAGAAACACTGGATGTGATGACCTCAACGTTGGTGACTGGTAAAAGGACACCCGTTTGTTTGACTTGTTCTTGCCAAGATACTTTTATTGTTGTGTAATGTTTAAACTTGTTACTAGTTTTGAAGATAAAGGTCAGCTTCGTATTGTCTCTTTATGAATATGCCTACTTTTAACTTGGAAAAGTGCTCGGGCTGGGGGTATGTGTAAAAAAAAATTGAACCAGTGATCAGGCAAATTTTAATTACGTAATTGTGTATATGTTTATTTCTTTAATTTATTATCGATATTACTTTGAAAGACGCCTTAAAAACAAACCTACACAGGCAGGTAGTATCAAATTGAATTGCTTTCAATATGGAAATTGACAAATAAAGCAAGACAAAATATTAATGCATAAATGGTTTTAATATGAATGTCTACTCTAACCAAGGACTCTCATTCCCATTATACAATCCCAACACCCTGTGTTGTTAGGTCCAAGCAAATACCAAAACTCTATCACTCTGAATGAGTACATAATCCAGATTGGCTTTATGCTGTCTGACTGGTATAACATAACAATAAATTTAAAAAAAAATTAATACAGTAAATGAATGCCATACTATTTTAAAGTATTAATATTTCAATCTAGTTCTGCCCCTTGTCTTCATAACAGTACAGATTATGGGCTATGTTAACAAACCGAAGTCTTCAAATGCCATTTGCCTGCATGATTAATGTTATATTTGTTGCAGTAGAGTTCTTCTAAGGAAGTGATATAGATGAAGTTCTTGCTCAGCATTACTTGGCTTATCAATGCCTGCTTCATTCATCAGAAGAGTGCACAGTTTAAACAAATCCTTGTCACATGGAAATCGACTTTTAAACTGACACTCGGTTTCACATACTTCTACTTCATCATTCTGCACAGGAACAATATAATCTTGCGTTCCATACAGTTGGGGCACTGTGTACATCACCATAGGTCGACCGAATGGACCATGTCGATTTCTTGATGAAGCTATTCTATGAGAGTTCCACTCCTTCACGGTAGTGTCAATATCATCCTGTATTAGAAATGGAGATGAATTGTTCAGGTAGTTTAATTATTTGTTGTTCACAAATCACAACGGCAGAAAATGAAACGTCTTCCAATGATGTCACATACAAATGTTTACAAATTACTGAGACTTGGTCAAACTAATCATTATACATGTAGTACATGTACCTGGATTAGATTCATGAAGCACAACTGTATTAAAGATGTATCCAGAAAATCGCCACTGAAATGACCAACATCTTTAAGTTCTTCAAATAAGTTCATCCAATACTGTGTGCAGTGTTTCCGAAATACACTCCACCAACATTCGATGCGCTGATTGCTTTGACTGGTACCCTGAAGAAAACTCATGTCTCCTGCAAACGCATCTTGGCAATTAGTTCTCATGAAGTGTTGCATTTGTCGAACTGTACCATTTTCAGTTCCAAAGTCTGACCGAATTACTCTCGGACATCCCATTGTTGCCCTTACCGTTTTCATATAATAACCAGCAATGACACTAGGATTACTATTTGTTATGTAAGCTTCTACCCAAAGCACGTTTCTGGAAAAACCATCAATGCAGCCGTTTATACAAATTCCATACGGTTTCAGTTTATCATACGAGTCCAAGTGCCATAGGAAGTTGGGACCGCTCACGTGATATCTGCGTCTCTGAAGCCGTCTTCGTGCCCTTTGTTGAACGCCTTCTGGATCTAGTATTCCCAACAGAAGGCGCACTGTTTATCTATCAATACTGATACCATTCTGAATGCATCGCAAGTGCATCCACCTATAACCATGCAGTTGCCCTGACGTTTGCAACTCTCCTTCAATAAAGGTAGCGACGTCTACAATATCGGTATGATTTTTTCGCCGAAAGAGACCAAGAGCTCGCAGTTTCCGGTTAAGATGCCGTTTGCTTATGATTATGTTATTATTTGCAAGAAGCGAGGCGATTATTTCATCGTAATTAAGCCCTAAATTAAAGTAATGACGAATTAATTCGTAACTCTCTGCTATCGGCATGGCTGCATTTAGAGGCCAAAACTTATGGCTAACAGCGCCCTCACGCACATCGCCAGACTTACTTCCAAAACACAAGAATCGCTGAATATGTACTTCTAAAAAACAAGAATCGCTGAATATGTACTTCCAAAAAACAAGAATCGCTGAATATGTACTTTCAAAAAACAAGATTCGCTGAATATGTACTTCCAAAAAACAAGATTCGCTGAATATGTACTTCTAAAAAACAAGATTCGCTGAATATGTACTTCTAAAAAACAAGAATCGCCAAATATGTACTTCCAAAAAACAAGATTTGCTAAATATGTACTTCCAAAAAACAAGATTTGCTGAATATGTACTTTCAAAAAACAAGATTTGCTGAATATGTACTTCCAAAAAACAAGATTTGCTAAATATGTACTTCCAAAAAACAAGATTCGCTGAATATGTACTTTCAAAAAACAAGATTTGCTGAATATGTACTTTCAAAAAACAAGAATCGCTGAATATGTACTTCCAAAAAACAAGATTCGCTGAATGTGTACTTCACAAAAACAAGACTCGCAAAATATATACTTGCGGTGGCACTAATGGGCTTTCGTACAACTGCGCAGGTGCCGTCTCCTTCAGCCTGACCACGTGGGTCAGGAAATCCACCAACAGGGCGCCCTCCTCCGATGCCTCGTCGAAACACTGGGTGATCTTAGTACGGGCACGCTGGTGGTACATCGCGGACGGAATGCCTCGGCGGTCGAAGGAGTCGCGAATGTGGGACGACTTAAGGAGGGTATGCAGACTGTCTTGAAAACTTGGGAAGTGATTCCACAAACGCCAGTGACTGTCGTCTGGTGACAAAAAAAGAACGTGTTTAATACCGGATATACATTTTTCCCATTCATAAATACCTTTCGTTCAAAAGGCAAAACAATTGCCCTACGTATTGATGACATCACCTTCATGTTTAGCACGTGATATTGCAGTTTTTAGTGGGGGTTATCGCTCGACGCTCGTGCAAAATGTAGACGTACAATCAATTTGGCCCCCCAAAACAATGTTTCAGCCCTCAGTAAAATGGTTAAAACAATAAGGGAGTCAATCGGGAAAGGTGTAACATCGGAAAAAGTGTTTAAAGGTATAGTGTGCATCCATTTGAAGATATTTTTTTTAATAAACCGTTAAGAATCATACACTCCGGTAGTCCTGGGTCGTATTTGACCTAACACTTTTTCGGTCAAAATTACCAGAAAAATGAGTGTTATTTCGACCAGGAAAAGTGTCAGATTACAAAAATCACCCGGATTTCCAGGTCAAATCTGAGATACCTGAGACTACTACCACGAGCATTATCCCTCCGGGCTCCAACCGGTCGTACAGATAAACCAGGGAACGGTCGACATCTTCCGCGTAATACATGGAGTGAATCGCGCTGATGAAGTGGAACTTTCTCGGATCTCCCGCCTTCTCGTACTGATCGATCGTCTGCTGCCGCCAGTCACAGGTGACGCCGTGTAGTTCGTGTGCCTTGGACTGCGCCAAGGCCTTGTACTTGACCAGCTGGTCCGTGGCAGGCTCAACTACACGGTTGTTGATGAGTGGAAATTGTCGCAAGAGTTTGACCAACAGCATCACGTCCATCTCCCCTGACGAATAGAACAAAAATACAAATGCCAAAGTAATTATTTTATGCTGTGAAAAAAGTAGCGACCATCGCATGTGCAGCTGATGAGGTGGTAAGCCTAGGCTATAAACTAAAATCAATTTTTTTTTAAATTTTCTTTTTCACCGAACTTGTTTTGTATAATTCTCGTCATTTTGTATGCCCTATACCTGATCCACTTCCTATTCCCAGGACACGTAGCTCTTCTTTCTCGCCTAGTTTTACTTTGATTTTCTCAACCACGGCTTCGCCAAACACAGTATCTCCCCGGCCCAGTTGGCGTACATGCTGCAATTTGCCGACAGATCAGCGAAGCAGCGGAAAGACTTGACGTAATACTCCAGGTCGTGGAGGAGACTCCGTAACTTGGACGCCATGATTTGCAGTGTTTTCTTCTCCAGTTATCATGGACAAAACTATTTGTTGTTATGTTAACGCTACTTGGGCTTTTAATAGAATGAATTGTAGCCGGCCACGATCAATTGTATGAGTACATGTACTTGTACACAGTACACACATCCTTTGCAAAACAGGTCAAATGAACTGGACCATTGTGCCAGGCTGAGCATAGGGTCGATCACGAAGCTGTGTGTGTTGGGTGGCCGGGGTGGGGGCCACAATCCGTTTTTCAGTTTCCGAAAAAGAGCGCTAGAGGAAAAACGGGTTAGGGTTATATATAGAAAAGATAGAAGGGACAGCTGAGAGGCCCATAATCAAAATTTGAGGGTAAATTTGTTTTGGGGAAGCGAGAAAAATGAGTATTTAGTCAAAGTTTCTTAACTACACGAAGACAAAGGAATGTCCACAGTACGTATCGTTGTGTGCCTGGCAGAAGGCCGGGGCATATATGCGTATGCCCTTATGCGCAAACGCGTTATCACCAAAACGTTCCCAGCAAAAGGGCATATGCAATAAAGCTGCATATAACTTAATGAAATTTAAACATTTCCGTCAGAAGTTAACACAGATTGCTTCCAAAAATTGTGATTCAGACTTGCGATAAATGTAAAGTTTGTACGATTTGTGATAAGTGTAAGAGAACATCTGATTCATACGTATGGGGGAACATTGGCGCCTTTTGATGCAATTTTCATCATGTGATTTTCACGTCAGAACGCTCATATGCCCTTCTGCCGGGCACTCGACGGTATGCAAGGTAAACCTTCGTGTGCAACCATGGGCGACACTCGCGAAACAAACAAACAAAGAACAACTGTTGGCGCTGGTTGAAAACAAACGCCATTTTTATTGCTTTTTTCTTGGCATCCATGATTGTAAAACTTCGACAATGTCATTTATTGACTATAAAAAACCTTTCAAATGTCAATGAAAACGACATACGTATATTAATAACGTAAACATCCGAACGACGATTATTTCCGGATCTGAATAAAAAAAGTTGTATTAAACATCTGCCAACGTTTTCGTGATTGTATTATTGTTCAATGTAGCATTTAGGTTATAAGCTCTTCAATTTAAAAGTATTAATTTAAATCCAAACACGGACTGACTTCAAAAGTCTCAATTAAAACCGAATTATCGGATTTCATTTGTATTTAATTCGTTTTCTTTTTTTTAAAGCACGTTTTAAATCCATCAATTCAAATTACCATAACTAAAAAATCAAGAACAAAATAATGCACACAAATTATTGTTCATGAAAGTAACTTGTCAAATGCCTTTTGTAATTTTCTTTTCTGAAATACTCACTTAGTTGTATATTTCTCATCCATCTCAAACAATAACCCACCCGTACCCCCCTTTCACTGGTCACAACAGGCCCATTGTGTATATTATTACTGTAAATAATTAAAGTTAAAGGGTTTTTCTCTGTAGGTGAATGAAGCAGTTTCATGAATAACCTATTTTGTTAAATTGATTACTGCCGATAGTCTCTTTTTCCCTTTATTTAAAAATTAAAAAAAAAGATATAAAATTCTTTTCGGTTTGGAAAGTGAAGAGTAGTATTTTGGACAGCGCCCCAAACTTCCTGAAAAGTGATTTGATCCCAGGCCCATTCTGTACGTGGGCCTTTTCGAATCCCAGTCTTTGTTCAGTAGTAGGCTTTAATAAGGCGATTTTTGGCTCCTATCTGAACAAACTCCAGCCATATTCTGGTGCCTGTTGTGCTTCAGAAACATTTATACCGATTGATGTGAACCCAAAAGATCGAATATTTCCATTTGCTTCCATTTCTATTTGCTTCTTAGTGATTCGGAAGAGTCGGAGGCAAAGCCACACCAAAGACAAAGCAAAGTTTCAAAACAAATCCTATGGAGGGGAAGATATAGGACAGTCCGCTTAAAAAAGTGAAACGGTAAAGTACTTGCTCAGATATCAGAGGTCACGATCAAAAGGGCGCCTCGCACGGTACGTAGGTAAAAAGCCGAATTGCTCCATGCGTGTGAACTTTATTATACTTTGCGCAAAGCCGCTGAACCAACCGGCGTTTTTTCTTTGCTCCATCCATGGTAAAATCAAATTATACATTGATACAGGATATAGGACTGGGATGCAGGTGCGAACAATTTCTTTTCACTTTGCCTTATTGTTTTATGGCTTATTATTATTAACATGAGTGTTTTAAAACTAAATAAAAGTAAACAACGCATTTTTTATTATTCGTATAATCGTAAACTAATTCAAAACTAGTAAGGATTATTGAAAAAATATTGAAATGTCATTTACCCACCCGGGCCTCCATGATTTATCCAATTGTTCATGAATGATGTAGAATAGTGTTAATTTGTTGTAGATGCTGGAACAGTGGAAAATGAGACTGTTCAGAGGTTATTTACATTACAGCTTGTTTACAAAGAGCCCCTAATAATAATTAACCTGAGCCTAGGACTAGTGCATGATATGACCATATGTTTTAGTTCTCATGATGATTGTACATGTACAAATACAATCATAAACATGTACATGTATGTAGGGCCTACATTGTGTTGACTATTGGTAATCTAAAAAACATCAACACCCGAATTCATTTGTTTCTTGTCTTTAAGATTTTCTTTTAGTAACGTTACTCGTTAGTTCAATGCTGTGTTGTGCATGCATGCAGATGCAGTGCTTCTTTTTGAAAGGTAAACAAAATCAAAATATCTCTGCTAATTATGAGGGGAGATTGATCGTTCATGCCTAAAGTTAGAAGGTGAGCTGTACCGTTTTCACTGAATATTAATCGCCCCTCGTAAAAGACTGTTGCAGAACATTTCATGCTTGCGGTAAAGTGTATTTCACGGGTTGCTACTGCTAGGAATGTTAACTTATTACAATGTATAAATATGTGCTAGTATGAAAGGACTTGCTAGATGATCAGATTTCATTCTCCGTTCAACACATAGAGATGTGAGAAATTGAGAAGAGTTCTAACGTTGCATCTACAAGTACGTACATGTTGTAAAGGTAGCAAAATGTTTCATATCAGAACCATATACTGGGACTGTAGTAATAGCCCTAGGAATAAATAAATAGGCTAAAACAGAATCATATTTCTATCTCTCCTACCAGGACTATGACAGTTGGATATGTTTGACGTGGGGGAGTAAAATCTTCAGTGACCTGAGATGGTGCTGATGGAAAAAATATCGAACATTAAACAGCATCATCAGTCATAAATATTTCTGACATGAAAGACCATTCAAACTGTACGAGTGCACTTTCTTGGAAGGGAAAAAAAATAGTCGGCATTTGGAGATGAGCTGAGATATATATCTATCTCACTCAATGTTGATGTGTCCAGTCGGCAGAAAGTAATATTTCAACTTTGTGAAGATCTTCAATAAAAACATGGAAATCAAACAAGCGAGGACAACGAAACTGAAAGCGGAGTTCTTTTACCACGACGAGAGCAGGAGCAATACTGCGACCGGGTGCACGTCGGATGAATCCTCGCCTCTGATTTGTGGAAACGTTGCCGTTGTTTCGTCACAGGCGGAATCGACGTCGGGGAAAACCTCGACCCTTGGAGCCGTGTTCATCGTCGTGAATGCCTGCATCGGAGCGGGGTTGCTGAATTTTCCCTCGGCCTATCAGGCTGCCGGGGGCATTGCGGTGGGAGCCATTATGCAAGTGGTGCGTAGAAAGTGGTGGGAGAAAGTTATCCTCATTTTTTTTTAAACAGAGTAACGATTATTTGATTTCACCGCAAGATTTCATCCAGCTCTCAATCATGTTAACTAAAATTAAGGTGCCAAATGAAATCCCCTCCATTTGACTGGGTATAGTTTGCAGGATTCAGTGACCACTGGGGGGGGGGGGGGGGGGGGGTGTGGGGGTGTGGTGGTGTCTGGCCCGTCAAGGTATGTGTACAATTGGCCAAATTTCTGTAATTGTTTCCAAGAGAAATTGTAACGCGATGTAATCACTCTTGACTACTACAAAGCATCAATTGTGATTTCTTTTAATTGGTTGTTGTGTGTACATATTTCTGAAATTCTGCAATAGGTGTTCCTATTTCTGATCATCACCTCCCTGCTGGTCCTAGCGGTCTGTTCAGATGTACGCAATTCGGACTCCTACCAGGACATGATGCAGTCCATGTGTGGGACGGCCGGCAACATTGCCTGCGCTGCGTGTGTCATCATCTACTGCTTTGGTACCTGCGTGACATTCTTCATTATCATGGGGGACCAGCTCGACAGCAGTAGGTTCAATACTTGGTGCATGGATGCCTAATCCATGGGAATGCCATTGTCACCCCGAACCACATATGTGACCCACCAGGCCAAAACCAGGCGGAAGTCGGCAAATGCCATTTCGAGATATGGCATTGTACACACAAAAAATGTGTTGCCGGTCGATTGGTTTTTTTCTTCATAAATCGTTAGTTAAAACTCTAATTTGTAGGCTGTTCATGTTTAAACCTTTTAAAAAATCCCCGAAAGTGATAATATCGGCCTTCTCCTGATTTTTGTTGTCGTTGCTATTACTCAAATTGAGCAAACTTGTTGCCGCGAACGGCAACAAAATGTCACTTTTTGAAGCGTCGTTACTTTTCATTCCATAGCGGTACTGGTGCATGTGATGTATCATTTTAAAGCTTAAAACGCTAGCAATCCAATGGTATAAAAATCTCTCGTATGAAAAATGTTGACTTTAGCCTGGTTTTGGGGTGGTGGGTCACATATTTCATCTTATCAAAAAAATGTACATATTGTTTACAAACTAAATACGTACATGTACACTGTCTAGATGGGAACAAAATAGTTGACCAGTGTTGTTCCTAAGGCCGTGTCCGAATCTCTTGTCTATGGCTATTGTCTAGGTGTTCACCCATTACAACTACGCGTAAGTAGGCTGACAATAGGCGTAGCCGTAGCTCTGGAAGCCCGCTTCGGACACGGCCTAAAACTGTTTGGTTTAGCACAGATTTTATTAGAATAATTGGCTTCCCAGTCTTTCAGTTCCAAGACAAAATTTGGCATCGAGTTTTCAAATGCTGCCTAGCCCTGATTTGAATTGCTTGTCACATGATCCGAGTCTGGATGACTTTGAGTGTGAACGACTCATGAGGACTATTACCTGCAGCTCTAGTTGAATTCACACAAATTCTCTCTTTTTTTTTTCGTTCACCATATGTTAAATGAAGTTTTAGCCTTAGCCACTCATAATGACAACATCAGTCACTGGTACACTGACCGCAAGTTTACCATCACCATACTGGCTGTTTGCATTGTTCTACCTCTGAGTCTTCCGAAGAACATCAGCATGCTGAAGTGGCCAAGGTACGGGGACTACA
Source organism: Crossaster papposus (assembly GCA_037893245.1). Classification (NCBI taxonomy): domain Eukaryota; kingdom Metazoa; phylum Echinodermata; class Asteroidea; order Velatida; family Solasteridae; genus Crossaster; species Crossaster papposus. The sequence goes on along the minus strand of JBAIAA010000982.1, from coordinate 213,121 downwards.
TGTATAATCAGATTTAACTCGCAAATGGCTTATTGCCTCCATGTAAAAAAATGGATTCAGCCTCAATCCTAAAAAATCATTCATTTTGTCTTGAATTTGTTTAATGGATGGGTGACCGGTGCCCCAATCCTTCAGAATCCTCTGGCTGTAATGGGTTGAGGCAGTGCCGATGGGATTCAGAAGCAGTGCGGATGATGTCGAGCATCACGCAAAGCTCGATAATGCATGACTGAACATAAACAATGCTGGGTACAGCCATGGTACACTACAGCCTACGAACTTGTTCCAACGCAACCTCCAAAATCAACACTTTTTGTCATTCAGCCTCAATCCTCCGAAATCTTCGAAAAAACTACCTGAAAGATTTTGGATGATTGAGGAAGGTTAGGGTTGATAGACCCAAAACAAGTAGTCCATCCCCCACCCCCCCTTTTTCCTTCTCCAGGCACTTCTTATCCCCCAAAACCACACTAGAGTTGGACCCTTAACCAGTTCGCGTCAAGATTAATTTGACATTGACCAGGCCAAGGCGCAGGACTTCCTTTTACAAACCTCGATACGAGAGACTGGTTCAGGCCGGCATCTGTAGGTAGGACACCCTGATATTTCCGGCCTCGCTTGCTGCGAGCCGGTTGCTGACAGATATTACTGGCCTTGCTCCTGACGTGTTTATCCGTTTTGAATCCCAGAACAAAATTGTGATATACACGGCATCCTTTATGAACTGGTTAAATATCTTCCAAGTTGTTTTCTTTCGTTTATCATTCACAGTTCCATAGGAGTTATTGGCACCATCTACGTTGCCGTGGTGATAATCATCAACTACTACCTTCTCCCGACTAATGCAGCCACGCACATTGTGACGAGGCCCACGTCGTGGACCGATGTGTTCGCTGCCGTCCCCACGATATGCTTTGGCTTCCAGGTTCGTGGAGATTTTTGTGTCGCCTAAACGACGTTTTTTGGGGCACTGTTTTTTGACGAAAATGTATAACTTCTTCATTGCGTTCATAGATTTTGATGAAACTTGAATGCAATGACCTATGTAGGGGTCATTAAAGATCATTGTTTGTATGTATTGCTATGTTGAAGTTTCAGGTAAAGTTTTTAAGAAAACAAAATTATACATGCTTTCATGGATCTTGAATAAACTCGGATGCCGTGACAATTTAACCAAAATGTGACTCGTTTCTGGTTTTGTGGGAGCAGATCACATATTTCAAATGTTTGCAAGATGACTTGGAAATGTAACAGTTTTTATTTGATGTGTGCACTCAGCAATGCATGATAGTACTGTAAAAAGGCCTTATTGATGAAACGGGCTTTAACATTCTATTTCACAAATATCTCGCCTACAGTGTCACATCAGCTCTGTGCCGGTATACGCCAGTCTCAAGCAGCGCACGGTGGGCCAGTTTGCCTGGGTAATCACCGGTGCCCTGCTCATTGCCACGGTAACCTACGTCCTGACGGGTATCTATGGCTCGCTCACCTTTGGAGACCGGGTGTGCTCAGACGTACTTCTGTCCTACGAGGCTGGCAACGTTACGATAACGGTTGCCCGGGCGATGATTTTAGGCAACATGTTAACCTCCTATCCCATCTTACATTTCTGTGGCCGGTGAGTAACGCATTTTGCTTAACCCTAACAATCCTCATCCAGTCAAACTCTAACACCAGGTTTTGTTGGAATCTATTAGGATGGGTACTGGACCCCTGAACTTTTATCTTTTACACTGGGTTAGGCATAGCTCAAGAATCATCAGAGTCCAACAGTTTGTGTGTACAGTTTGCCATATGGTGTTGGAATTTGCAAGGATGGGTATAAAGGTTTTTCGTATTAAGTTACCACTAGGGAGTTAGGGTTAAGTAAGCTTAAGTTTATATTGCAACTGTTTTCACAATGACTGCCCCCACTATATAAAATATTAGTATACACATCCGTGGATGAGTGCAAGCCAGCTATAGTCTGGTTCTTTAATGCGATAATTCCCTGACATCTATAAAATGATCTGTTCCGTTTGAAGTGGGGTCAGGGAACCTGACTACAAGTAGGATTGTTTTTTTGACTGTGTAAAAAAAACGGGTTATTTTTCCAGGTTGGCGATTGAAACATTATACCTGACAGCAAGGAAACTCTCTCCGACTGCAGCCGAGTTAACGCGGACTAGACGGCGAATCGTGGAGACCCTGTTGTGGTTCGTCCTGTCTCTGGTCCTAGCCTTATTTGTGCCCACCATCGGCCAAGTTATCTCAATCATCGGCGGACTGGCTGCTGTTTTTATTCTTGTCTTCCCTGGTGAGTGAAACAATAGTGTTTATGTTGGACCCAAAGGGAATTACCGGTAAGCCTCTGACTGACCGACCGAATGACTGACCGAATGACCGACTACGGGCCTGTTTGTTTCATACATGAGATCATGTGATCCGGCACTGTGCGAAAACAGAGCCACTTCCGTGCGTCATAACCGAACACACAAAATATGTTGTAGGCAGACGGACTTTGCTTGGCACATACGTACCTTGCACGTACATGGTGAGCCAAAAGAAAGTGATCAAACAAGAAACAAAAATATTAAGTGGCTTGCTCCATTTCACAAAACAATAACAAAATAGATGTTATTCATTATTAATTGAGAACTTCCTGTAATCCTAACTGATCTCTATTTTAATACAAAGATAACAAATGTCAGCTGTCCACCGCTGGTAATTTTTCATTTCTAATCACTGATACCATTAAAGGTAGGATACACCATGTAATTGCTTGAATTATAATGAATTGGTGGATTTAGGGGATTGTATTTTATAGTAAATATTGTTTTACTGGCCTGTTCAAGGTTTTAACAATCATGGATGCCGAGGAAAGCATGAAAAACAGCGTTCGTTTTCAATGGGTGTCGGGCACTAGTGGTTCTTATGTTGTTCTTATGCCGTTCGGCGATCGTGATTTCAATTTTCGGATCAATTATAGAATATCTAGCCTAATAATTTTGCTGGATGCCTACAAGCATTATTTACTTTTAAGATAAGATATTTCTTGATAATTTGGTAGTAACAATTTATGATATCTGCAAATGGTGTATCCTACCTTTAAATACAATGAAACATGGACATTTCTCCATAACCATGAAGGAACACAAACTTAACTTCACAAAAATTATCATCATATTTTAGTTAAAAGTAGTCGATTTGTTTCTCATCTTTAAAACACGACATCTGACAGTAAAAATATTTTTTTAGTTGTGACTCATTCTTGTTCGGTAACTAAATGGTGTGTCAAATTTAATCAAAAGGCTTTTTAAGGAGGGGGGGGGGGATAGCAGAGTTGTATTCGAGTCCCTGCAAGTCCTTTCACAAGTCCAGTCACAAGTCCAGTCACAAGTCCAGTCACAAGTCCAGTCACAAGTCCAGTCACAAGTCCAGTCACAAGTCCAGTCACAAGTCCAGTCATAAAGCTAGTCATAAGTCCAGTCATAAAGCTAGTCATAAGTAACTGATTGAACAATGACAACAAAATACTTTTGTCAAAGCTCATTTGAATAGCTTGTGATTTGATTTGGAACTGGAGGACTTGTGATGGACTTGTAGATACTTACAGGGACTTGTGATGGCCTTGACTACATCCTTTGGGAATAGGCAATCCATGTCAGTTTGTTTGTGTTTCGCCTGGAATGAATGTTACGCTCCATACTTCATCGCCACTTTCATCATTTTGTACTTTAACATCCACCAGGACTGTGTTTAATCCAGCTCGCTCTGAACTCCGCCTCATCCGCTGACGATAGTAAAACCAAGCGACAACTATTCCAGATTGTGCTAGGGATCGTCTTCGTGGCCTTGGGAACTTTTATGTTTGGGGAGAGCGTCACTGAGGCATTGCTGGAGGATTTTGGGGTAATATCCAGCGGAAAAGTTGATTGCTGAACAACTGTTTTGTTATATTGTGTCAATAAGTCAACAAGATAAATAGCTGTTTTTTTGTGTAACTTACTCAAGTGGTTTCGACCCAAACCACCCATACTAAAATTAACATATCTTTGAAACCAAACAACATATAACAATTATTTTGATGTTTGCTGTTCCGTGGTTTCGCAAATGCAGCACTGTAATCCTTAATAGCCTCTTTTAATTAAAAGATCAACCTATGTATAGATCTGTATATTATTTTACTATATTCTTGAGTAAAATCATGAAAGAAGAATGAATTTAAATATTGGCACCAAACTATATGCTAAGGTTTAACAAAACCACTTTCCATCTTGAAATTATCTACTTAAATTATTTTGCTTTTTCGAACACAAAGTGTCATACCTCAGTTTACTTTAGGTTTTGCCTTAAGATTATTAAATGCAATCTGTATAAACAGAAGAAATATATAATATTTATAAACTAAGCAATAACACATTTTTCATCTGATAATGTTAAAGTCTCTATATTTGGGATGTATGGGATGTTTTCTTTGTTTCTTCTATTTCGTTAATTTCAACTTGTTCAGTCCTTAACTTAGTGGCATGATTTTCAGTACATGTACATGTACAACTACAACCACTTTCGGCTTTTATTTTTGTTTGCTTAACTTGACTTAGAAACTCTTAAATAGTTATTAACGTTATGAATTGAAACTCCTATGGTACTCATTATTTTGTGTAAAGCCAAATAAATTAGTGTTACTTACCTAACAAATTAATTACTTGTTAAGATCGAAATATTAGGCCCTCTTAACTTATTTGAAATTAATTACTTGAAATAATTGAAAACAAATTACCTTCGCTTGTTTTGAGCATTTTCACTTTTTAACTGTTTAAAAAGTACCCGACCAAATTATTGTTGAAAAGCTTACTTTATTTTCAAGATAGTATGTCCTGTGAAACTATTCCTTCTGGCGTGCCATGGTTTTGAAGAAAATAAAAACGACAATCGGTCATTTCCAAAGATGTATCTCCCGGACACATTCTTTTGAGAATGCCCGTTACGTAATTGGTTTATGAATAGTGCACGTTCGCTATATACTATTGGAAGGAGAACATGTTCCCAATGGCCTAAATGGCTCGGCAAACTTTGCATATGAAGCACGATATGTGGCAGAGAAAACACCCCCTCTTTTGTGTTGACCATTGTGTTCCCGGAATCTAAGGAATTCCTTTTAGGTTTCAAGGGGGGATGGGTTAGGTTACAATAGTGTTGAGTGCGTATAAAGTATAGGGATAAGAGGTGGGGGGGGGGGGGGGGGTACCCCTCTGCCACATATCGTGCTGGGTATAAAACTTTGAACTGAAATCGACATCCTAGAATATTGTTTTCTTGAAGTATACAGCATTCACAGAGCTAAAACTTTATCAGGTTTAAGCATCCGACTTTAGATATTGAAAGCCGTTAAATAATTCGTCAATATTCACGTGATTTGCGATGTCCTTCAGAGCCTTGAACCATGGAGCAATAAACTAGTTTATTGCTCCATGCTTGAACTCTCTTCATCACCGGACAATGATGACCGGCGTGCGTCGATGTCCAAGCCACGTAGATAGTGTCACTGCAGCCACAAAGCGCTATAGGGAGGACGAGTCGGATCTTTCTTTGTCCGGTCGATCAGTATTTTTGTTGTCCAACTTTTCTGCCCAACTTCATTGCCCTGAAGGTGTGACACATCGAAAGCTTGGCAGCTATTTATTTCTGGTGAGCACGGGGGTTTCTTAATTACTACATCTTCATCTGCAGCATCCTCTATTTTATTTCTATACCGTACCATTAACCTCCAAACGAGTCTCACATTTTGCCTGCTATAACCATGGAGGAATAAGAGCAGAAGGAGTTGGAACGACTTGAGATCAAAACGAAAAGGTCGGGTACCGACCGCAATAAAACAGCAGCAGCCGATTTCACGAAACTTTACTTTATGGCGTAAGTGGACTTACGCCATAACTTATTGCGCAAGTTGCGCTATAACTTTAGGACGGATTTCACGAAAGTTACGCATTATCGGGATATGTCGTAACTCACCGAGTTACGCCATAAGATGTGGCGTAACTTACGCCATGACTTTAGGTGGCGTAAGTTTTGGCTATGTGTCGTAAACATGGCGTTCAACGTGAACACCGAAGAGCGCTTCGCCGTGAAAGATTGTTCCGTGACCGAATAAATCCCCTATATATCATCACGAAGACGACGAAATCAGAGGACGGTATCGCTCTTCTCGGAAGGGTATTTTCCAAATCGTTAAAGATTTACGACATGTTTGGAGCGTCCTACAAGGATAGTTTCTCATTTTCCGTTAACGTTAGTAAATGTCGCGTGCAAAAAAAACCCACCGTGACCCTCGTTTAAATCTCACTTTAACAAATCTCCGGCGCACTTTTTCGTCTCAAAAGTTAAACAGCGCCCTCATGCACCCCTAAAAGATGAATGTAGGCCTATATTGGTCGAACAAAATACATAATGTACTCGGGAATGAAAGGGAATGTGGTTTGTAAGGAGTGCGTTCTCCAAATGTATTGTTAGATAAGCAACCCACCTGTTAAAATCAAATCCAGAACCAAAGGATTGTTTTTGTAGTTTTTGTACCCAGTTTATAGGCTTATAGGTTATATAAAACACTACAAAACATGACAAATTGAGAAACCAATGCAAGTCTAGGAACAAGGCTTCTGTTTTTTATTTATAAATAAATTCTACATGTACATTGTATATACACAAATTGTTCCAAGAAAGAAATTATAATAAAGAAAGATAATAAATATAAATAAATATAAACAAGACTTGTTTGTATTATCATGGCAATTTTATAAACTTGACTTCTCATTGGATATACAAACAATATGCCTTTCCCTGGCTTTGTCTTAAGTTGATTTTTGGCCTCTAAATGCAGGAACTCGGGTGCATTCTCCATTTTTACAGTATATTTTTACATTATTCTGCTACACAGTGGGTAGTCTTGGTTACAAAACGTCCTAATCTCAGTATGCAGTGCGCGTAGACCGCCTATGCGGGCGCCCTCTTAATAAACGCCATGACCTTTAAATTGAACGTCTTTGCTAATGGACATAATCACTTAACAAAAATTCCCAGCAGAATTTGCATGCGCGTGTGACGTGACATTGTGTGTATAATCGCGTTGACGTAACATGCATAATCATACTCATTGGTCAAGTTTCTGTTACGTCACGTAATTATGCACGCAACGTCACACGCGCATGAAAATGCATCACAATTCTGCTCATAAATTTTTGAGCGATTGTCAGTTAGCCAAGACATTCTATTTGAACGTCATGGCGTGGTCTGTAGCGTATGTTAAAGGGCGCCCGCATCGGCAGCCTACGCACGCTGCATACCACGATTAGGACGTCTTGCAACCAAAATTTCATAGTGGGGTGGCTGACTGGGTTTTGTAAGATCACTCCGCTTACGTAATCTTGAAACCAAGACTAATTTCAATGTCAAGTATAAAGGGGCATTCAAAATATCAATGTTTTTAAGTTTGACTTTTAACCAGTTCGCGCCGGATGACATATACAAACACAAAGTTTTTCCCAGATTCAAAACGGATGACACATAAACAAGCCACGAGCAAGGCCGAAAATGTTCGTCAGCAACGAACAAGGCCAGAAATGTCTGTCAGCAGGGAGCAAGGCCGGAAATGCGTGGGTGTGCTTTCCGGTACCATCGGGCTGAACCCACCTTGGATCGAGTTTCGTTAAAAATAATTCCGCGCGTCGGCTCGGTGATGTTAAAATAATCCCGGCGCGAACTGGTGGAGACTATGGAGCGTCAAAAGCTAGTACATGTAGAACAAACATTTTAAGTTTTCAGAAACTGCGACACAGATAGTAAAATCCAAATTTCTGCTAGCATAAAATCCAGGTTTTTTTTAACCAGTGTCGCAATTTCTGAAAACCTAAAATTATACTAGCTCTAAGAAAATCGGAAAACGTTGATTACTTTTAATGGCCCCAATAAATAGGGAAAATTATTACAGGGAATAAAGAACATCTGGAAATGAGAAGTTAAGACGTTAAGCATTATCTTCAGCTGGCACCAAAATGATGGCACGCTGCTGACAGGCAATAGCAATGACCATCTGCAAATTAGCATTAAGATACTGCGACACTTTTAAATGTTCCTTTGCAACCATAGCCTTTTCTTCTCAATTTCCAGAAGTAAATTTGTCCAATTCATACATTTTCCTATTTGTTATTGATAATTCTTTAGGTTGTACATGTTCTACACCACTCGGGGTTGCAGTCTGTGTTGACAGGTCTGGCCTTGATGATGTAGAGGCAATGGAGGCTTCCAGTTTAGTTAGTAAATCTTTCTGATGGGTCGTGATCAGCGTTGTCGTCATCATCATCATCAGCAGCATTATCTTTATCGCAATCCTCAATTTGAAAGAAAGCTGCAATAAACACAATCGTAAAATGTTGCTTAAAAAATATCTAAGCAAAAAACCCTACTAGTACTAGGGCATAGGAACAAGAAAACACTACAGACTTTTTTTCAGACCAGTCTCATCCCTAGCCATGCTAGCCTGGTTTGTGCACAAATCAGGGTGATGATGTCCGTAACGTTAGGCCTAATAATGCCTAGGTCCCTATGGAATTATTTCCTAGTTGTATTCAGCTCGATCAACACGGAAGGAAAAAAAGAGCACAGATTATTATGCCTAATATTATTATGCCTTACCAATGAATTACTAGCTACCACTCTTTTCTCCATCCCGGCCATTTTTATTTTCTAGCTTTTGCAGCAAGCTCCCCCTTCCCCCAGGCCCCACCTCTTTCTCGCTTTAAACCAATCTTTTGTTGACATCCGCTGTCACAGCACTCTGCCAACACAGCTTTTTTACCTTTCTATATTCATCTATGACCTTTTCCCTTTTAAGTTTTATAATTGTTGCCAAACAACCGTGTTAAATTTTCTCTCACAAATTCAGTTAAAATATTTAGTTCTGCCCTCCCCCCACCCCCCAGTTAGTGCCACTGCCACATTTGTTTTCTTTACTACTACTAGTTCTATCATTGTATTCGGTACTATAACGCTCAACATCGATCACAAACATTCAAGTTGCCATGTTGTGCTCACTGTTTTTACCAGATTTACTTATATAATTACCCGCTAAATCATCGTTAGCAGACGAACACCGCCGGCCGCTATGGAACGCCAAAGAGGCATAAACCACGTTCAACGCATCGATCGGTCTTTTGCATCGACCGATCGGTCTTTTACATCGACCGATCGGTCTTGTACATCGATCGATCGTTTTTTTACATCGACCGATCGGTCTTTCTACCGATCGGTCTTTTACATCGACCGATCGGTCTTTCTGCCGATCGGTCTTTTACATCGACCGATCGGTCTTTTACATCGACCGATCGGTCTTTCTACCGATCGGTCTTTTACATCGACCGTTCGGTCTTTTACATCGACCGATCGGTCTTTTACATCGAGCGATCGGTCTTTCTTTCTACCGATCGGTGTTTTACATCGACCGATCGGTCGTTGCCATCGACCGATCGATGAAAAAAGACCGATGAAAAAAGACCGATGAAAAAAGACCGATGAAAAAAGACCGATGAAAAGTACACCGCGCCAAAGAGGCATAAATCCGACCAACCTTGTTGACGTACGTGTACATGTACACAATCTAGTTGAGCCGGCCAATCATACGTTAGATGCATATTCACACTGCACCACGTGCGTAGTCTTCGTATACCATAACACATGTACATGTACATGTACGTAAACACACGGATTACGTGCTTGTGTCGGAGAAGGCCGCTGATGCTATTTATCAATCAACGACCTGTTAAGAAAATGGACTGACCACTGCACGGTCCCCTCGTGAAATGGTCTCCTTGAGCACTGCATGTCTTGCAAGCAAGTATTCCCCTCATCGCCACCTAAGGTCATCTGGCAAACATCTTCTTGTGACACCAAGAACTAGAACATTGGGCCGTATGCATAAAAACTAGCATTTGCTTTTACTATCAATTTTCAAGCATTTACTGGAATCTGTATGAATAAAAAATAAAGCAAAAGGTTTTACTTGAAAGTATTTGCTAAAGACTAAAAGTATTTACTTTTTAATTTCCAGCATTTGCTAGAATATTAGTATTTGCTCCATTTGGTATGAATAAAAATGAGTAAATGCTTCAGATTTGCAGTATTTACTCATAATTTTTCAAGGTTGGGTCGGGGCTACCTTGAAAAAAGAGAAGCAAATACTAATATAAAAAATAGAAGCTTTTGTATATTGTGGTTAGGCAGGAAAAGTTATGAACATGGAAGATGGATTGTCTAGGATTAAAATGCAAGCAGTTGTACTGATTTTGGGCAAGGAAATGAGACGTAGATGGCCGATAATTTCTTGCAATATTGCTGAGACAGAAAACGGCATCGTGACTGCGAAGCAGTAACTTGAGGTTCCGATTTCATTCAAACACCCCTGTCAGCGTACGAGCGTCTATGCGTGGGTGTGTATCGTACACACAATAGAGACTCTATTGTTATAAACCATTCGGCTGTGAAATCAATTGCAAGTAAAAAGCATTTACTGCTATTTCAGCCAGTAAATGCTAAACAGTAAAACTTTATTTTATTCATACGAATTGAAGCATTTGCTTTTACTTAATGCTTTTACTTCGAAGTAAATGCTTTTACTTTTTGCTTGTACTTCATAGCATTTGCTAGTTTTTATTCATACGACCCATTGTATGGTGACCAAGCCTTCTCAGTCTCGGCCCCCACTCTATGGAACTCTTTGCCTCGTCAGGAAATTCGTAGCTGTCAATCTTTACAAACCTTCAAATGCCTTCTTAAAACATTCATGTTTAACTCAACTTATAATTAGAATGCTTGTTTTTGTTTCAAGTGACTTGGAAATTAATTATTATTGTACGGTAACTTTTCTTAAAGCGCCTCGGAATATGTCTACATAGATAGATGGCGCTTTACAAATGCTTGTACAGTATTATTATTATTATTATTATTATCTGAATAGTTAAAAAAAAACATACGGTTGTCGGGAATTTGCTTGCAAGGCATGCAGTGCTCAAGGAGACCATTTCACGAGGGGACCGTGCAGTGGTCAGTTCATTTTCTTAACTGGTCGTTGATTGATAAATAGCATCAACGGCCTTCTCCGACACAAGCACGTAATCCGTATGTTTACGTACATGTACATGTACATGTGTTATGGTATACGAAGACTACGCACGTGGTGCAGTGTATACATTGTACTGCACCACGTGCAGTACAATGTATACATTGTGAATATGCATTGTGAATATGCATCTAACGTATGATTGGCTCAACTAGATTGTGTACATGTACACGTACGTCAACAAGGTTGGTCGGATTTATGCCTCTTTGGCGCGGTGTACTTTTCATCGGTCTTTTTTCATCGGTCTTTTTTCATCGGTCTTTTTTCATCGGTCTTTTTTCATCGATCGGTCGATGGCAACGACCGATCGGTCGATGTAAAACACCGATCGGTAGAAAGAAAGACCGATCGCTCGATGTAAAAGACCGATCGGTCGATGTAAAAGACCGATCGGTCGATGTAAAAGACCGATCGGCAGAAAGACCGATCGGTCGATGTAAAAGACCGATCGGTAGAAAGACCGATCGGTCGATGTAAAAAAACGATCGATCGATGTACAAGACCGATCGGTCGATGTAAAAGACCGATCGGTCGATGTAAAAGACCGATCGGTCGATGTAAAAGACCGATCGGTCGATGTAAAAGACCGATCGGTCGATGCAAAAGACCGATCGATGCGTTGAACGGGGTTTATGCCTCTTTGGCGTTCCATAGGCCGCTCATCCTCGGCTCGATCGATCGACGCAACGAATCGCAACGATCGACAATATGACAAACCTTACGTGACTGATGACAATCCCTATCCTATCTTTGTTCAAGCATGGAGGAATAATTCCTCCATGGTTCAAGTTGCTGCTTCAATTTCCCATTATAGGTCAAGACAAGGCGCGATCGTACTATGGGTTTTAAAATCGGTATTCACGCTACAATTAACATAGTCCCACTAGTGTGCCCCCGGGAATGTCGGTCATTTCGTACCCAAGTCATTTCGTACCCAAGTCATTTCGTACCCAAGTCATTTTGTACCCAAGTCATTTCGTACCCAAGTCATTTCGTACCCAAGTCACTTCGTACCCAAGTCACTTCGTACCCAAGTCATTTCGTACCCACGATTATTGTGACATAAAACAAGTAAATTGAGTTTGTAATTTCCTCGTATTTATGAGTGATTAATGGGGTTTCTTTGTGTTTTTTTCTTGTAGGACGAGTCGCAAGGATATAACAAGATCTTGAGCACTGTTTTCATTTGAATTGTTTCCCCTTATCCGTCGACGTATCCCCTTTCAAAAACCAGGAGGTGCCCTCTATTTAATATTTATTAAACAAAATATTGGATGTGGTTTTTATATTAAATAAAATAATAATAAAAATATTCATAGTTGTCAAAACCTATTGTGTTTTCCCATTATTGCAATTGTTTCTCCTTTTTTATTGCTTTTGGTGTATTGTTATTAATTTATATAATTATTTTCTCCCATTAATTATTTATTAATTATTTGATTTCATATTAAATATCAGAACAATTTTTTCTTCCTTTATTTTGTCTTCCTTTATTTTTTCTTCCTTTATTATTTTAATTTTTTGGGGGGTACATGGCCTGATATTTATCTCTTTTGTAGTTGGGTTTATGGTGTGCCTCTTACAGGCATGGTCCTGAAAAGGACCGTTTGGTTTGTTTGTGTGCCTCCTTACAAACATGGCCCGGTGAGATGTTTGCAGGCTCCCAGTAGGTTGGATGTGGTCAGACGTCGGGCTTCGTACTCGTCCCAAAGCCGAAACACCTTGCCTTGTATCTGCCGATACATCTTGCGTTGGTTTCGGCACAGCCTCACCACATTGTAAAATTGGACGGTGTGACGACCTGCCCGTCCGTTAAGTCGCCGATGCCACCCTTCCACATCGTTGTTTGTGCGGATGCATCGAAGTTAATCTCGATGTTGAAACCCGCAGCCAGGACGTCTCCGTTCTCCATGATGTCTTGGTCCATGTCTTGGTCTTGATCTTCGTTCTCCTCGATCTCCATCATGTCTTGCTCTTGGTGCAGGGTGCAGGGTTCACACATCCAAACCTCCAGCCTGGATGGGTCCTCACGGATCTCAAGGTACTCCTGGTGGGTAAAACGCGACCGACAACCAACATGCTGCCATACCTGGCAACGGTCGCACTGGAACGCATGCTGATTCGAACGAACAGCCTTCTTGCAGATGAGACAGGGAAACTTGATAGGCATATTGGAACAGAACTGGAATATTGACTTCTGAGTAAATATTTATCAACTAATCAGGTCTCCAGTTCAACCAATTACCCCCCAAGTGTTCTATCAAAGACGCCGCCAAAATAAGGAAAGCCCGTACACCGCAACTTGATTGTGATACATCTCTAGTGATGTCGCCGACATCCGGCGTCACCGGCGTGCATCACAGGCACGCGTCGGTTGCTTGATTAGTCCTATTGTTGTTCCAAAGGCCTAGTTAATTTTGACGCCGTACTTAACACAATTGTCCACCAAGAAAGAATGATTGAGTACGAAATTACTTTTATATAAATTAATAATAATAATAATAATAATACAAAAGAAGCACTAACAAGAAGATTTGTCTGATATTTAATATAAAAATAAAATACAATAATTTGTTTAATAAATATTAAATAGACACCTCCCTTCCGATCCCTCATCATTGTTTTCAAAAGTTCGGGGGATCAACGGGGAAACAATTCAAATGAAAACAGTGCTCAAGATCTTGCGACCCGTCAGAACCCGTCCTACAAGAAAAAGAGAAAAAAATAACTATTAACATCAATCACTCATGAATACGAGGAAATTACAAACATGTAATTGATTTCGTTGGACTTGGGTACGAAGTGACTTGGGTACGAAATGACTTGGGTACGAAGTGACTTGGGTACGAAATGACTTGGGTACGAAATGACTTGGGTACGAAATTTTGGGTACGAAATGACTTGGGTACGAAATGACTTGGGTACGAAATGACCTGTTTCCGCCCCCGGTATACTGCGAATACAGGGTCACACATCGCCATCGGCACATGTAAAAATTGGTTGACAATTTTGTTTTTTCGTGCGCACTCTGTGCGAGGAATTGAGGAGTCGCAATTATACTGGGTGTATTCTCTAATCTCTCAGCTATTACTATCCGGAATTGCGCTTAATCTTACCTTCAAAATTTCGAGAAATTTGGGCATCTTTATTTTAGTCGAACTGCAACGCGCAGAGATGTTCAGGAACCATTAAAATCCAATGACCCCAAAGCCGTGACCTCATTTGAGTGTGCCAAGCGCGCCTAGCTAGCTAGAGGGCGCTTCACGAGTTGAGACGCGACGGCTGTTTCGTGGTTTATTAAAATTATTATATCACATATATAGTTATATATTTTTGAGTTTAAGTAGTTTCAGCTCGTAATTACGTGTAAATAATTGACAATTTATTTAGTTACTTATTTAATTCCCCTTCTATAATTCTGTTTAAGGTTTTGTATCAATCTGAATTGTTTTGTTCACATTTTCTTGCAGACATTTTCTTCACACTTGCAGACCCCTTTTCTTGCATTTAACCTGCAAACAAGGTATATTTTTTTTCACGAACAGCGTTGCTTTGACAATTTCCCATTCAGACGCTGTGATTAATAATCATCCCTACGATTGCGTCCCGGCATGCACATTAAAATACGAGTGAATAATAATGTACTGGTCGAATAAATTGCCCACGAAACAGCCGTCGCGTCTCAACTCGTGAAGCGCCCTCTAGGCGCGCTTGGCACACTCAAATGAGGTCACGGCTTTGGGGTCATTGGACATCTCTGCGCGTTGCAGTTCGACTAAAATAAAGATGCCCAAATTTCTCGAAATTTTGAAGGTAAGATTAAGCGCAATTCCGGATAGTAATAGCTGAGAGATTAGAGAATACACCCAGTATAATTGCGACTCCTCAATTCCTCGCACAGAGTGCGCACGAAAAAACAAAATTGTCAACCAATTTTTACATGTGCCGATGTGTGACCCTGTATTCGCAGTATACCGGGGCACACTAGTGGGACTACAATTAACACAGCCCCCAAAAAATGGCGGCCTCCAACAAAAATCCGCGTAAACACGTATAATTGTAACGTCTGTTTTATGTATATTTGTGCAACAACTGCAAACAGTCGTTGTTAGAACTTGAGGTCACCCTCGTCCTACAAATATAAAAGTTTTTAGTGAAAATAGGATGTTGCGTAGCTAAGTCGAGTTTCGTGAAATCGATTTTAACTTATGGCGCAGCTACGCATTAAAGTTATGGCGTAAGTCTTGCGCCACATCCAGCTAGTTAAGGCGTAAGTTACGCACAGTTTCGTGAAATCGGCTGCAGGCACTAAACCACTGTTGACAGATCCGAGGCCTTGACAAACCGCAAGAGATAAGCCATTTCGCTATTTGCGCTTGCGCAGTAGTGCACGTCGCCCGCGCGCATGCTAAACAAGATGGCGTCGTATTCTAAAGAAGACTTCGTTAATGGCTCAGATTTAGGCGATTTAAGCGATCTTTCGGAGGATGATATGAACATAAATTGTTTATCAATATCAATGCAAGCAGTGAATCCAAAGACGACGACAATATTTATTGTGTTTGTGAAATGATCGCTTGTGACGATGTCCAATAATTTGGTGGCATTACGGTTGTGCAGGGCTTTCCAGTAAAATTCCACCGAAAAAATTCCCGATGGCAGTTTGATTTGTCCTCATTGTCGCCCGTCGAGTACTCCCGATAATAAGGGTATGTGCTATTTTAATAGTTTACATATTTATCTATTCATAAATGTAATGTCGGTCTTTCCCGAGCGAAACTATGCCAATTTTGGTAGCCCGAAGATCACGTTAACAACGATGTCTGGCTCGCGGTTTGCCACGCACGTTAGCGTAGATTGAAAGTAATTTTGCCCGTGTCTTACGGGCTGCATGTGCGGTGCGGCGTACGTTGTCCGGTCACATCACACGGCGTGGATAACAAATTTGTTTGGACCCTAGGCTATAGTTTGCTTACTGGGGTTTCATATCAAACTTTTTTACAGGTTTGAAAAATGTAGTTTAGACTTGAAAATAATGTTTGGCCTCAATATAAAGCTCCAGATTGGGCCATGCATTTCTACAAGTCCGATTTTTTTTTCCTATCAAGCAAACAACACCTTCCTAACCCCATTTGTCCCAGTACAAATGTGTTATTAAAAACGTGTTCAAAATTGTTAAATTTGTGAGTTTGATATGTTGCTCTTTTCATTCATACCATGAAGCCTTCATGTATTAATTGGTTTTTTTGTCACAGATTTTCTGCAAGTTCCTCATAGTCTCTGCAATTCTGCACACGGCAACAACTTTTCTAGAATACAGCCAATGGATTGATGTACAGAGCAGGGGTGGACTTTTTCATGTGTCCCTTGGACTCGGCTTTTTAGAACCGTGGAACTTAAAACCAGATGTGTTTTGAACCTAGAAAACTTAAACAAATAGGCCAAAGTTGCCCAAAGAATCAATGAACATCTCAGAGTGCAAGCTTACTGGTGTAGTTTGACCCAAGGTAAAACAAATGGGGGAAAACTCTTGGATATGGTAATAAAAAAGTGGATAATGTTATTCAAAAAATCTGAAAAGGCTCTTCGCAATAATCTTTAATATGTCATTGAATTATACAATATCTGTATTTACATATACATGTATGCGTACAACATTGAATGGACATTTTTTTTTTAAAGTAGAATCTCAAGTACTTGGTATTAAATGTTTTAATACATTTCGCTTATCACCAGTATTGCAGTAATAGACCCGAACTTATGTAACGTAACTTATCGTCCTGACTTATGTAACGTAAATACTCCTTTTAACCAGTTGTTTTTGTTTTGTTTTAAATCTATGATGTTTATAATTTAGTGTTTTAAGGGGAAACATACATGTAGTAGGCCCTTTGAGGTGAAAGTTGGTGAACCACAGTAAAAAAAATATCTGACAAGTTTTACAAATGTTTTTACATTGTATGGTTAATCGAACTTCAATAACTCGAGAATTCATGACCGGCTATGATCAATGCCAATATATCAATATTAGTTAATTGTTGTATTACATCTCAAAGCAATCTACATCTTAGGAGCTAATGATATTGTTGATGCTTTCCTTTGAAAAATTCAGTGTGACATGGCCTAAGTACATATAGTTCAATAATAAAAACTCACAAACTTCATTCAGTAAATTCACACCAGGGCCCAATTTCATAGAGCTGCTTAACGGTAAGCAAATTTTCGTGCTAACTTTAGCAGAAAAATTTGCTAACCTTAAGCGCTATTTCACGGCGTTTTTGTGCTAACGTTTGCGCGCGCATGGAAATTCTACTGTTACGTCACTGATTTAAGCAAATTTTCCCGCTAGGTTAAGCGTGCCTTTTGCTGTGCTTACTGCTTACGGTCCCCATGAAATAGACGGAGGCTCGGTTAGCAGAAAATCGTGTGCTTAGCAGCGCTATGAAATTGGGCCCAGGCCTTTTGTTCATTAGTTTAAATAGTTAATAAGCAAAATATTGTTCAACTGGCATCTGCAACATCTGCTTAACACGCCTAACTGTACAATAATAAACGTTGATTATTATAATCACAGTAATAGATAAAAGGAACAAAATATCCCTTTGCTATTGTCTATTTTCAAAAGCACTGGTGATACCACAAAATATGCATACATTGTAAAAGTACATACGTGTACAGTACCCATCTACATCATGTACATAATTTTCGACGGGGGAGAGGTGTACTGTCCAGCAGTCGCGAATCATCCTCTCGGTCCTTGAGTCTGCAGTATCGTGATGCAACACAAACTGTGAACAGGGAAACAAAAATAAACACATGCATTATTCAGCATTTTTGTCACAAATTTTAAAAACAAATTCTGAACTGAAAAATATTTATCCCACCAAAAAATAATGGACAAGGGTTTCATAGCATAAGAAATGAATCCACGCATAGAAAAATGTCGACAGCTTTCAGTTTAGGAAAAATATTTTCTCAATTTAAACTAGTATTAGACCTAGGCCCTAAACAATGTTGAGGTGCTGGAAGATTAGGTTATTTTTATTGCACTTTTTTCCTAGCGGCAACATTTCAAAGTTCTGCATTTATTCGAGATTTTTTCATATTTCCGAAAACGAGCTCCCCCTCAGAAAATATTGAATCTAAAACAAAATCATCCCCTTTTTACAACGAATTTTAAACCTAAAATCATTGTAAATTTGACACAAAAAATACCTTTAAAATGACAATAGGCCCAAAATCCTTCAACAAACGACGCATAAATATGTTGAAATTGAAGGATGGCTTCGAAAATGACCGATTTTAATTCGGATTGAAATCGCCATTACGGAAAGTGCTCCACACCGCTCCCCTTTGATTTTTACACGAATGATTACGAGAGAGATCACGTGAGCGAACAGTTATTATTATTATTATTATTATTAATTTCTGGTAATGAAACCAAGGATCCTTCAAAAGCGCTCAAGGCACTGTAGCTCGTAAGCCTGAAGAAACCCGTAGACAGAGGCTGTGTCAGCCAGGAACACCGGGGCAAACCCCTTCTCTTAGCGATAAGTGTTCTGGGTTCTTTTACGTGCATTATACAATTTTATAATGTTATCATGGGAAAGATATATACACACATTATAAATTATACAACACACGGGACCTACAACTTTACGTCCCATCCGAAGGACGAAGCAATAGTGGTTTAATTGCCTTGCTTAAGGACACACGTGTCCACACCGAGACTCGAACTCACCGGCCAAAATCGGCCCAAATTCATCAAAATCATACAAATATGAAAGCATATTTTCTTGCAAACATCGGTGTTATCATTAAAGGAATATCAGCATAACTTACCACCTAAAAATCCGATTTTGATGACAGAAATACCGGTGAATTCAGAAAATCTGGGAGAATAAGCCACTTTGGAGTTCCGACTGCGCATGTGCACAACAAGATTCAACAATTTTTCTCAAGGAGGTCAAGTGATACAAACACGGCAGACAAATGCTCACAAGGCTATGGGGGACGTGGTAACCAAATCCGCATTTTTTACATTTTCTTGTGAAATCGAAAAAAATAAATAATATTTGTTCGAACAAAAGTTTGGCCACACAAAGCGGCTGAAAACACCAAAACGTAAACAAAAATATGTTACTTAGTAACTTTAAAACACGACGATCTCTTGAAATTTGCTGGTACCCCGCTATGCTTTTGCACGCAATCGATGAAATGTTTATATCGAAAGAAATATCGTCAAGGGAAAATGTGCGCATGTGCAGTTGGAATACCAAATTGGCTATGGTCCAACGTGCACATAGGAACAAACGATAGGGGACTACTGCGCATGCGAAAACGTGTTCATTTGCTTGTTCGTGTTTTTTGGCTAGCCATTGCCAACACGAACAATTCATTTCTCCACTGATGAGTTCACGGTACCAGACCATTTGCGCAAAGGGCCTTATCGCGGTCGTAAATCTGTCGGACAGCGGGCGCACAGCGGGAGTCCTCCATGCCTTTACCACTGGTCAGTCAGGATCGCTAATTGGGTCATAAATTTTCGGTGGGGCTTGGCGGGCCGTTCAAACTCCTTCAGCTCTTATTCCTCCATGCTATAACCATAGAGAAAGGAACTATGCTATAACCAAGAAGAGACGGGAACATGGAAATCAAGTCACTGTCGTGTGTGGTAAATGATTCGAACCGCTATGCGAAGGCGTACAAAGTCTTCTGCCACCGGTCAGACAAATTCAGCGTGTTTTCTGACTGGGTGGACGGTGTGTTCAGCGAGACAGTGGTCGATAAACTCCAGGCCGCACTGGACGGACAAGAAGAACTACGGGTCCTGGGAGTCGGCAGCGGGTCCGGTAAGCCCTCTTGTTGTGATACTTTGTCGCAGTAAGGAACTTTGTGTCAACATTGCATTACAACTTTATTATTGCCGTGGTTTTGTTTTGTTTTATTTGTTTTATTTGTTTTATAATATATATTTAAAGCCGTAGTATGTAATGTCCAGGAATACACGTTTATTGATTGCACGATATTTACCGAGCTTATAAAGTCCTTATACGTCCAGTATACGTCCAGTCTGCAAAATATTCCCTGCCCGCTCGATTTCGTACATTCATTACTCATCAGATAAAAACGTGAAAACTGCTGGTGTTTTTATTCCTCCGTTATTCAACCAACAACAGCGGCCAACCTACTTTATGCCGACAGCATACCTACCATACATTGTTTTTATTATGTTTATTTATTGCTTGGTAAAGGTGAAATGGACTGTGCGATGCTGGAGAAGCTAAAGAGGCAATTTACACGCATCAACAGCCGTGTAGTTGAGCCTTCTCGTGAGCTGATAGTCAAGTACAAGGCACTGGTTCAATCCAAGGCTCACCAACTGCACGGTGTCGAGTGTGACTTTCGACAGCAGACGATCGAGCAATACCAAAAGGCGGGAGATTCGACCAAGTTCCATTTCATCAGCGCAGTGCACAGCATGTACCACGTGGACGACTATGATAGCTCGCTTGAGTATCTGTACAACTGCCTGATCCCTGGTGGAGCAATGCTTGTCATTATTTTGTCAGGTAGCCTATACATGCGTTTTTGTTTTTAATCTGCCCAACGTAATCACACGTTACTTGAGAGTACGAGACGAGTCCACGATGCGCCTTGCAGAACGCAAGCCAATGTACTTGTAGCTTGAGGTAGTGATAGCACTAGCAGTGCAGTGATCCCCAGGCCGGCTAAATATTCCGTGGATGGGTTGGGGCGGTCTGTTCTTGACACGCAAAACTCGTTACTGTAACACTTCGATAGTTTGGTTCCCTGACCTGACAACTTTTTAATAAATTGTTCATGAACATGCAACCAACGGCGATAACAATAAATAACGATAAATAAGAAAATCAGTGTTGTGCACCGCGTGCAAATTATATCTACGTCAACTTGAAACATATTTTGTGCTGTTTTTCCCCAAGAAAAAAGTGGATGGGTTCGTTTTTGGAAGCGCTTTCCAAGTCTTCAAACGACTGCTGGCCATAACTACAAATCTTCGGCAGACATACGGAGCTCCTTAGACCGCCAAAGTATCCCCTTCACGCTGCACCCCAACCCAGCGCGCTTAGACATCACCGCGTGCTTCGACCGAGCTTCGGAGGAAGGCGGCCTGTTGGTGGATTTCCTCACTGCTGCCTTGAACTTCCGGGAGGCGGCGCCTGAGGGTCTGCTGACGTCGGTCATGGAGTGTTTCGGTGGCAGCGATTTGTCCGAGAGGAAGAATGGCGCCATTTACCTGAACATCGACTGGGATGCAGTTGTTATTAGCAAGCCACGAGAATAATAAAACTACTAAACAGGGCACACAATAACTATTTAGTGCTGTGACTTTGCTTCTAATTAATTATGGCGGTGCATGGTGGTGGTTTCTTTACGTATTAAGATCCATTTCCGTGTTTTACTTTGATAAGTTACAGACTATAATTTTGGGCTGTTTGCTCTTTATGACGCTATCAACATGAAAACAAACCAAACAAGAAGATCTTGATAAGATCGAAATATTAGGCCCTCTTAACTTATTTGATTTGTATATTTCAGGTCATTCCAGCCAGTAAGCAGTTTGCAGCAGTTTTAATCTTATTCAAATCTTTCTCTGTCAGAATTCAGAAATTAATCGAGTTATGTTTCTTGTAGCAGAATTGTGTTTCATTTGCATACGCGTATGTTTGTTTCATACACGATAATTATATCATGTGATCTGGCACTATGCGAAAACAGATCCACTTTCGCGCGTCATAACCGAACACACAAATGTTGTAGGCAGACGGACTATTCGTGGCACATACATGTACAGTACATGTACGTACCTTGCACGTACAGGGTGAGCCAGAAGAAAGTGACCAAACAAGAAACACAAATATTAAGTGGCTTGCTCCATTTCACAAAACAATAACAAAGTAGATGTTATTCACTAGTATTGTGAACTTCATGTAATCCCAAGTGATCCCTATTTAAATACAAAGATAACAAATGTCAGCTGTCCACCACTGGTAATTATTCATTTCTAATCACTGATACCATTAAAGGTAGGATACACCATGTAATTGCTTGAATTATAATGAATTGGTGGATTTAGGGGATTGTATTTTATAGTAAATATCGTTTACCTGATCTGTTCAAAGTTTTACAAACATGGATGCCGAGGAAATCAAGAAAAACAGCGTTCGTTTTACTATATTCCTGAGTAAAATCATGAAAGAAGAATGAATTTAAATATTGGCACCTAACTATATGTTAAGGTTAAAAAAAAAACACTTTCCGTCTTGAAATTATCTACTTAAATCCTTTTGCTTTTTCGAACACAAAGTGCCATAACTCAGTTTACTTTAGGTTTTGCCTTAAGATTATTAAAGCAATCTACATAAACAGAAGAAATATCTATATTTATAAACTAAGCAATAACACATTTTTCATCTGATAATGTTAAAGTCTCTATATTTGGGATGTATGGGATGTTTTTTTTGTTTCTTCTATTTCGTTAATTTCAACTTGTTCAGTCCTTAACTTAGTGGCATGATTTTCAGTACATGTACAACTACAAACACTTTCGGCTTTTATTTCTGTTTGCTTAACTTGACTTATAAACTCTTAAATAGTTTTTAACGATATGAATTAAAACTCCTATTGGTACTCATTATTTTGTGTAAAGCCAAATAAATTAGTGTTACTTACCTAACAAATTAATTACTTGTTAAGATCGAAATATTAGGCCCTCTTAACTTATTTGAAATTAATTACTTGAAATAATTGAAAACAAATTACCTTCGCTTGTTTTGAGCATTTTCACTTTTTAACTGTTTAAAAAGTACCCGACCAAATTATTGTTGAAAAGCTTACTTTATTTTCAAGATAGTATGTCCTGTGAAACTATTCCTTCTGGCATGCCATGGTTTTGAAGAAAATAAAAACGACAATCGGTCATTTCCAAAGATGTATCTCACCATGATCTCACGGACACATTCTTTTGAGAAGGCCCGTTACGTAATTGGTTTATGAATAGTGCACGTTCGCTATATACTATTGGAAGGAGAACATGTTCCCAATGGCCTAAATGGCTCGGCAAACTTTGCATATGAAGCACGATATGTGGCAGAGAAAACACCCCCTCTTTTGTGTTGACCATTGTGTTCCCGGAATCTAAGGAATTCCTTTTAGGTTTCAAGGGGGGATGGGTTAGGTTACAATAGTGTTGAGTGCGTATAAACTATAGGGATAAGAGGTGGGGGGGGGGGGGGGGGGGGGGGGGGTACCCCTCTGCCACATATCGTGCTGGGTATAAAACTGAACTGAAATCGACATCCTAGAATATTGTTTTCTTGAAGTATACAGCATTCACAGTGCTAAAACTTTATCAGGTTTAAGCATCCGACTTTAGATATTGAAAACCGTTAAATAATTTGTCAATATTCACGTGCTTTGCGATGTCCTTCAGAGCCCCTATTTTTACCCCAATGAAGGGAATCGATCATAGTCATTAATAGTCATCTAGTAATTTTTTGGCTGTTTTGAGGGTAAAATCTGTAGTAGTGTTTTTTGTGTGTAGAGAATTTAGTTTTTATTCTTACACTGGCTCGGACCCTAATATTGCCAGATCATGTCCAAATGTTAAAAAAGCGATAACCAATGTTAGTAACTCGGACAACCTTGAACTCTCTTCATCACCGGATCGACAGTGATCATACCGGCGTGCGTCGATGTCCAAGCCGCGTACAGACAGATAGTGTCACTGCAGCCACAAAGCGCTATATATAGGGAGGACGAGTCGGATCTTAATTTCTTTGTCCGGTCGATCAGTATTTTTGTTGTCCAACTTTTCTGCCCACCTTCATTGCCCTGAAGGTGTGACACATCGAAAGCTTGACAGCTATTTATTTCTGGTGAGCACGGGGGTTTCTTAATTACTACATCTTCATCTGCAGCATCCTCTATTTTATTTCCATACCGTACCATTATTACCTCCAAACGAGTCTCATATTTTGCCTGCTATAACCAAGAAGTGACGGGAACATGGAAATCAAGTCACTGCCGTCTGTGGTAAATGATCCGAACCGCTATGCGAAGGCGTACAAAGTCTTCTGCCATCGTTCAGACAAATTCAGCGTGTACTCCGACTGGGTGGACGGTGTGTTCAGCGAGACAGTGGTCGATAAACTCCAGGCCGCACTGGAGGAACTACGGGTCCTGGGAGTCGGCAGCGGGTCCGGTAAGCCCTCTTGTTGTGAGACTTTGTCGCAGTAAGGAACTTTTTGTCAACATTGTATTACAACTTTATTATTGCCGTGGGTTTTTTTTAATTTGTTTTATAATATATAATTATAGCCGTAGTATGTAATTTCTAGGAATACACGTTTATTGATTGCACGACATTCACCGAGCTTACAAAGGCCTTAGTATACGTCCAGTCTGCAAAATATTCCCTGCCCGCTCGATTTCGTACAACATGAATTAATTACTCATCAGATAAAAACGTGAACACTGCTGGTGTTTTTATTTCTCCATTATTCAACCAACAACAGCGGCCAACCTACTTTATGCCTGCAGTTTATCTACCTACCATATAATATTTTTATTCTGTTTATATATTGCTCGGTAAAGGTGAAACGGACTGTGCGGTGCTGGAGAAGCTGAAGAAGCAATTTACACGCATCAACAGTCGTGTAGTTGAGCCTTCTCGTGAGCTGATAGTCAAGTACAAGGCACTGGTTCAATCCAAGGCTCACCAACTGCACGGTGTCGAGTGTGACTTTCGACAGCAGACGATCGAGCAATACCAAAAGGCGGGAGATTTGACTAAGTTCCATTTCATCAGCGCAGTGCACAGCATGTACTACGTGGACGACTATGATAGCTCGCTTGAGTATCTGTACAACTGCCTGATCCCTGGTGGAGCAATGCTTGTCATTATTTTGTCAGGTAGCCTTACATGCGTTTTTATTTTTAAACATGCCCAACGTAATCACACGTTACTTGAGAGTGCAAGATGAGTCCACGATGTGCCTTGCAGAACGCAAGCCAATGTACTTGTAGCTTGAGGTAGTGATAGCAGTGATCCCCAGGCCGGCTAAACAAATTGGTTGATGGGTTGGGGCGGCCTGTTTTTGACAAGCGAAACTCGTTAGTGTAACACATTGATGGATAGGTTCACGAGGCTATGAAAATAGCCGCTATTTTCACTCAAGACTGATTATTATTATTGTTATTATTAATTCTTTCTGGTAATGAAACCAAGGGTCCCCCAAAAGCGCCCTAGCTCGTAAGCCTAAAGCAACACCACAGAGAGAAGACAATTTTAGAGGTGGGATGAAAACCCCAGAAGAATACCCTGGAGAAAGCTCACGGAATCAGGCAGGGGCTGAAAACCCAATCCACATGGCCCAGGCCGTATTCGAACTTGGGTCACAGCGGTGGAAGGCGAGGAAAGAACCGCTACGCCAACCTGACTCCCCTTAGACTTGTGCTAGCAGTTACTCGAGTCGATTCATTTTGACATTTCTTAAAGCATGTATAGTGGGTACACAGTAAATAAGTTACCAGTGCATGCCGTGGATCACCAGTGGAATTCCCAAACTTCTTTCAGAACGCCGGAGCTTAGTCTTTGCCCCAAACCACTGTATTCGACATTGCGCTCGCTAACGACACGATTTATAGTCCAGCTCCCTAGTTTGGTTTCCAGACCTGACAACTTTTTGATAAATTGTTCATGGATATGCAACCACCGGCGATAACAATAAATAACGATAATAACTTGTAAAATATTTTGTTTTGTTTTTCTTCCCCAGAACAAAGTGGATGGGTTCGTTTTTGGAAGCGCTTTCAAAGTCTTCAACCGACTGCTGGCTATAACTACAAATCTTCGGCAGACATACGGAGCTCCTTAGACCGCCGAGGTATCCCCTTCACGCTGCACCCCAACCCAGCGCGCTTAGACATCACCGCGTGCTTCGACCGAGCTTCGGAGGAAGGCGGCCTGTTGGTGGATTTCCTCACCGGTGTCTTGAACTTCCGGGAGGCGGCGCCTGAGGATCTGTTGACGTCGGTCATGGAGTGTTTCGGTGGCAGCGATTGCTCCGAGAGGAAGAATGGCGCCATTTACCTGAACATCGACTGGGATGCAGTTGTTATTAGCAAGCCACGAGAGTAATGAAACTACTAAATAATAACCGCTGTGACTTTGTTTCTTGTAAAAATAATTATGGCGGTGCATGGTGGTGGTTTCTTCACGTTTAAGACCCATTTCCGTGTATTACTTTGATGAGTTAAATTTACAGACTATAATTTATGGCTGTTCGCTCTTGTGACGCTATCAACAGGAAAACAAACCAAATCTTTCTCTGTCAGAATTCAGAAATTAATCGAGTTATGTTTCTTGTAGGCCGCCGATGCAGGCGCCTTCAAACAAACACCGTAGACCACGCCATGACCTTCGAATAGGACGTCTTGGCTAACTGACATAATCGATCGGAAAATTCCGAGCAGAATTGTGTTTCATTTGCATACGCGTGTGATGTTGCTCGCATAACTACCTGACGTAACAGAAACTTTACCAACGAGTCGGCGATTATGCATAAGCGCATGTTATATCACGCGCATGCAAAATACGACAGATGCAACATTCTGATTGCGCTGTCGCCCTCTGTTAAGTGGGCCCTCTGTTGGTATAAATTATATTTGCCAAAGTACAAAAGTACTTTGGTAACGTATCGTTATCAAGACTAAATCTGTCTTTGGGACAGATTTATCAAGGAAACAGAATTGCCTTCTCTACATCGGACCCTAACTAAACTCAAATGCAATAG
This sequence comes from Crossaster papposus, assembly GCA_037893245.1. Taxonomy (NCBI): domain Eukaryota; kingdom Metazoa; phylum Echinodermata; class Asteroidea; order Velatida; family Solasteridae; genus Crossaster; species Crossaster papposus. Next base: position 186,130 of record JBAIAA010000982.1, on the reverse strand, counting down.
GGGTCACCGCCAAACAACGGGTTAAACCTAGCGTGGATGATGCCATTCTGAAACTGAAAAGTAACCAGATTTTGTATGAAGGTCTGTGGGTAACTTGGTAAAGACAGATGTTTTTAAAGTAAAATTAATTATACCCCTCATTAAATATTGTATGATATCATTGACGGCGATCGCGATTTTTGTTAAATATTAATTTTTTTCATTTTGGGAGCAATAATTATACAGGATATCCAGCGCAATCATTTTGCTGGACATCTACAATCATTATTTACTTTCAAAATGAATAAGATATTTTTTAATAATGAGATAGTAAAATAAGCCAGTAAGCAGTTTGCAGCAGTATTAATCTTATTCTTATTTTAAAAAGGTATAACTTCAACATGGTTCCATGGAATTTGATTAAACTTGAATGCAGTGACAATTTAACCAAAATGTGACTCGTTTCTGGTTTTGTGGGAGCAGATTATGTTTTTCACTAATGTACGCATGATGACTTTGAACGTAAACGTTTTTGATTGATGTGTGCACTCAGCAATGCGGATATTACTGTACAAAATACTGCTTATTGATGGTGAACTGGCTTTAACATTCTTTTTCACAAAATAATCTTAGTGTGACATAAACTCCGTGCCGGTGTGCTAGTCTCAAGCGAGCGGCGCCGGTTGGCCAGTTTTTAGTGCCCTGCTCATTGCCACTACCTTTGTACGGCTGCAGCAGACTCTAATTTACAATGTACATGCGCAATATGGACACAACCACGTGTTTCGTATCGGGCTTCGTACAATGTTTTGCGCCGCGCACTAATTAGCGCTCTAATGGTTTTTGCTATATAGGCCTACATGTACCTGGAGTCAGTAGATAGCTCTTTGTGCAAGCATAAAACCACAACAAATATGGACAACTTGATCTAAATTTTAACATAAAAGCTGTTCTGCTTACGTCTGCTAAACAAAAAGGTTCTGTTAATGTTCGCTTGACGCGTGCTCGTTGGTAATGTGCACTGGGGCTACAAAGCAGCTGCACAAAGCGCCCTGTAGGGTGCGTCTGGTCTTTCTTTGTCAGGTCATGGAGGAATAAGACCTTATGTTCAGGTCGATCATCAGTAATTGTTGTAGTCCAACTTTTCTGCCCCCCCCCCCCCCCCCCCCCATTAACCTCTAAACGAGTCTCACATTTTGCCGGCTGTCGAAACATAACCAAGAAGAGACGGGAACATAGTCTTGCAGCCATTGTCATCCCGTGAGAAATTCATGAACATTTTGTTTTCTTTGCAGGAATACAAAGCTTATAGCCATAGATACAATTTGAGTCTTGGTGCCATTTTTTTCGGAGCACATATAGTGTACTTTTATGCAAATTAAGTATGACGTCATCAATTGCTATATTTTACATAGGGTTTTCAATGTATTCTCTTTGCACGCTACATCTTGACTGTAAAATACTAACCCTATTCATGAACATGTTGTTTTCTTTGCAGGAATACAAAGCTTATAGCCGTAGATGAAATTTGAGTCATGGTGCCATTTTCTGGTACCTATAGCTCGAGATTCAGCACACCCTATGTCGGTATTTGGCGGATTAATCAAGGGCGAAGTGACCAGATACAAACATATATGTACCCATTTAAAAGACTTTGAGGAGAGGGTTGAATTCTTCAAAGACAAACTTCAAAAGCGCGGATACACAAACGAAGACCTAGCCCTCCTTTCTCAAAGGGGCAAGACTCCCGCGGACCCTAAGCGTGAAAAAAAACCCAACAATATCCCACTGGTGTTCGTCCTACCATACTACCCACATGTCACGCACCCAGCCCTCAAACGGGCTATCCTTAAACACTGGCCCTTGATTAGCGAAAACGAATATCTAAATAGGATATTTGATACCCAACCCATCCTGGCATACAAACGGCACAAAAACATAAAATATGAACTTGTTCGATCTAGGACTAATGCATCTCCACAATCCAACCAAGAGGAACAAAATCTTGATGAGGAGAATCTGCAAATTCTATTGGGACTATTGGAAGAACAAAACAATGATCAAAGAAATGGATCCCAAGACTAAAACAAAATAAATAAGTCAAGACACCCCCCCCCCCCCCCCCAAAAAAAAGCCGGTATTTGTCCTTGCCACGTGTCATATAAACCGACACACAAATAAAAACAAGGAAAGGAAAATGAACTATATAAGATGGTGACTGATGACGTGCATGATATAGCACAGAAAATATGCCCTGCTCCCCTTCCAAAAAAAGGGGGGAAAAGAGGGGACGGCATATCATCACCGGTAATAATCAATCACTGTGTGAACTAAAAACAAAGGGACCACTGTTGCAATACACAAACCAGTCATCGTGTCCCCCAAACTAGAGACAGGGTTTGAAACTCCTGCTTTTAGGGAATGTCTAACCAAATTGGCCTGCAGACGTTTGATGTATTTTCCCGTCCACGAACTCCAACCACAGACTGTCATATAGCAGAGATAATGTGGCTATAACTGACCCCCAGATGATATGCGTGTCTTACACAAAAAGGAAAAAACGCCCTGGAGAGACCAGTTAAACAACCACTTTCTAGCATACCCACTAGTTAACGTACAATTACAGATATATCTCTGCAGACCAGTCACAAATACAATCCATATGATACTTGTCAGTAGAACCTTTTCCGCGTCTCAAAAAAATTACGAAAAGCACGGAGGGGTTCTTTTGAAACTTGTACACGAAACAAGTTTTTTTTACAAAAAACAAAAAATATACTGATCATTTCTTGAAGTATGCCTGCATAAACCGGTTTCTCTGTGCTATACCTTCTTGCAAAAGCACTCCATTAGAATTTTAAAAAACCTAATAGTCTCACAGAAAAAGAAAAAAGAAATCCACAAAACCCAGTATTACACGTCCTTCACGTTAATGTCCTTCCCAGGTGACCGAGAATCGTTCTAAAAATTAAAAAAAAAACGTAAGTAACATGTATGATAACGCTGCTTCCCAATAAACACAATCATTTTATGCAAATTGCAAAATGTTTCATTATGTAACAGTCAACATATATTATGTCTTGTTTAACATCCTTTCTAATTTGCATAAACAACTACTATCTCAAAATCAATGTATGCATATTAAACTCTACACTCATAGCTTCAGACAAAATTACAGTTGAACAATAGAGTTCACATTTTTCAAAGTGCATTTCTATGTTTGCCAATTGCAAAACATGTCACTTTATGTTTTGAATATTTAACTTCACACCGTCATTCCTAATTTGCATAAACAAGGACATTATGCAATTTAATAATCAGATGTTAAGCAAGATTAAAAATAAACAAGTACGATGTTTTAAATGTGATTAAAAGGCATTTGTTTCATGCCAATTCCACATGTTATTTCACGTCAGAGGTATTTAATTTGATGTAATATCCTTAATTTGCATAAAATAAGTAATTTTATGCATAAAAAAAACATGTGTTATACTTTATACACCTAACATAAGAAAATATTAAATCTTAACAACAACATTAATGTTACAAATGCCATTAAAGTATGTTTTGTTTGTGTGATAATGGTAAAATATGTCTTTTAATGACTGAAACAGTCTTTATGACGTTTTATGACGTCATAACTAATTTGCATAAAAATAGGCGTTAAGAGTCCAAAGATCAAGTTTCAATGTTCAAAACTAAATGTTCACGCGTTTCCCACGGAATCCATAATATGAACGATGGCTGCAAGACTGTGTGTGGTAAATGATTCGAACCGCTATGCGAAGGCGTACAAAGTCTTTTGCTATCGGTCTGACAAATTCAGCGTGTACTCCGACTGGGTGGACGGTGTGTTTAGCGAGACAGTGGTCGATAAACTCCAGGCCGCACTGGACGGACAAGAGGAACTACGGGTCCTGGGAGTCGGCAGTGGGTCCGGTAAGCCCTCACGTTGTGATACTTCGTAGAAAAAAGTCACACTTTTCTGTTGCCGTTTTGGGGTTTTGTTTTTTAATAATATATATAGTTATATAAAAGATGCGTTGTTTGTTTTTGCTCTAGTATGTATTGTCCAGGAATACACGTACATGTATATTGATTGCACGATATTCATCGGTCGTATAGGTCTAGTTATACCATGGAGGAATAAACTAGATTTATTCCTCCATGGTTATACTCACTCGTACGTCAAGTCCGCAAATACTCACCGCCCGCTCGATTGCGTGCAACATGAAAAATCATCAAATGAAAACGTGACAACTGCTGGTGTTTGTTATTCCTCCATGATTCAACCAACAACAGCGGCCAACCTACTTTATGCCGACAGTATACCTACCATACATTATTTGTATTATGTTTATTTATTGCTTGGTAAAGGTGAAACGGACTGTGCGGTGCTGGAGAAGCTGAAGAAGCAATTCACACGCATCAACAGTCGTGTAGTTGAGCCTTCTCGTGAGATGATAGTCAAGTACAAGGCACTGGTTCAATCCAAGGCTCACCAACTGCACGGTGTCGAGTGTGACTTTCTACAGCAGACGATCGAGCAATACCGAAAGGCGGGAGATTTGACCAAGTTCCATTTCATCAGCGCAGTGCACAGCATGTACTACGTGGACGACTATGATAGCTCGCTTGAGTATCTGTACAACTGCCTGATCCCTGGTGGAGCAATGCTTGTCATTATTTTGTCAGGTAGCCTATATACATGCATTTTTGTTTTTAAACTTCCCAACGTAATCACACGTTACTTGAGAGTACGAGATGAGTCCACGATGTGCCTTGCAGAACGCAAGCCAATGTACTTGTAGCTTGAGGTAGTGATAGCACTATAGTGTTCCCCAGGCCGGCTAAAAAAATTCGTTGATGGGTTGGGGCGGCCTGTTCTTGACAAGCGAAACTCGTTAGTGTAACACATTGATGGATAGGTTCACGAGGCTATGAAAATAGCCGCTACTTTTCACTCAAGACTTATTATTATTGTTATTATTATTATTATTATTAATTCTTTCTAGTAATGAAACCAAGGGTCCCCCCAAAACGCCCTAGCTCGTAAGCCTAAAGCAACCCCACAGAGAGAAGACAATTTTAGAGGTGGGATGAAAACCCCAGAAGAATACCCTGGAGAAAGCTCACGGAATCAGGCAGGGGCTGAAAACCCAATCCACATGGCCCAGGCCGTATTCGAACTTGGGTCACAGCTGTGGAAGGCGAGGAAAGAACCGCTACGCCAACCTGACTCCCCTTAGACTTGTGCTAGCAGTTTTACTCGAGTCGATTCATTTTGACATTTATTAAAGCATGTATAGTGGGTACACAGTAAATAAGTTACCAGTGCATGCCGTGGACCAGTGGAATTCCCAAACTTCTTTCAGAACGCCGGAGCTTAGTCTTTGCCCCAAACCACTGTATTCGACATTGCGCTCGCTAACGACACGATTTATAGTCCAGCTCCCTAGTTTGGTTTCCAGACCTGACAACTTTTTAATAAATTGTTTATGAACATGCAACCACCAGCGATAACAATAAATAACGATAATAACTTGTAAAATATTTTGTTTTGTTTTTTCTTCCCCAGAACAAAGTGGATGGTTTCGTTTTTGGAAGCGCTTTCCAAGTCTTCAACCGACTGGCTATAACTACAAATCTTCGGCAGACATACGGAGCTCCTTAGACCGCCGAGGTATCCCCTTCACGCTGCGCCCCAACCCAGCGCGCTTAGACATCACCGCGTGCTTCGACCGAGCTTCGGAGGAAGGCGGCCTGTTGGTGGATTTCCTCACCGGTGTCTTGAACTTCCGGGAGGCGGCGCCTGAGGATCTGTTGACGTCGGTCATGGAGTGTTTCGGTGGCAGCGATTGCTCCGAGAGGAAGAATGGCGCCATTTACCTGAACATCGACTGGGATGCAGTTGTTATTAGCAAGCCACGAGAGTAATGAAACTACATAATATATCTATAGTGACTTTCTTGTAGAAATAATTATGGCGGAGCATGGTGGTGGTTTCTTCACGTATAAGACCTATTTCTGAAACTGCAAATAATCCGATTTTGTACGAAGGAAGTCTGTAGGCAACCGTGGTAAAAAAAAGGCAGATGTTTTTTTAAGTAAAATAAATTATATCCCTTATTAAATTTTGTATGATATTATTGACGGCGATCGCGATTATTTTTTAAATAAAATTTTACTTTTGGGAACAATTATACAGGATATCCAGCGCAATCATTTTGCTAGATATCTACAATCATTATTCACTTTCAAAATTAATAAGATATTTTTTAATAATTAGATAGTAAAATCTTTCGATATCTGCAAATGGTGTATCCTACCTTTAAGTTATTGACAAAATGTATACCTTCGACATGGTTTCATGGATTTTGATTAAACTTGGATGCGGTGATAATTTAAGCAAAATGTGACTCGTTTCTGGTTTGTGTGAGCAGATCACATATTCAAAATGTACTCATGATGACTTGGAAAGGTAAACGTTTTTGATTGATGTGTGCACTCAGCAATGCGGATATTACTCTACAAAATACTGCTTATTGATGGTGAACTGGCTTTAACATTCTTTTTCACAAAATATATCAGTGTGACATAAGCTCCGTGCCGGTGTGCTAGTCTCAAGCGAGCGGCGCCGGTTGGCCAGTTTTCCGTACTTTTTAGTGCCCTGCTCATTGCCACTACATTTGTACGGCTGCAGCAGAGTGTAATTTACAATGCACATGCGCAATATGGACACAACCACGTGTTTCGTACCGCCACACCGCGGGCTTCGTACAATGTTTTGCGCCGCGCACTGTATCTCTTATGGTTTTTGCTATATACACGTGACCTGGAGTCAGTAGACAGCTCTTTGTTAAAGCATAAAACCACAACAAATATGGACAACTTGATCTAAATGTTAACATAAAAGCTGTTCTGCTAACGTCTGCAAAACGTCTGGTCTTTCTTTGTCAGGTCATGGAGGAATAAGACCTTATGTTCAGGTCGATCATCAGTATTGTTGTAGTCCAACTTTTCTGCAACCCCCCCCCCCCCCCCCCCCCCCCAACAATAATAAAATCCTACCATTAACCTCTAAACGAGTCTCACATTTTGCCGGCTGTCGAAACATAACCAAGAAGAGACGGGAACATGGAAATCAAGTCACTGCCGTGTGTGGTAAATGATTCGAACCGCTATGCGAAGGTGTACAAGGTCTTTTGCTATCGGTCTGACAAATTCAGCGTGTACTCCGACTGGGTGGACGGTGTGTTCAGCGAGACGGTGGTCGATAAACTCCAGGCCGCACTGGACGGACAAGAGGAACTACGGGTCCTGGGAGTCGGCAGTGGGTCCGGTAAGCCCTCTTGTTGTGATACTTTGTCGCAGTAAGGAACTTTGTGTCAACATTGTATTACAACTTTAGTATTGCCGTGGTTTTTTTTAAATTTGTTTTATAATATATAATTATAGCCGTAGTATGTAATTTCTAGGAATACACGTTTATTGATTGCACGGCATTCACCGAGCTTACAAAGGCCTTAGTATACGCCCAGTCTGCAAAATATTCCCTGCCCGCTCGATTTCGTACAACATGAATTAATTACTCATCAGATAAAAACGTGAACACTGCTGGTGTTTGTTATTCCTCCATTATTCAACCAACAACAGCGGCCAACCTACTTTATGCCGACAGTATACCTACCATACATTATTTTTATTATGTTTATATATTGCTCGGTAAAGGTGAAACGGACTGTGCGGTGCTGGAGAAGCTGAAGAAGCAATTCGCACGCATCAACAGTCGTGTAGTTGAGCCTTCTCGTGAGTTGATAGTCAAGTACAAGGCACTGGTTCAATCCAAGGCTCACCAACTGCACGGTGTCGAGTGTGACTTTCTACAGCAGACGATCGAGCAATACCAAAAGGCGGGAGATTCGACCAAGTTCCATTTCATCAGCGCAGTGCACTGCATGTACCACGTGGACGACTATGATAGCTCGCTTGAGTATCTGTACAACTGCCTGATCCCTGGTGGAGTAATGCTTGTCATTATTTTGTCAGGTAGCCTATACATGCATTTTTGTTTTTAAACTTCCCAACGTAATCACACGTTACTTGAGAGTACGAGATGAGTCCACGATGTGCCTTGCAGAACGCAAGCCAATGTACTTGTAGCTTGAGGTAGTGATAGCACTAGCAGTGTTCCTCGAACGGCTAAGAAATATGTAGATGGGTTGGGGCGGTCTGTTCTTGACACACGAAACTCGTTAGTGCAAAACTTAGATGGATAGGTTCACGAGGCTATTTTCACTCAAGACTTGTGCTAGCAGTTACTCGAGTCGAGTCATTTGACATATATTATAGCATGTATAGTGGGTAAAACAGCAAATTATCTCTACGTCAATGTGTAAAACTATATTTTGTGTTGCTTTTCCCCTAGAAAAAAGTGGATTGACCCGTTTTAGGGAGCGCTTTTCAAGTCTTCAACCGACTGCTGGTCATAACTACAAAACTTCGGCAGACATACGGAGCTCCTTAGACCGCCGAGGTATCCCCTTAACGCTGCACCCCAACCCAGCGCGCTTAGACATCACCGCGTGCTTCGACCGAGCTTCGGAGGAAGGCGGCCTGTTGGTGGATTTCCTCACCGGTGTCTTGAACTTCCGGGAGGCGGCGCCTGAGGGTCTGCTGACGTCGGTCATGGAGTGTTTCGGTGGCAGCGATTGCTCCGAGAGGAAGAATGGCGCCATTTACCTGAACATCGACTGGGATGCAGTTGTTATTAGCAAGCCACGAGAGTAATGAAACTACTAAATAATAACTATATAGTGCTGTGACTTTGTTTGTTGTAGAATTAATTATGGTGGTGCATAATGGTAATGCGGGACGCTAATGTTGTTGATGTGAATAATATTGCCGTCATTGGGGGGAAGTCGTGAATTGCGATGTCCCCACAGTTACCCCTTTAAATCTTTTTGTTTCTTTCTCTGTTTTAATATTACATTTTCGCCTTACTTTTATTAGAGTTTTGCTTATCTTTTGGGGGCCGAAAACTATAGTAATAAAAAGGTCTGAGCTAAATTAGGTCCTGACTATAATCTGCTGACTGTCAAAATGCTGGTAAAATCTGCAGCGCAACCTCAAGCGTAGCCGTTCGAGATGATTAGCGCCCTCAATATCGCTTTTGTAATAAGCGTTATAAGCAACCTCGTTATTATGGCAACGAGCTTGCCGCGCCATGTTGTCCCATCATGCCTTGCGCTGGCGTCGGGTTCAGAAGGGGTGGAGTTGGTGTGGGGGGGGGGGACACTTAGGACTGCATTTTCAAAAGGTTTGGGGCTCTTACCTTCTTTTAAAGAAATCAGCTGGCTCGGTGATATTATTGTATCTTCTTTTTATATATGGACTTTCAACATGTGATTTTTATACTTATTTGAGGGTGCATGGAGAAACTTTAGTAAAGTTGATAGCAACAGCCGTCGGGTAAAATGCAGGCGCGCACCAAAACAAACGTTCAACGAGTCGGGCGCGCGTCTGCTCTGTACGTACGCCGGTAGGGGGCGTCCGTTCCTATACCGCGGCTGCGCTAGCTAGCTGTGGCAAATAAATAATCCCATTTGAAAAAACTCCTTAAAAAAGTTCAACCTTGGTCCAATCCTCGCCAAAACACGATCTGGCTATCAGCTGCATCAATTATTAAGAACGGACGCTGAAAATGGCCGACTTTGGTTACGGACGAAGCCGTACTTTGCACAGAACTCGAGCTGCCGAGAGACCACTTACAGACCTCAACGGTGTCAGCGTGAAATACAGCTCCTCTACGCCGGCCGTTCGCGCCGCTAGCCCCGCTGGAAGAGGTCTCGGTGTTAGCTCTCGTGTCAGCAGCGCCGGTAGTGAATCTATGCAGTGCCTGATGAATGAATTTCGGGATCTTTACCAGAGTCGTCTAGAAAAACTTGAGGCTGAGGACGATGGGCATGAAGAAACAACGAAGGTAAAATAACCTTACATTGAACAAGAAAATTCCCAATTCGATGTAAATAAATGGACAAAATAAAAAATACAGTTTTCAACAGCTGAGCTAGACTAGAGAAACTTGAATTGGTTTGGGGTGACGAATACAGAGTTTAGTAGTGAGGTACTCAGTATACTAATGTATTTGTTCAGCATTTTGTATTAAAGGTAGTAGGATACACCATTTGCAGATATCAAAAATATTTACCACCGAATTATTAAGAAATATCTTACTCATTTGAAAGTAAATGTTAGACAGCCAGCAAAATGATTGCGCTAGATATCCTGTAATTATTTCGAAAAATACAATTTTATAATAAAAAATTCGCGAAAAAACAAAGATAACATAAGAATAACTGCTCGACGCCGTTTAAAACAAACCGCTGTTTTTTCGTGCTTTTCTCGGCATCCATGATTGTAAAACTTCGGACAGCTCAGTTAAACGATATTTACTATAACTTAAGTATAAAATACAACCCCCCAAATCTACTCATTCATGATAATTCAATCAATGACCAATGGTGTATACTACCTTTAACCCTAATAATACTGTTAATTGTGTTATGTGTTAAATCCATAAACTTTAATATGAATTTTCGCACACCCAAGGCAAGGGTTATTAAAAGCCTGAGTATAATTTGGTTAACATTAACACAAAGTCAAAGACATCTCTATGTAGTCTTGTTTGCATAATGAATATCGAATCTGCTCGCATATCATAGACGAGCGGATATTGAGTTTATACTTAAAGGATTACCAAAAAGAAATTACACAATTATTTTGCAGAAAAAACTTCGTATCTTACAATCCTACATCAGTGATCTGACAGACCAAAATGATGTTCTTCTTAAAACTGTGGAGGATTTGGAGGGAGAAGCTAACGAGAGAGTAGGCCAGCTGGAAGAGCAACTACAGCAAACGCAGATGGTAGTCAAGGTTTGTAAGCTGGTCATTTTCATTAATTTGTCTATGCAACGTTTTGTGTCAAATACCAGGAATTTATTTGCTGGGAGTGAAATCCTAGGAAGAGTGAGGTGGGGCAAAGATTCCTTGGTTGCAAGGGACATATTAGTTTAACCCCAAACACGGCGGTTGACATTAAACAATGAAGGCAGCTTGACTTTCCTAATCAGTTCACGTTGGATGACGTATATAAACACAAAGTTTTCCCCAGATTTTAAAACGGATGACGCATAAACACGCCACGAGCAAGGCTGGAAATGTCTGTCAGCAGCGAGCCATGCCGAAAATGCGTGGGTGCATGTGCTTCCCGGTACCATCGGCCTGAACCCGCCTCGGATCGAGTTTTGTTAACAATAATCCAGCGCGTCAACGCGGTGATGTTAAAATAATCCCGCGCGAACTGGTTAAAGTCTGTGGAAATAAGCTTCCAGTTGCTGCTAGCTTCGTTTACACCATCCAGACCAAAGGCAACTTTTATAGTGCAAAAACTGCAAAGTACATGTAGTTACGTTTTTCTAAGTCAACACTGTAAAAAAACAAATTGCTACTACTGTAGTACTCACAACTACCTGCTCTACTTACACCTAGACAAGTACGCAAGTAGATGAAAACGAGTACTCTCGAGTACTCGAGGACTCTCGTGTTACTCGCCTAGCAGTAGTAGTAATGCGTTTGAGAGCCCAAAAGGCACTATAATTATTTTCCTAGATGCACATTGAGCAGGTCAAAAATAAGATTATCAAAAATATTGACAAAAATAACCAGTTGAGTGGTTTTTTTTCTTGATCTTGCAACTGTATGACGGCAGGAGACCAACGTAAAGTCCCAGGACATTGAACATGAGCTGCGGCTGGTAACCATACAGAAGCAGAATACTGAGCAAACACTCCACGTAAGTATCATATATGTGACCTGTCATCACAAAATGAGTGTAAAGTCGGCCAAATCAAAAATTGAGATATGGTTATTTCTAAATTCTGTGGAAACAGAGCTTTCCAATGGTATATAACACTTGGAGGTTTGATACTCGATATTTTATTTTATTTTATATTTTTTAGTCTGGAGTCTTAATACAGAGATTATGAGAAAACGGGCATTTCTTGCGAGAAATTGTGTGAACGCGCAAAAAAAGGCTTAGTCAAAATTGTCTCAAAAACTTTTTTCTTTTTTTATCTGATCGTCCTGAAAAATTGGGAATTGATTGTTGGGGATTTCGTCTTAAAAAAACCCATATAATCTCAAAATCGACCACCCCTTCAAATTTTGACTTTGACTGGCTGTACTGGGAAATCACTCCGTGCGACTTTACGCTCATTTTGTGATGACAGTCACATATGTATTTGTGCATTATAATTTCCTGCGAGATTGGACAATGGAAATTCTCTATTATATGGTATAAATGAACAACTACTGGCAAAGCTCCAACGTGCTCAAAATGCTGCAGCACGCATGTTAACCCGCACTCGTAAATTTGATCATATTTCGCCAATTTTGAAACAACTACACTGGTTACCAATTCGTCAAAGAATTCAATTTAAGCTACTTTTGCTCACTTGGAAATCACTTAATGCTATGGCACCAGTGTATATTAATGAACTTCTTTCTCCATATATTCCAAAACGCACTTTGAGATCTGCTGACAAAATTCTTCTGACTGTCCCTAGAACTGTTTCGTCGTTATGGTGATCGTGGATTTTATGCAGCTGCTCCCAAGCTTTGGAATGCCTTGCCATTCGAACTTCGCAGTTGTAGTTCCATCAATGTTTTCAAAAAGTTGTTAAAAACTCATTTATTTGAAACTGCTTATAATATTTGATTGTTTTTGCAAAACATTTTATTGTGATTTATGAACTCATTTTGAGCTATGTGATTTCGGGTATCGCATTGCTGACAAATACCTTAATACATGTATGTTCGGCCATTTTTTTTCTCATTTTGGTCGGGCAGGAATCAGTTATTGCTGTTAAGTTGTTGTAACTGCTAATTCTGGTCTTCTCCTCTCTTTGCTTGTTTGCCATGTGCAGCTGGGCAGTGTGTGTTGGTACTGTGATATCCTCTTTGATCTTGTAGGGTCACATTATTGATCTTGAATTGCCTTTATGTTTTATTTATTGTTGCATTTTATTTTGGTTCATTATTTTTCCTTTGTCATGTTTGTGTTTTATGTTGCGCCTTAGAATAGGTTTTCTCTAGATAGATGGCGCATTATAAATGCTTTATATTATTATTATTTATTACCTCACTCAACACTTTTTGTATATTCAAATAATTGGTATTCGGTTTGAGGGGGGGAAAAAATGAGGAAAATAACCAAATTTTGGAATATATCTTGTGGCTTTGAATTTGATAAAGGATTTAGAGCACCGCTTCGATCGTCAAAGGGAAGAAAATGAGGCACTACGAGACAAGAACAGCGACCTGAACCATGACCTAGGCATCGCGATCGGACTGATTGGCCATGCGAGGTCGACGGGCAAGTGGGATGTGAGTATCTGCGAAACATTTTGCGTTTTCCTATAAAATCTGATCGTAAGGTATAGCACGTGCTGATTATATTTGTTAGAGTCTATTTTTTGTTGAGAGAGGAGTACACAAATATGTACATAATAATAAGAATATATATGTTACCAATAATGGTACATTTATAGGGAGACTTTCCTATAGACTTGTGCACACAAATTATTTAATTTGTCTAACCCCTAATTCCAATTCTTATCCCAACAAAATTTTGTATATTTATGTTTTGGCCCACAAGCAATCAATCTAGCCCCAACACCAAAAAGTAAATTGCAACAACAGAAAACCTAAATGTTACTTTATTTAAAAACGTTATTTTTGCAATATTAAAACAAATAATACAAAATAATTATTAAATAAATTTAAAACAATTCTGAGTCATTTTCACTTCAATATTTTTCTGCTTGTCATGTTTTTTTTTTGCTGCAATTTCAAAGCATAGTATGCAGGGGTAGCTCAGTTTAATTATTATCATATGACGCGATCTAATTCTGTGATAAAGTTTATACAAATATGTCAAATAAAAAAAAATTAAAAAGGGAAAGTGCCCACATCAGACAAGATTATTTTTGTGTGCCTTGCATGTGTATTTTACATACATGTACAGGGCCAAACATGTTTATAATCGCATCATTACTCTTCATTGTGCGAGAGATATGTTGCCATGGTTACAGGCTCCAGTAATTTGATCAAATCTCCGAGGTAAAAATCTGCTTTTTCCTGTTCATAGAGCCGGGGTGACATGCATTGAATTTGTAAGGCATAGAAGTTGAGATAATTGCTGACACACCGGGGACATGTATTAACATGTATTATGCAAATAATGAACATTTGTGCGAGTCAGAATGCAACTGGCCTTAACAATCGGTATGTACAGTGTCGAAAGATGTCTCCTAAGCAGCTGAAATTAACAGACATTGATTGATATTGTGCAGTTGAAGGGATGAGAGGCCAATTTCATGAAGCTGCTAAGCACCAATATTTGCTTAGCATTAAAACTCTTCCTTGGCAAAAAACAGGGTTATTACAAACCAAATGTTCAGGTGATGTTTATTGTTTGTTTGTGACTGGTAATCATCAGGTCTGGTTTTTTTTTTGCTTAGCATGGAAAGCTGGGGCCAATTTTCTAAAACAAGTAAGCAAAAACATTTGCTGAATGCTCGTCACCGTAATAAACATCAACTGGAATGTTGGTTTATAACCCTGTTTTTTTCCCAAGGAAGAATTTTCATGCTAAGCAAATTTTTGTGCTTACACGTTTTATGAAATTGCCCCCTGGTAACTTGTTTTTACTAAGCAAGACTTTTTTTATGCTAAGCAAATTTGTGCACTTAGTTAGCCCTAGTTATAAATTAGCCCCAGTTACAATCTAAATAAAACAAATTCTTTTCAAAAATGTTGTTTTTCAAAATCTGTTTGCAGAAAAATAACCACTGCATCACTAAAGTCAAATTACAAGTTGGCATTTTTGAGCTGGACAAATAATTTACTGGCTCTTCATTTGGTCCATCAGTAGCATTTGGTTTGCAATTATACATTAGGGTGTGCACAGCTGTGTCCTGATGAAGTGGCCTTTTATGCAAAGGCTGGAATATTATTGAATCTGTTGGGAGATATTTGACCTTAGATGGCAGATCTTAGGGTTGGCAGTTGAAGTGCCTATTGAGATGCGCATGCATGGACTGTCAGTTTGTGTCCCAATCATTTGATATGGTGATTGTGTAGTTAAGGTTTTGACAAATTGGAGTCAACGATTTTTTTTAATCATTCCAAATTGACTTTTTCATTAAATTACAATTTACCTTTTAGGAAAAACCTCTCTACCTGTGTGTACACAAGAGAAACCTTAAACAAATATAAAGATAACGAATTTAAGATTTAACGACATCCTTGAAATGATAAACCAACATTTAATAAAACAATTATGTGGAGGAGCAGTCTTGAGCAATTTAACTCATAGTCTGTTGGTAATTCGGCAGGTGGGTTCGAGTCCAGCCTGGGGGTTGTGGTACCTGTGCCCCTAAGCAAGGCACTTTGTCACTCATTGCTTCTCTCCACTCAGGATTCAATGGGTAACGTACACGTGAGGGCAGAGATTCTAGCTGCTTTGCACCAAAATGGCAGCATCAAGCTCTATACTATCCCCAGAGAGCCGAGATGGTAATTGGAATGTTTCAGTGGCTTGATGATCAGGGGTAATAATAATGTAAAGCACTTTGACTACTTGTATGTTAAAGACACCCAAGTATCCATCATAATTGTTATTGTTATTATTATGAATAGTTTGGCAGATTAGATGCCCTGCACGTTGTGACCAGAGAGCAAATCCTGGGCCCCAAGCCTCAAGACATCCCCAAGACAGACTCCATCATGCAGAGTCACATAGAAGACCTGAAGTCGCAGCTACGCCATCGAGACGACATCATCCAGAAGCTACAGGACGATCTGACGGGAATCCGCGATACTCAAATGAGCTCCGCAGACGAGGTAGGTTGGAAATTTGAGAAAGGGTATTTATTGTGCACGTACGTTTTTGTATGATATATACATCTGGACAAATACAATCATGACAAGAGGACATGCTTGATTTGTCTCAACTATGTATGAATTATATAAATGACCGTATGTATACCTAAAATGTTAGCTTCGGTTTAGTTAAGGCCAGTTTACACTTTTCTTGAATGTTAAACAAATTTGACGTCGCGAAACATTCGTCCAGAGTTGAAATGTGTCTGACTTTTACAAATTTGCCATTCTCTGACGTCACAAATTCGTGTGCGTGCTTGCTTTTGTGTTTTCCGAGTATAAACCGGCTTTTACAGGAAATATAGTTTTTTTTACTGGATTGTTGGTATTTTGATAAAAAATGTCAGTTAATATTGTTGAGTATCAAAACAACAGTGTCGCCATGTGGTGTTATTGAAATACTGTTTCCGCCTAATATTTTTATATTAAATCTACCATAATTGATTTATTTATTAAAAACAAATGTAAAAATGAACCTTGATTTGTGTTTTTCTCGCGGTAGATTGCGCGTAGAGGCACCGTTCTGGACTCCACGAAGACAACGCTGTCCACTATTCACGGCCGCGAGCAGCAGCGCATGGTCAGCGAAACCGACAAGGATATCACGATTATGAGACTGAAGTCGTCGTTGAGGCAAGCCGAGCAGAGTAGGCATGACGCTGTGGAGGAGGTATACTTAGCGTTAATTAATAAATACCTGGCTTCTGATTGGTCTCTCGGAATATACAGCATTCACAGCGCTAAAAACATTCACATTAAAATTAAAACAATAATGTGACCCCCTCAAGTTTTGTCGTTTCTCTTTAGATGGCCGGCAAAGAACAGAACATTGACCAGTTCCGTTCCTTAGTCAACGAGCTGCAAAATGAACTGGTAGTGCGAGAATCTGAGGTACGATCATAAAACCCACCCGTATATATTGAACCATAACTACCTACCAGAGTTGTATTCGAGTCCCTGCAAGTCCTTGCACAAGTCCTTGCACAAGTCTTTGCACAAGTCCAGTCATAAAGCCAGTCATAAGTAACTGGTTGAGCAATGTCAAAGGAATGCTTTTGTCAAAGCTCCTTTAAATAGCTTGTGATTTGAATTTGAACTCGAGGACTTGCAGGGACTTGCAGGGACTTGCAGGGACTTGCAGAGACTTGCAGGGACTTGCAGGGACTTGCAGGGACTTTCAGGGACTTACATCGTTTTAAACGTGATTGTTTTATTTATATTTTCAGAATGTCAGCCAAGTGCAGACCATTTCACTCTTGAAGGAAAAACATCGGCAATCGTTTGATCAGGTAAATTTGATTGCGTTTTCTAATGACATAATGATTTGAAACTAACGGTTTGTGGACGTGACACAATGCGTGTTATAACTGTGTCGCAACCATATAGCGAAAATTTCGGTGTCATTAATAAATTTAGTTAAAAAAAATAAAATATTTGTTTAACTATGCCAATTTTTTTTTTAAATGCTGATATTTTTTTAATGTTAATGTCTTGCCAGGTTCCCCATATGGAGCAGCGAATCAAAACCCTGGAGGCGGAGCTAAAGCAGTCACATGACCAGAGGAGGAAAACCACAGACGAGGTAAAGTTTGAAAACAAACTGTAATCTGCCGTTTTAATTTTTGTTTTAATCTGCTGTTTTTATTTTACAATTATGCAACGTTTGATTTGGGGTTTTGCATATTAAAAGGAAAAGGTGATATAAGTCGCGCTATGCATTTACGTGTAATGGCCCACTCAATGTTGAGAGGGTAACATTTTATTTACATTTGTATCCTTTGAATGACATCTTTGATATCTAACGTTTCAGGTTAAATTTAAAAAAAAATTCGATTTTTAAAACAAAGTGAGAAAGTACTTTTTAGTTTTAATTGTGTTGTGTTTCAAAGCCTGTTTTCTCGTTCGTGTTATTTGAATTCCATGGAAGCTCTTAATATGCAAAAGCATCATATCACCGGAACTATGTACCAAATGAAAGCTTATATCCTGGACTTTTTAACTATGTATATAACTCTGTTAATTGTTTTTGTGATTACCGTTTTTCCGGAGTGGGTTACAAATTGTAAGAGGTTTGTGGATGCCCCATGTTAAGTGACTATTGCTCAGTTCAGACAGGCGTTCCACAGTTGCGCCAAACCAAATGAGTGAATTGAGTCCGACGTCTAAAACGTCTGGGCGACAAGGTGTGCTAGACGGCGAACAAACAACTGCTGGCGTTTGTTAGAGCGACTCAGGAGCGACTTGATTTTAATTTGGTTCGGCGCGACTGTGGAACGCCTGTCTGAACTGAGCGTAACTCTATCAGGAAAAGTGTGTTTTTAAAAAGAAGCCAAGTTATTCATTGAAACGTTCTAGTTCTGTGTGCTTCATTTATTTAGATTGCTGTTCTTCAGTCGAGACTGAGAGATAAGCAGCTCTCAACTCAAGACAGCCACCAAGTGTTGAAGCAAGAGGTATGATTTCAATTTGTTTCCTCTGTTTTACTTTTCAGTTTAGGCTTGTACGGCACCAAGAAATGCATAAAATGTATTCTACATACTTTCATGGATTGTGATGAAGCTTGGATGTATAATTACCCTTGGGTAAACAAAAAAAGGAAATTAAATCCTGTCACGAGCCAATGTGGCTCATCAGGCCGTTGTTTAACTCCGATTTGTCTAGCATGAAACGACTGGGAATATTTATATTCCCCTGGATGGGATGCTAGTCTATCGCAGGTTACTCTCCGGCTAATGCTGGTACCCATTTAAACTCATGGGTGGAGAGAGGCGTGTGGGGGTGAAGTGGCTTGCCCAAGGACACAAGATATGGCCAGCAGCTGGATTTGAACCCTTGACCCTCTGATCATGAGTCAGTAACCATAACCACTAGCCCACATTGCCTCCTTGACAGAATTTGATGGATTTTAATGTAGCTTGGATGGAGTGATCACTGGGTGATGGATCATCAAAATCACAGCCATTTCGAAATGGCGTAATTTAAGGTTGTTGTTTAAAAGTACACCAAATTTGACTTTTTTAGGAAAACAAAATCACGGGAAAAGGTGACACTTGCGATCCGCAGATCTCTAACCCCAATTTTTTTCAGCAAGATAAATACAATGTTATAAACATTTTCCGAACAGCTTTCCAGACGGGATGAGACAATTCAGCAGCTCAGGAAGGACGTTCTGAGTTTTCAGGAACGCCATGATGACACACTGTCAGAGGTAGAGTCAACAGAAATGCTTTGCGTTTCCTAAAAGCTTGTCAGCACTCGCTATTTGTTTTCTTTGTTTGTTTGCTTGTTTACTTTTGGGATCCATTTTTTTCGGGACCTTTTGTTTAAAGGGGCAATAGACCATTTGTGACCTGTTCCAACGAAACCCGGACAAAGTCGACTTTTTAGTTTTTCATATTTTGCTTTTTTCAAATTCTCTAGGTTCTCAGCTTTAAAATGATGTATCATTTACATATGTACCCCCACCCTATCTTCCCGGGGGTCTGGATTTAGTGATAAAACCCTGACAACCTAATTATGAGATAAACAGCTTTGAAGTTCAGAAAAGCGTATTATTTCTATACACAAATGTTTCACAAAATTGACAAAAAAACACACTTCTGGTAGACGGATTAATAGTGAGTGACTTAGGAAAACCTAAAACCTCAAAATGGTAAAATCCATCCAGAAATGACTTCAGGAGTACATTGTGACAAAACACATTGTGCGACTTTGTCCGGGTTTCGTTGGAACAGGTCACATTTGTCAGTTGTGCATTGTTATCGTTTGAAGCAGCAAAAGTGCAAAGTTTTAGCTCTGTGAATGTTACATATTCCGATAAAACAAAATTCTAAGACTTCAAAAGAGAAACAGCACAAATTGGTCTACCTCACCTTTAACATTGTAAATATTGTGGCTTGTGAAGTTTGCAAAATGTGCAGTGTGGGTTGCAGTTCTGTTGCGCTGTAAGAATATTTCGATCTTGACAAGATCTTCTTCAGAGCTGTGACGTCTAGGTGGGTTTCCAACTATATTTGACCGGCTCTACAAAAAGGTGTATTAAGTCGCGCTGTGCATTATCATGTAATGGCCCGCTCAACATTGAGAGGGTGAACATTTCATCCAAATGTAATTTTTATTTGTTGTCGTGAATGAAATCTTTAATACCTATAGTTACAGGTTTCATTCAAAGAAATGTTGATTTTGATGAATAAAGTGGAAAAAAAATCAATTTTGTGTGCATCGTTCTGTTGTAGTACAACAGAGCCGGCTTTTTCAAAGCCTGTTTTCTCAGTTGTGTAATGTGAACTCCAAGGAAGTAATCAATATGTAAACACGACATATCTCCAAAAGGGGAGGGGCTATGGAGCTCTATTATATACCAAATGAAAGCTTACGTTGTGGGCTTTCTAACCATGTATATAACTCAATTCCTTTTTTTTGGCGACTTAATACACCTTTTTGTAGAGCCGGTCACATATTTGTTTGTGGCATGTCTAATGTTAAGAACTAACTCTGCACACATTTCTGTCAGTTGGATAATCACAAGAGAAGAGTGGAAACATTTCAACAACAGGTGGAGAAGCAAACTAAAGAGGTAGATTACATAATTAACTAATTAATTAATAATAAATAAACTAATTAATAAAAACCATGCTGACCATTCTGTAGCTAAATATACTGAAAGGACCTTTAACCCTAACCCCTAGGCCCTTTTTGGCTAGGAACAATCCTCCATTTTCCACCACGTAAAAATTAGATTCATCCATTTTTACTCTTTACAAATAATATATTAAAAGTAGCTCAGATTTGTTTATTTTTTTTTCCTTCGTCAATTTGTATTTTACAGTATGTCGGGCTGGCTTCACCAAAACCAAGTATTGCTGTATTATAATCAGCAAATTCTAGTCAGACTGCAAGTATTTCTGAACAAGAAACTAGGAGACTCTTGCAAATCCTATACATCTTGTCTAGAAATGTTGACACTAACAAATCTTCGCTTTTTGTGTTATAGGTCAATGTGTATGTTAACGTGCTCATATAGATAGTATTATGACCAAGGATCAAAACACAAAAGAGAACAAAGGGAACAAAGAATCCTCGAACGACATTTTTTGTTGTTAACATTTGTCCTCATTTTTGTCATTCGGGTAGCGTTAGGTTAATAGGGGTATGTTATAGTAAAGGTCAAAAGGAAACACAATAGGGTATACTCGGATCG
Source organism: Crossaster papposus (assembly GCA_037893245.1). Taxonomy (NCBI): domain Eukaryota; kingdom Metazoa; phylum Echinodermata; class Asteroidea; order Velatida; family Solasteridae; genus Crossaster; species Crossaster papposus. Next base: position 164,943 of record JBAIAA010000982.1, on the reverse strand, counting down.
TTATGTGGTTCACGACTGTGTGGATATTATTTATGCACCTAATCACTAATTCTAATGCCAGTGCACTTGATTTGTATTTCTCTGTGTCGCTTTTTATGTAACCTTGAACTCAGTTTGAAGCGCAGCAACGAAATATCAGCAGTCTGCAAGATGAGGTGGAAAGGAAAGTCACACAGGTATTAGCGGCTGTATAAGAGACTAACCACCAAAATTTAGTCGGGTTCCTTGAATTTTACACATACAAAATCAAAGTTATTTTAAACTGGAACCATACCCTTTTCCGGTAATTTTTTTCTTTTTTTCTTGGAAACTAACAAATGTGACCCGCTCCTACGAAACCCGACATAAGTCGCACAGGTCTTTTCGAGATACAGCTCGTCAAAGTTGAAAATGGGGTGAAAAATCTGGCTGACATCGATTTTAGTTTTTCGTCATATTTCGATTCTTTAATATGTATACTTTAACCCTCAGTTAAAAAAAATCAACTTTATATATGAGAAAGTACCAAAATCGTGCATTTATTGAGGCGAACTGTGTCCCAAAAGTGGTAATTTGTCTCACAAATACATCAAATTTTCATCGGATTATCGCTACTCTATTCGACACTACGCACTACCTACCTATATAAAAATGGTATCGTTCAAAACGTGAGGTGTTGATCTCCCTAAATATGGTAAGAATTAATGAATTATGCATAGTATGTCATACATATTCATTATTTAAAATGATAAACAAACTGCTTTTGTCGCTAGCCTATCGGTCACCTGATCTGATTCAACGACTTTGATTGGTCCGCAATGACCGAGTCGGCTAAAAATAAACGACCCTGTGCATCTTACAATCGCTGGTGCCCGTCGTTAACCGCGCACATGCTACTGAGTACGTGCGTGGAACCCGCGATTTACCGAGCCTATTCATTCCACTGTCAGTGTCAAGCTTTCGATATCGTTCCATTTACAGTACAAAATAGTCGCTAGAACTTCCCGAATTATTCCGTTGTTACTCAATTTTAAATACAAATTGGTGTTTAAATAAACATCCTTAGTTAAAGTCAATCGACCGATATGCCCCAAAAAAAGCAGGACGGTGTTGCGGAGGCATTGAATTTGCTTCGCGATGCCAATCTGGAGAGTGCAGCCTCCAGCCATGAACGCGATACACTTGCTTATCAAAAATTTCTTTACCGAGGCAAACGAATCAGATTCTGATTCTGATTCTGATACTAGTGACATTGTTGACGTGGATTCTGTTCAGTCTACAGGTAAGTTAAATGTAATTGAAATCATGAAAATGCATGTGTAATTATTATTAATAGACCACGGGCATGGCCTTTTGGCCTCTATTTATATTAATTTTATGATCATGGTGTGCCTTGCCCTTGTTTAATCTTGCTGAAATATCGAAATTATAATAATCTAGTATAGAATAATGCAATTGTTAAATAAATTGTTGACCTAAATGTCTTTTAAAAAATAATAATGAATCCATGCACACAACGTAAACACATTACTAAAAGCGCAATGAATTTTTGAATTACATGTGTTTCTCGTCAGTTGTTAAATTGAAATTAATGGAAGAAAGATTTGTTGTTGCTGTACCGAAAGTGTATGTGTATTGTACACGTATCAAACACACCATACCAGATGTGACTGTCTTTCATGCGTTGCTATAGTCACGGTCATGTAAGTTCTACCTAATCAAAACAACGCCCACTAAAACAAGCATGAACGTAGTGCCAAGGTTATACGCAGATCGTGTCAATTTATCAAACGTACATTGAGTTGACATTGACTATAACTCTAGTACTAGTAGGCCTAATTGTAATAAACGTAAACATTAACTGTATTAATTTCCTTGTCTTTTTTAAACATTTGTAGGTGAAACTGTTTCCTGTGCTTATCCTGCATCAGAAACTGAACAAGATCCCACCACAGAAGATGTCATTCCTAACAAAGGTGAAAATATAAATTTATAAACAAACAATAAACAAACCTCAAAGAAACAGAAATAGAAAAAGGGGGGGGGGGTCGAGAGAGACACAACAGTAAACAAAACGTCTCTCAATGTCTCTCAAACTGTATTCTTGTATATAGTGCCATGTAAACCACTTATAATGTTTCCCCCTTGTAGGTTCAACAGTTTGAAGCCTGGAGTGGTGTGTGTCAAGAGATACATTGCTGACGAAGAAAAGGAGCTGCAACTTCTCAAACCTGGCATGACTACGCTTCCTAAGCAGCGACCACCAGTAGTTCCACCCGTCGGTCTCTCTTTGGAACGGCAGCAGTACCTTTATCACCAAATCCGCGAGTTCTGCACACCTGGTACAGAGGATATTGTTTGTAGACATCCTGCAGTTGAAGTTCAGGAACCAGAGACAGCAGTTGGAGCTCTACCAAAGCGTCCGCGCAAAGAAACACAATAATAACAATCAACATTTGCCTTACAACTGTTTGAACAAGTATTGCATAACTTGCATGAAGGCAAAATCGACTTAAAATGAAACAAGACCTTTTTATTATTTATGGCCATTTATTTGAATTGTAAACTATACTATTTGTTTTATCAAATAATCAAATCTTACAATTTTTGTTTCTTGAATACATGTACATACATTATGTACATGCTTGTGCCTGTGAAAGTACTATTAATAAGACAAAGAAAAGTGTAATGTTATGTCTCTGTAAACAAAATACAAATATTGTATGGCCATGAATCTTAAAACAAAGGTTATTGTGTCTCAATAGGCCAAGGAAAATACAATTATTAAAATATTTCTGGTCAAAATGCTTTTTGCCCCTTTTTTTGTTTACACGGTAATTTAAGTAATAATTGTGTACAAGAAACCTAATTTTTTTTTTTGGTGGCCATAAATTTTTAAAATTAATTATGCAAAATTGAAATTAATTCACAGGAAATGATAGCTATGTCATGATAAGACACTGTACCAAATTTGAAATTAATATCATTTTTCTAATGTACTGGTTGCTATGGTGTTTTGAAACCTTTATTATAATAAATATAATTTAACATTTAAAGGCATTTAACTCATTATTTGATTCCCATAGAATCGCATGTACTCGTAGTCTTAAAATCCTCATAAAATTGGAAATAAGCATGGTATAAAGGTGGTTTTGGTACCAAATGAACGCTGAAGATGTGTTCTAAATAGAAATAACAATATCTCACTTTAACAAAAAAACACTTATGTCTGGTTTTGTGGGAGCGGGTCACAAATGCTTTTTATATTGCGAGAGAAATTGTTCTAAAACTTAGTAAAAAAAATAAAAACAATTTTTAGAATTGAACAAAGAAATTGACTGAAGTAGTAACCCTAACCCACATCCTAACCCTAGTATTTTACTTTTTTGAGTAAAATCCAAAAATCTATTTTGTGAAATTTCTTATGGAGATCTTCTGTCGAGACCTTTGACTCCCATTGTTCCCATTGTGTTCATGTCCTTACTTATCCAGCCCTGTGTTTGGGGGTTTCCCCAAATCATTCAATATCTTTGTTCAGGAGTCGCTATTCAGAAGCCATAAACTCGTAAATGGATGTGCATGATTTACCAAAGCTGCATTTTATCCCCATTCAAACCAAAATATTATTTGGCATGTTAGCATCTTGTCTGCATTGATTTGTTGCAATTTGTTGCTGATCTGTGGTGGTTTGGTGAAATTTCATGTTGTGTGTGAATTTGCAAATCATTCAGAAATCGGCAATTTTGATTTTATTCTGTGCTCCTTTGTTTTTAGAGTAATACTTGTACAATTTATGTATTAACGCAAACAAATAAAGAGGCGTTTATGTTTAAGTGAAACAAGGAAGTTTAAACGGAACAAGAAAGTTCAAACCGGCATCTTCTGTATGTTTTATAATAACTCTCTTTGTTTTAGCTAACCAAATCTAGTCAGAATTTTTCAAAACGGATTTTTGCAACTGACTTTTTATTCAAAACCCTATTAAGCAGTCGTTTAATCTTTAGGTTAACTCTAGTTTTTGAAAAAAATTGATCAGCACTTTGAAAGAAAATGTGCCTTTATAACCTGTTTTAGCCGTCAAGATGTGCCAGTCACAGCAGTTCAAACCATTCACTGTTTGTTGAAGTTTTACCCGTAGTTTCCCTCATTAATTAAAAAACACTGACCTTTTCTGCACAATTAAGCCTGCTAATCTTCAACATATATCTGTAATAGTGAACTATTAAAACTTTAAAATGAGTTTTCCTGCTTGTTTTGAAGGCGATGGTTCTTTTCCCCAAAAAATATTTTTTAATGGAGCTTGTAAAATTTTTTGATATACATCCAAATTTGTTTAATTTACCAAAATTTGTCCACAGATTGATGCCTTATCAAATATAAACCAAAACAAATTGACCTCTTGCCCTCAGCTACAAAAGAACGAGGTCGAGGCACGAAACCTTGAGGCAGACCTGGCTGCCGTCAGCCATCAACTACAGGGGGCGCTAGACGAGGCCTCCATGAAAGAGCGCACCCTCAAGGAGTTGCACCGGGACCTAAGCCAGAGCCAGGCCCAGTGCGGCGAGCTGCGTGCCCAGGTGGAGAACCTCAGCAGGCAGGTGGCCATGCTGTCAACAGCCTCTCAGGACTCACGAAATGCACTGACTGAGGAGGTGAGAGAAGCTGTGGATCTAGCATTTTGGAGATTAATGAAACCCCGGCTTTATCTCTGGACTTTGGCTTCAGGCTCAAGCTTCCTATATTCCCCATACCTGACGGACTCAGCTGGTACATTAAAAGTGCATTTTCTGATACGGAAACACCAAACTCGTTGGCAAGGCCAATGGTTGGTGTATTTCAAGTGAATTAGAGCATAGCAGGATTCTTATTAATTTTGGAAGGTACCTCTGGTACTAAAGCCAGAATTTCATAAACCTCTTTGGATCCGGTTATATTAAAATCCTGGCACGCATTTTTTTTTTATCAATTGTTATAAAACAGTGTTTAAAATTATGTTTCAGTATCATGAATACATCTCTGCTTAACTAGTTTGTGCCGGAGGATGTGTATACACGCAACTTAAAAAACAAAAAAACAAAACGAATGACTGATAAACACGCCACAAGCAACTCGGCGCGAGGCCAAAAATATCTGTCAGCGACCGGCTCGCAGCTGGTATGTGTGCGTGTGCTGCCCACGGACTGCCGACCTAGGCCCGCTGTGGTCGATGTTCGTGAAAAATAATCCCGCGTCTGGGTCTAGTGAATAAATAATTAAAAAATAACAGCGCGAACTGGTTAATTTCTTAAACAATTTGTACTTCAATTTTCCACGTGTTTGCCGCGGTAACCACTCTAGGTTGCCGAGCGACATGACACCATTGTGCAGCTGAGGGGCGACCTACAGCTTCTTGAGGAGCAATACCAGGAGAGCCTGATCCAGGTGCAGCATCGCGGAGAGGTCATGCAACAGCTCAGGCAAGACTTGAAGAGCACCAGCACCGAGGTAGCTAGGAGGACAGGCTAATAACTTTGACCGTTAGGGCATTCCTAACCTGTTGACGAAATAATAATTAAATTTTGGCATTATTTGTTATGTCCGAGCAAATTAATTTCAATGAAATTTACTTTGACCTTGAATTTGACCTTGAATTTGACCTTGAATTTGACTTTGTGAATCACTCGACCCTGAGCCGACTCTGGGTCCAAATATCCCCCAACTTGTTTTGTACAATATATACAAGCAATTGAAGGTTGCTTCATTTTTTTTGGGATAAAAAGTTGGCACAAGTCCTAGAGCAGGCGTCCAAGACGGAGGAAGAGGCACGGGACAGGGCCGCAAAGCTCCAGGTAGAGCTGACCGTCAAAGAGGGCGCCCTTCAAGCCACCAAGACCGAGTTGACGAACGTGCAGGGGAAAATCTCCAAGAGCCAGTCGCAGGTAAACTAATGTTAGTGACTTGTAATCAGCTGTTTTTGCTTTGTAAGAAAAAGTGCATGAAGGTTTGGCTGGTACCACCTGTTTTTTGTAACTGAGAAAGACTTTTTTAGTGCTAAGCAAATATGGCCGACTCATGAATAAAACCCATAGCCTTGTGTGCATATTTATCTGCGACGTTCTTTTCCGTAAGAAAAATCGTTGAATCTTCTTGTGCTCATGCGCAGTTGGAATACCGAACCGTTTTATTGGTTCCTGCAGTTATGTCTCAATTTGCCAGAATGCCCGGTCAATTTGTGTCTCTCCAAAGGTTGAGAATCGAGAGGATACCATCCAGCGACTTCAGCGTCAGGTCCGATCTTTGCAGGAGGAGTCCGAACGGAGAGAGGACTCGGTGCAGAAACTGGAAGCAGAGCAGATCAAGTCCATCGAAGAGAAACGAAAACTTGTAGACGAGGTAAACAAATTGATGGAGGTAGAATTTGATGGAGTGATCTTTGGGTAGGGGTTCGTCAAGTTCATCTCGGGGTTATTTGAGGTCATCATTTAAAAAGGCACAGGACCCGTCACCCGACGATTTTGCAAATCGTGTGCGTTATCGAGTGATTGCTTTCCTTCATCACCCCTATAGCTGGCCAGAAGAAAGACCTCCCTGTCTCAGATGGATTCTGAGCTGAAGAAAACCAAGCAGAAGCTGCAGGATGTGATGGAGGAGAGCGGTCGTCTGGCTGCTAGAATCCAAGCGGCACAGATCACTGCCCAGAGTGAGCAGGATGTCATGTCTATCGAGGTGGGTTCAAACCCAAAGCATTGGGGAGAAAATTTATTTTTAGTTATTTACTGACTTATATTTTCATTAACCCACAGCTTCCATGATCCAATCGAGCTTGTTTGAGGAGCAATTATTGATCATGTTGTCTTCATCTTTCTAGGTGTGCCGTCGGGATGAGGCAGTGCAGAGGATGAAGAACGAACAGACAGCGTTGAGAGAACAAGTCATCAAGTCGGAGGAGAAGTTATCCAAACAGGTCGGAGAAGAAATATCATTTTTCATTTTTGAAATTGTGCAATTCGTAGTCGCGTCCATCACAAGTCAGTCTTAAAGTGAAAATCACATGTCGGACTTTAGTCTAAATACAAGTCTGGTTTGAATCACTGCTGCACTGGTCTGTCCGGCTTTTAACAAGTTTGACATTGACCGGGCCCAGGCGCGGGATTGTTTGGCCTAATTACACAAATGCGCATGTTGTTTAATACCTTTGAGTATTTGTTTTACAGACTAGTTTATTAGACGTCTTTTGTTATTGGCTGTATGTTTACATTTTATATTTTTCACACCAATAGGAGATGGCATTAGAGCAGTTTAGGCACCAGTTGAAGAGGGCCCAGAATGAAGTTAAGAGTCGAGATGAGAGTATTCAAAACTTGGAACGGGAGATACAGGACATGAAGCAGATGCACAGTGGGGCTAGAGACGAGGTAAAGTGGGTCAGGCAGAAGATAGTGCATGGCTAGCTGGCTGAATTTTAAGGATGGCTGGCTTGCAGGCTAGCTGGCTAGCTGGCTAGCTGGCTGGTTGGCTGGTTGGCTGGTTGGCTAGCTAGCTAGCTAGCTGGCTAGTTGGCTAGCTGGTTAGCTAGCTGGCTATCTAGCTAGCCAGGGCTAGCTAGCTAGCCAGAGCTGGCTGGCTAGCTAGCCAGAGCTGGCTGGCTGGCTACTTGGTTACTTTGTGGATAGCTGCAAATAGGTATACTGCAGCTTTTAACTGGACATTCTTCACTCTCAGGTTGAACGTCTGGAGCAAGCGTTACAGGAACTGAACAGCGAGTTTCAATCGGCACAAATAAAGGAAGATAATCTTCAACAAAATGTAAGCGACACGTGTTTCTTTAAAGTGTACACAAATGAACGGAAATGAAACAATATGATATTTTCAGTTTTTGGGTTTTCACAAAATATTTTTTTTCCGTCCTCAATTAAAACGAATAGGTCAAAATAAAAGAAGACGTGATTTCAGAGCTGAAAGCTGACGCTGAAACACTCCATCAACAACATAAAGAGTTTCTTTCCAAGGTGAGATTTAAAAACGTTCAATATTTCAAAGCTAACGGCTTGTCTCAATGTGTATCCGGAACAAATTCGGGACAAGTAGGGGACATTGCATCGGTTATGAGTGGCAGGATTCTGAACAACCTCCCGCCATCTTTCCGCAATAAAGTTGTCAGTATTGAGGAGTCAAGCAATTGCAAATGAAAATTCCTCTGAGACAGAGTGAATGATTCTTCCCACAACTCGTTCCCGATATGAATTGAGACAGTTGCGAAAATTTCCCAAAACATTGTCTTTCCAGACACATTTTTGAAAAAGACTGCATTTAATTGTTTTCCTCAAAATGACAGTATGCCAGAAGGAATAATTTCACATGGAGTTTTATGTGTCATTAATATTTTGTAATATATTTTGTAATATTTTGTAATATCTTGTCAATGGAAGTTTGTCAATAATAAATTTAGTCAGGTACTTTTTGGATACCTTCAAATGGCAATACTCGACCTTTAAATTCCGAACGAACGCACGCACGCATGCACACAGTTATGTATAGACCGGCAATCGTGGACGGGGCATTGTCCGACCGTCTTCCCTCTTTTGTTTATACTCTAACGTTTTCGGATGATCGCCATAGGATTTGTACACGAGAAAAGATCGTGGACGTTGTGTCAATCGTGGACCCATTGTTTGACTCCCATTTATTTTGTCCGACGACCACGATTGCCGGTCAATACAAACGCACACAGCATTTGTGTTTACCAAGCCACCTCAATAGTGGTAATTGCCCGATTTGTCTTTGTCTTTACCTGATGGCGTCTTCCCTGTTGATGTCCCGCCAATAGATTGCGGAGAGAGACGGGGTGCTGCAAAAGCTGAACAGCGAGAACTCAAAACTCAAGACCAGAAGTCAAGAGAAGACGACCGAGGTACGACACAAAATATTAAGACGTTCTGGCAAAATGAGACGGAACTGGGCAAAGGGCAAAGTGGAGGAAACTAAAAAATAATGGATAATTGGGAGATTGTAAGGAGAATTTTATCCTCTTTTTCAATACCTGAGAACCCCCATTTGAACTTCTGCCCAGTTCCGTCTAATTTTGCCAGAACCCCTTACTTATGAAATGTACCGGGAACACAATGACGAACATCAATTCGCATTTTTGTATCACTGTGGAGACATGGCTTTGTTCTCGTGTACAAAATAGTTAGAAAGTCGAGCACGTTTTTCAAAATGCTCCCATTTTAACCATAATTTGTTTCCTGGGTTGAAATTTCTACCCAATATACCCTATATTATACCCTAACCCAAACACTAACCCTAACCCACATCGTAATCCTAGTTTTTGAGTAATTTAAGTAAAATCCAAAAATCTAATTCGTGAAATTCCCAGTGGAGACCTATTCATCTATAGAAATTTACCCTCCGGAGACGTTTTGTCTCCATTGTACACATTGTGTTCATGTCTCCAGAGGGTACCGTATTTCGCACCGTGAGGTCTGGGTCTGTGCAATCCGCATGTAGTCACCAATCCGATAAATGTAATTTGGATGAAATCTGGATAAATGTGCGCCTTTAATACCATAGTTGCTCTCTTCGTTAAGATCCAGAGGCAGACCAACATGATGAAGCGATTAGAAGACTCTATCACTAAGGCTCAGCTGGACATGGAGGAAATAAGACGCAAAAACCAAGAAGAGGTAGGTACATCAATTAGGCCACAGCCACAAAATGCTATGAGAATTACTCCTGATGGCCTAATATAAACAAGTAATGTAAACTCATTTTGTAAAATAAAGTTGCATACCATCCCTCTAAAAAGCACACGTTTTGTCTTCCTTTTTTTTACAAACCTCAGGCTGTGCTTGAATACTTGGCAATGTCTAGAAATTATACATGAGTCTATTGCAAGTGGCTACGTACAGCCGCTACCATAAACTTGTGTGTAATTTTAGGCCACAGCCAAGTAATGCGGACACAGCCTTAAAATGCATTTAAGACCACTGTCGCAGTCTTAAAATAACTCTGTAAGGGTTTTACAACCAAACGATAGAGTGAAACTAAATTAAAAAATGTATAATTACATGAATATTAAATGCACCCTATGAAAAATGCTTTTAGAATTTTAATTTTAATTTATTGTGACTTGGTTGCTTTTAATATCCATACGGTGTGCAAGTCCTCATCTCTGATGTCTATTGCATTGGTGAAAGGAAGGTCACATGATCACACATCATCCAATCAAAATTGATATCAACTATGAATATTCATGAAGAATGTTTTCTTCTTTTATCCATGCTTCCTTGTTTTGGATTCTGCGCTAATTTCGTCTTCGCTCCTAATACTGGAACTTTGGTTTGACTGGGGAAAAAAACCAAATTATCTCAAATAATGATTTCATCTTGTGACATTTGTGCTTGTGTTGGTCATGACTGTTGTGGTCAATAAATATTCATGTTATCTTGCATGGAATGCACGACATGACTGGGACCCATTTGTGCCATTTCCGAAGCCCCGGGTCGTCACGCGCACACTGCTTCACCGCACACTGACGGCCGTACGCTGTCAGATCCTCCTAGCGACAGGATTCTTGAAATTACTGGAGGATAGATATTTCACCTCGGACGTGTTGCCCTCGGCAACATCATCCGAATAGAATGCACCAAGTATTCATGCGACTGTGTTAATATTGAAACAACTTTTCTTTTTGTTTTTGCCAGTTTAAAAAAAAAAATGGTTATAAAAATTCAAAAATGGAAAAACTGTCTACACTTCCGATCTGTATTTCTTGTGCACAAAAAAAAAAAAAAAGCATGCTGATGCTGGTCATCTGCTAATATTTGTATTTGTTTTTAAACTTTGATTGTTTGAAAGAGGCTTAATTTTGCAGACGTTAGGCACACTGAAGGTTTAAGTGCCTGTATGATAAAATGCACTCAGAGCTGAAAATAACTATGCACTTTTGTTCTGGAACAGTATTAAAAACGAGCCAGTTGTGAGCATGTTCAGTGGAATGCTAAGAAATATTTGTAATTTATTTTCTTCCGAATTTGGGTTGATATTTTTGTAAATATCACTTCCACAAATATTGGTACGAAAATGCCACTATAGATCAAACGGTATTTACTGAACAACATTTAGCTGTTTTATCAGGTAGGCGTATACCTAGATAAAGTGACAGTTTCTTTTGTTTGAAAAAGGTAGTAAGGACATTTTTCTGTCCCCATAACATTTTAGAGCTCCAGTAAAGGGGTCTAGAGGTAGTTTTGGGTTAGGGTATAATGAAGGGAAATAGTGAAAAATGTTGTTCTCCGGATTATTAAAATAGTGACCATACCTATTGTACATGCACGTACGTATTATGTACGCGTATATCAATCATGGAAAGTACATGTGGAATATGCTTGTTATTAAAACCTGTATGCCAAATGCTATTATATGTACATACACTATGCTGTCTATGCACATTTACACATAGTTGAAATGTTATCCGATTATAGACTTAAGATTATAGACTTAATTTATACAAGTATATTATTAACCCTAACACTCCCAAATCCTATAAAATCAATATGATTTTGCACACACCCTAGGGAGTTAGGGTTAAAGTATATAAATGCATCAGATATTATGCATCACATCTAAACATCGCACGGAAATAAAATAAGAAAGACTATATATTAACCTTGTTTAATGTTTAATTCATGCGGAAAACTGGTCGATCCAATTTTATGTCCAAAGTCTATTGTACGTTGTCCATTGGGCGTTAATGCATGATGCATGTTGCTCAGTCGTGCTGGGAGATGTGCATGTTGTTGTCCATAGAATCAAGAATGGTCCGTTGTCTGTTGAAAAATTGTCATTGATGTACAAAATAATGAATGTTGCTTGTTACAATGCATTTACTTGTGTGTACATGTACACTACATGTTAGCCATACTGTGAGAAAAAGGTAATGATCTTTGCATGATTTTTGATTCAAAGTCAACTCATATTATGTGCATTACACATTTTGTCACAAAATTTGCATGAAAAAACCCTGGGAAAAGTCATAGAATTTGATTTTTCAATGTACAGGCCTGAAAAAGTCAATGAAAATTTGCATAATTCACAAAGGACATGGAAAGGTCGTAGTAATTTTTTTTGAGAACCGATTTATTTTGAAATGTAAACATTGTATACGTTATTCATAGTCTAGCATCGCGAATCTGATTTTATTTGGTTTATGCCCCACACAATGCGACAAATTTCCCAGATACAAGAATTTTATTTTTAAATACAAAACTGCTTTGTTTGTTGTTTTTCTGTTACTGTTAAGCAGTTTTCACAGAACTAGATTTGATTTTCATAATTTGGTCATAGGATAAAAAAAAATGAATTTTGTTGTCTGAAGGGTGCAGGAATCCTGTCAAATTATGTCTGGTGAGACCCTAGTCATTGGTGCATATACATGTGTGTTGTGTTGTGTTTCACCTGTATCAGTCAGACCTTCATACGTGTTTGAATTGGCTAATTATCTTCAAACTTTTTAATTGTGGCATCACATCTCCTTTTAAATGTGAGCTGCGTCTAAAGCCTGGTAAGTTTTCTACAACGTTTTAATAGTAGAATGCCAACACATACACAGTTATGATCAACTGAAAGCGTAGTCTTTGAAAAAAGATGTTCATCTTGTGAGGTGATAGTGCTGATAATGCTTACCATTTTGTGAAGACCTACACTCTCTGTTGGAATAACTTTTGGGAACGACTTTAACATTGTTGAATGAAGATATGTTAGGGCATTTTAGAAAGCTTTTAATACATTGTAACAACTTCTAATCTTTCCCTGTTAATGTTGTCTTTGTCTGGATCCAGCTTGCGCGACGGGATGAAAGCCTGGGAAAGATGCAGGATGAATTAATGGAGTCACAGCAGCAGTGCACTACCAGTTATGAAGAGGTTAGAAATGCACCTAACTTACTACTTTTTGGTTTAAGTCAATATACTGCAAAACAAAATATAACACACCTTGCATGCTCATGGGCAGTTCATGAGCAGATCAGCCCTCTCGCCGTTCTTGGCCATTATCCAATCTGAGTGTCTGTTGAACATAATATTCCAAATCTTGGGCAAACAAAAACATTAAATACGTGCATTATTCGTTGGGAAAGGAGCCCTGCTGTTTTTCCTCGACCTAGTGCGCACGGGACAAAATCATTTAAACAGTTTTTACTTTGTACTCCAAACCACAGAGACCAAAAAGTAGTACCTGGTACCTATGGTGATTTCAGGGACTTTTCAAGAGACACATTAGAAAATTTTGTAGAAATTTAGAGAAAATAACAAATCTTTTTGGACTCCTGTACATTTTCAATAGGCCAATTTCACTTCCCGGCATATTTATGTAGATCTAAATTGATTAGGAAACTGTTGTATATTCTATCACGTGCTGTCTTCCCCAATGCTTGTCTGTGTGTGAACATGATGTTACAAAAACCACCCTAGCTCCCCCCTGTCTCTATCCCTCTCCTCTCTTTGCAAAGGTGATGAAACTTGAAGACCTGCTTGACCGCGTCCGGGCGGAGAGCGCCAAGCTTCGGAAGCAGAGCGAGCACGACTCGGCTGAGCTGCTGCGACTGGCGGAGCGCTGTCAGCAGCTGGAGCTGGACCTGGCCGTGGTCCAGGAGAAGCACAGGACCTGCCAGCGGGAGGTGGGGGTCCGGGACCAGACGGCGCTGCGCTTGCAGGCGGAGCTGGACGCGGCCCTGCAGCAGTACCAGGGGACACTGCAAGAGGTCAGTCAGCGATGAAAAAGAAGCAGAAATTTCTATTATTATTGTCATTTCTTTTTTTGTCTCGCCTGAAAAAAAGTTCAGAAAGAGACTCTGCAATCACTCAGAGATGCGAACATTTACGATTTAGGCGTAATTTATATGATTTATTCACTCCGATTACGATTGTACAATTCTTACATGATTTTCCAAGATTTTCCAAGATTTTTGGAATAAAATACGTCTGGAAAAAGGTAATAGGTTATTCACAAACATACATTTTTTAGTGACACTAGTTCAGTAAAATAGTGCATAATGTGCCACACCTCAATCTTGTTTCAGTTGGGAGCTCACGAAGAGGACCTACATGAAGCCAGGTCAAAGGTCAAGAGTCTACAGGGAGAAGTTCGCGACCTTAGAGATGATTTAGCTCAACGAGAAAGAAAGGTAAGCAATCTATATCTCGCACACTATTCAGAATTTAGTTTGTCACTAGGAAGTGGAATTTATAAAGGAGGGGGTTTGTGGTAAAACATTCATATAAAAATAGGATAAACCATTTGCTTTTGTTGTAATGTTCAAATGGGGGTTCAAAGTTGCTGGTTTTCTGACCCCACATCAAGTAATTTGCAAAAAATTCAAAATGAAACTGTCAAAATATTAGCCTAAAATTGATAGTTTTTTGAAACATTCCGTGAAATTGTAGCACCTGTTATCCCGTCATTTTCAAGAAAAGTTGTCTTCAGTACTAACAATTGTTTGTTGTATATATTTCAGATGGCATCAGATGAGACATTTATTCAGCAACTCCAGGGGCAATGCCAAGCTTCAAGAATGGAGGTATTCATTGAAGAGACTTATCAACTCCACGGTTTCTATTCCTTGGTATCGTGGTTTAGCTTTCAGCTTCCAAACTTGTTATCATTCCTTTGCCAAACACAGGGCCAGACCAGCCTAGCGGAGATAAGCCAGCAGCAGACTTCCCTGCAAGCAGCCAAACAGCTCCACACGGAGGACGTGCGCAGCTTCACCGCCCAGGTGAACGACTTGAAACACGAACTAGGGGAAGTGCGCGCCTCGCTGGACAAGAGCGAACTGCAAGGCCTGCAGTACAAGAGCGCCATCGACGGCCTGAAGAAGGATCTCGAGAAGACGCAACAGCTGCATAAGAGTGCCATGGACAGGGTGAGAGGAAAAAATGATCCTGGTGGCAGGCGGTATAGTAAAGTTTCCTAACTTTAACGTTTCCTTATCTTTCCTCATGCATTGTTAAACCTTTTTGTTGACTAACTTCAAATTATTTCAGTTAAATACTGGTACAGAATACCTTGATAATGCTTGCTGTTGAACCTTCATAAGCATTTCAGTGTCATGAAATTCCGACAGGCCAAAATTAAAAACTGTGGCTTCCAAAATTTGGCACCAAATCCGCCAAGTGTTCCCTAATGTGGCGCACTTGTGAAGTTTTGATGTCGCACTTTGTTTTCACGCGAGTCAGTTTGGGATGACAATTTCGCGACAATTCATAGGCATATATCCCCCCCCCCCTCCACCAGATTGCCCAAACCAACCGATCCCTTGAGCAACAGGAAGACTCGTATTCCCGCGCCAAGCAAGACATCGCAGCACTGCAGGACCAGCTTCAGCGCGGCCAGTATGCGACGCGGGAGGTCAGCACCGAGCTGGCCAGCTACCAGGACCGTCACACCCAGAGCGTGGAGCAGCTGCAGAGAGCCGAGGCCGGTGCAGCGGCGACTATGCGTGGGCTGGAGAAACAGATCTCAGAATGCCAGACTAAGGTCTGAAAATGGTATCAATATCATGCTGTGAACCTCCCATTAAAACTCCAGTTGGTTTTACTTGACTTAAGACGTTCAAGTCAGCTGCTGTACCTCTTTTTTGGCTTCCTTGACTTAACCAGTTCGCGCTAGGATTATTTTAACATCGCCGAGGAGCGGGATTATTTTTAACGAAACTTGATCCGAGGCCGGTTCATCAAGCCAATGGTACTGGGAAGCACATTTCCGGCCTTGCTCGTGGCGTGTTTATGCGTCAATCATTTTAAATCTGGGGAAAACTTTGCGTGTATATACGTCTTCCGGCGCAAACTTGAAACCACAGTCACACTCAGTGTCCAACTGCTTTTTCGACCATAAAGCAATCACCATGTAGTCACTGACATAATAAATCACTGTCAAGAAGCAGGCAGCCCCACAAAATATAGTTCAGACAGGGCAGTGACTACCCCAGTGGTTTCCACCTGTGGTTTAGCTCTTGGCTTCAGTTACAGTAGTTTATTGCCTTATCTATAAATGAAAACTGCATTTCAGGGAGTTTTAATGGAAGGTTCCCATTCAAAACCACAATCTATAAGTTGCAGGATTCTTCTTCGCAACTTTCCAACAATTAAATTATTAGAGTGTTGTCGAGCCAAGCAGTTGTGAATGAACATTTTCCCCTGGAACATGTCTGGGACAAATTCAGAGTTCCTTCTGAACAAAGATAGATGATTCTACCTGCAAGTTGTACGGAACACCTCCCTGGTATGAATTAAGATGGGCCCTATTAATCAAGCCAATTATGTGTTTCATCATCACAGTGCATCATTTTGAAACTACAGTGCCCGATGCAACCTTCAGTTTCATACCCCAAAACTCTCAAAATTCAAATCGCGTCTCCTTTGAATAGATTAAAGACAAAGACGACACCGCAGACAAGCTCCGCCGTTCCCTGACCGACCTGGAACTGCAGCTGAACGGCAAGAGAGACCACGCCGAGAAGGCAGAGAGGGTGATAGACACCCTGACAAAGGAGCTGGACAAGACCCAGGGGGAGCTGAGAGCCGCCAAAGACAAACTGGACAACAACCAGGATAACATTGAGAACTTGAAAGAGAAGTTGCTGGAAAAACAACAGCAGGTAAAACACCCAAAAAAACTCTGCAAAATTGCTTATTTTGTATTACTTTGACATTGCTTGGTGAAAAAATAATTTCATATTTCTCAAGTTCCTTATTCAAACATAGGCAAATAATTTGGTAAGTACTCCATTTAACCTGGGTTGAACTATTGACCTCAAATCCTAGCCAAACACCTAGGCCAATTTTATGGAGCTGCTAAGCCAAATAAATTTGCTTAGCACACAAATTTGCTTAGCACAAAAAAGTCTTGCTCAGTTAAAATAGGTTACCAGCCCAAATATCCATGTGCTTTTCATGCTAAGCCAAAACCACCTGAATATCAGTCGCAAACAATATACATCACCTGAAAAAATGGTTTGTAAGCCCATTTTTGCCAAGGAAGAATTATGCTAAGCAAATTGTTGTGCTTAGCAGCTCCGCGAAATGGGCCCTATGCCCTTTGATAAGCACCTTATATATGTCTGTGTACTAGAATCCCAGTGAGTCTAGCCAGCCTTGTCATCAAGGGTCAAGCATGATTTGGGTTGTGATGAGTTATTCAATGACACGTGATCAACCACCCACCAATCAGATGACAGAGATTTAATCAGGTGTTATAAAATAAAATAAGGTTCAACTTTATTGCAAAAGAACAAATTAGTTGTTTTTTACAATCCGTAGTCGGCTGAATATCAGGAGCAAGCCTGCAAACTTCAGGCAGATCTGAAATCTTATCGAGAGGATCACATACACACTGTGCTGGAGGTATGTCAGGATATTAACTCAGTTGAATTGGCATTTTGGACTCTCTATAAACTTTGTACACAACGGCTGAAGTAGCGTCAGGATAATACATTATTTCTCAAATGACTGCAAAAAACAAGCCTGAGCAAAGCAGGGCTGTCCCCAATATACTGAATCGTCAATTATTCGAATAGATTTTTCCCGGTTTCAATAGGCAAGTGCACACATGACTGTGGTGTTATTTTAGCCTTTGGTGCAATTTGATTTTCATTTATTTTTATTTTTTTACTGCAGGTGAACGAGAGAGAAGAGAGCTTACAGCAGCTCCAGCTGAACCTGCGCCAGCTGGAGAGCGCCCTCATCAGCAAGGAGCGAGACGCGGCCGACCTGCGCAGCCGGCTGGAGGAGGTGACCTATGACCTGGAGGAGGCCAAGCGGCATCTGGAGGAAGCCGGGAGGGAGATACGGGAGCTGGAAGACGTCTCCAAGCAGCAGCGACTGAGCATGGCGTCAGACAGCCAGAAACACCAGACGGAGGTAAAACGTTTAAAGGTTTACATGAATAAAATTAAAACTGCTGCAAACTGCTTACTGGCTGGAATGACCTGAAATATACAAATCAAATAAGTTAAGAGGGCCTAATATTTCGATCTTAACAAGATCTTCTTCAGAGACATAATGGCTGTGTACAAAAAACAAACAGTGTTTAGGTTTACACGGTGAAGATATCGATAGGACAACAATTTACGCTAGCACCATGTGGCACATCTCTTGATGTGAGTTTCTGGTAATGAAACCAAGGATTCCTCAAAAGCACCGTAGCTTGCAAGCCTGAAGAAACCGACAGAGAGAAGGCAATGGGAAGAAGTTTACAGTTATAGCGGTGGGAGGAAAACCCCAAAAGAATATTCTGGGGGGAAACGCACGGAATCAGGCAATCCACAAATGAGTCCGGGCAGGATTTGAAGCCGGGTCACAGCAGTGGAAGGTGAGGAGAGAACCGCTACGCCAACCTGACGGTTTCTGACAGAGAAAGCAGAATTGAAGCTTTGAATGTCAGAGTTAAGGTGTTAGTGCTGTGCATTTTGGAATAATTTAGTCTTTGCTCATTGGATCGTTGAGGTGAGAAAAACAATTTTATGAATATCATGTAAGTAGCGATATATTTTAAGGAAATTGTTGACAAGCTGATATTTGACAGATTTTAAAGAGGCAAATTACCGCAGATATTCCTCACTGATGTTCTCAAGTCAGGTCTTGTGGTCACAGTCTTAAATTGTCCAGTGTCTACCTGAATTTATTTCCCTTTTACTAGGATCCTCACACTAATTTCTACTTTCCTCAGGTGCTGAAGTTGGAGGATCAGATCAAGCAGCTAGAGGCCAGCCTGTCGGAAGCCAAGAAGGCCCTGAAGACCCTCAGCCAAGAGATAGAGAGGAAGAAGGAGAGCCTGCAGAAGAAAGATAGCGAGATATCCGTCTCCAAGGACAGCATCAAGATCAAAGGAGATGAGGTGGGTCTTAGGTCCATTAAAATTTAAACAAATTGAATCTTTAAAAAAAAACGATTTAGTCTCTACAACAAAATTGGTCCGATTTTTATTTATTATTTTTTTTCTCACAGGTTCAGAGACTGGAAGCGACCGTGCGCAGCCTGAACGCTGAAATCTTTCAGCTGCAAACTGTGGAACGACAGGCGCAGAGCGACAATGCCAAGCTCCTGGGGGAGGGAAGACAGCTGAAGGAAGACCTGGCTGAAGCCAGGCAGCAGTACCGAGATGCTGCCCAGGAGGTATGACTTTGTCCGAATTTCAGGACTACAACTTTCATTTACACAGACATGTGTGGAAATTCTGTGATTTTTTTTTCTTTTCTTGTTACCCTATATTACAGGCTTTCTTGTGTTCCTACTTTTCCCTACATTTTCCTATTTTTCTACTTTTTCTTTAAATTTCTTTCTTGTGTCATTTAATATTATCAAAAGTGTTAAGTACTCGTATGTAAAAAGGTGGTGTTCGGAAATTGGGCACAAAATCGGCCGAGTGTTTTGTAACGTGGTGCCCTTGAATAAATCCCTGAAAATCACAAGCTAACATTTAAGAATTGTTTTAAAGTTGCCAAATTCTGACAGACCATTGTTACCTCCCCTGACATGCTCAACTAGAAGTTTTTCATAATTTTTCAAAATTTCAGAAGTTTTTAGATGTATTTTTAAAGAGTTCATTCTGCACCTCAAAATGCAATCGGAAACGATCACGCCAAAATAAATGTCTCTGTTTGCTTTGTAGCCGGTAGGTAAACTCAAGATTTGTGAACAAGAATGGTTAGAGCTTGATGAAATTTCACTCTGTGTAAAATTTGAGGCACTGGAGTCGAAAAAAAGTGCACCACGTTTATAGGGACCGCGCCACGTTTCAGTACTTATCAACAATAATTTAAAGGGATATTGTCTCTCGTTTTGGCCTTGGACACCAGCTGGCCCACCACGAAGAGAAGCTGACCCTGATGGAAGGAAACCTACAGTCTACTCAGGAGCAGCTCAGCAACCGCGTCACCGAGGTGGTCCGCCACGAGCAGCTGAACCGACGACTCCAGACCGAGCTACGGGCCGCGAGGGACCAGCTGCAACTCTTGGAGGAGGAGGCCGAGGAGCAGCACGCCATGGCGGAGGCCCTCCAGAGGGAGTTGGCAGGGTCGAGGGAAGAGCTGGAAGGTGCCAAGAAAGAGTTGAAGGGATGGAAGCGGGAGACGGGGATGCTGGAAGGGAAAGCGAGGGACGGGGAGGAACGATTGACGGCGCTGCATAAACAGGTCTGTAGATTTAACAAATAGTTATGATTTTACAGAGCTTAAAGGTAGTAAACACCATTTGCTTTCGCTGTAAATTTATGGGTATATATTTATACTAAATATTGCGACAATTGACCTCCAGTGGAACGAAGAGAAACCTCGGTAAAAGGCTTCTAAAATTGGCCGCCGAAACTATCACTACTGGATGTCAAAACAACCTAGATTTCGTTTATTGTCTATCATCACTGCACTGCTTCATTGATGACTGGCCATTTTTCCTCAGCTGTCCGAGCAAGGCAATGAGTTACAGGGTCAGAGGGAAGAGTTAGAAGCAGAGAGACAGCGGTACAACGACACCAGTCGCCAGCTTCAGGATTACAAAGTCCGCCAGGGGGAGTTGGAGGACGAGATTGGAAGCTGTCGGGCACAGATCCAAGACAAAGACGCACAGGTGTGTAGTTAAAACACAGAGTCGTCACCAGAACTCGGTCACGTCTAATCAAGTCCCAGTTTCTATCAAAGTTCTTTTTTCCACTCAGTTTTTAACCTATGATTCACAGTTCTTTAAGCTGAAGTTAAACTTGATTTCTACTTCGAGAAAAAGCACCTGCCGGATTTCTTTTGCAGCAAGTTGGACCTGTTGTTTTCTATAGTAGATTAATGTTCGTTTTGTTTTGTGCTCTAAGATATTTGAGAAGGATAACCAGCTGGCCTCTCTGGAGCAGGAGCACGCCTCTCTGCAGGCCAAGCTGCGATCCCTGCGGGAGGACCTGACAGAGCGCGAGGGCCAGCTGCACGTGGTGCGCATGAACCTGGAGACGTCGGAGACGCAGAACCGACGTCACGCTCAGTCCGTCTCTCGCTACGAGGAATCGCTGGCGCAGCTGCAGTCCGATCTGGAGCGGAGCCAGGAAGAGTACCGGAGTGCTCACGCCGAAGTGAGTTTCTCTTTTTTGTGTCGCCTAAACAACGTATCTCCCCGTATATATGTTAGGGTTTCAGGTTGAGTTTTGAAGAAAACAATGTATAACTTCTACATGCTTTCATGGATATTGATGCAGTGACCCTTGGGTGGGAAGACACAATTATGCATCGGATTGCTGGGCTCAAAAGTTAAGTAGGGTTCGTGAGAGGTCATTTTGTGTATGTTTGCTTAACCAACCAAACCCCTTTCTCTAGATCTTCCATTGATTGCAAGCTTCATAATTTATCACAACTGAACTTACTGGTTGGCCAGATAGTCGTCACTCGTCAACCACCCCAGTCTTTTTTCTACATGTAAATAGATTTTGAACTACTTTTTCTTTTTTCTACGAACAAATGTTTCTAGTTGGTTGAGAGCCAGCAGCAGATCCGCGACATGAGAGTCCAGCTGAGCGAAGTGCAAGGCCAACACAAGGAAGCCATGAACCAGCTAGGAGAGAGAGCTACCCTGGCCGCTAAGCTGCAGAGTGAACTCACCAGGACTGATAAACAGAACCAAGCACTCTCACAAGAGGTCAGCAGAAAGTCCAGCTTGATTAACTACTAGCCCAATTTCATGGAGCTGCTAAGCACTGACAAAAATGTCCTTAGCACAAAGAAAGTCTTGCTCGGTAAAAACGGGTTACCAGCAAAAATCCCATGCTAAGCAAAAACCAGCTGAATATTATTCACAAACAATATACATCACCTGAAAATTTGGTCTGTAACCCTGTTTTTGCCAAGGAAGAATTGTCATGCTAAGCAAGTTTTGTGCTTAGCAGCTCTGTGAATTTGGCCCCTGCAGGGCCCAATTTTATCTGCTTATGAGTCAGCAGAAAAGTGTTTACTGTAGCAGAAAATAATTTAGTTTTCATGAAATGGTGGGAACCCTGTTTTTTGTGTACAAACTGGAAGACAACTCTATGTTGTTTTTGTTTCCAAAACAGGTGGGCATCTACGAAGAGAAGATGCGCAAGCTCCGCACGGAGCTGAAGAAAGTCCAGGAACTGAACCGTCAGAGCGAGGCGGAGGTGCGTAACTATGAGAGCCACGCCCAGGAGCTGACAAACAAGCTGAGCCACGCTAATGAGAAGCACCGACTGACTGTCCAGGAGGTAGCCATGAGGGAGGAGCAGATCGTGGTCCTGAAGGTGGAGGTGGCCTCTCTTCAAGAGAAGCTCCGGCATCGCATGGAAGAGGTCAGAGTGGTCTGGCTTGTAATACAGCATCCAATAACCCTATGTTTCCACATTTTAGAGGTGGGAGGAAAACCCTAGAAGAATATTCTGGGAAAAAAAAACACCACGGAATCGGGCAGGGACTGAAAACCCAATCCAAATATTGGCCCAGATTTAAACCCGGGTCATGGCAGTGGAAGCCGAGAAACGAACCGCTGCGCCAACCTGACTCCCCTTGTATTGATGATGTCCCCCAATATTTACCACATGGCATTGCTGTACATTTTATGTGCAAATCTGGTTTGCAAATGGACATTCTGTAAATATAAGGTCCAAAGTGTGACGCTGTTCCAAATACAATTCGTAGAATAATTTATTTTGGTTCATTTGTCCTCGTAAAAGATTAATTTTATTTTTGGCAAACTTGACAGAGTGACAAACTGGTGAAAGAGGTTAACGAGGCCACTCAGAAACACATCGACAGCTGTAAGGAGAACGATCGCCTCCGGACGTCCTTGGAAGAAGCCAGAGCTAACGGAGATAGGCTGCACAGCGAGAGTGAACTGGTCGTCACAAATGTCAACTCGTGGGTCCAAAGCCAAAAGTGAGTCTTGGCTGGTATAAATAAAAAAATTAACAGACTGAATTGACCTAAAATTGTAAGAGTAGGGGATCTCTCTCAATGCTATCATGGGTAGATTTCCTGTCAAACTTGTAGTTGATCAAGGACAATCCGACATACATACCATCTCCATATTCTGCTTTTCTAAATGCGTAATCTAGTTGAGAGGGTATTTTTGTTTATAGCAAGAAGCAGTTGAAAAGTTGGAAGGCAGTCGTTTTAAGGAAAGAGGGTTTTTTTCTGCGTCATAATTGAGGAAGAATGTCAAATTAAACAGGCATGAAGTAGAAGTTGAGCCCTAGGTTTCATGAGGTTTTACGTGGATTTTATGGGAACCTTGAAGTGCAATCTTGAGTTACCTATTAAGATGTGTACCCTTCCCCCTTGTTACCCTTTTTCGAGTAGACCTTGAAATCTAGTACAAATAGACCTTCTTCTTGTCAGAGGGTTGTGGGTGGCCGAAATTGTAGTAAAGGAAATAATTTTCTTCTCGTTAAAGCAAAACATAGAAAATAAAGGAACAACAACTTTTTTGAAATGCACGCATCTTTAAATGTTACATTCTTCTCTTTTTCTTTTTTTTGTTTGTTCTGTTTCCATGATAACAGAGAGGCTAACAACAAACTAGGAGCCAAGATCAAAGAGCAGAGTCAGATAATCCGAACTCTAAACAAGGAAAAAGAGTAAGTCTTTCAAGTTGTACATAACATCGTCAACAGGGAATCCTCTTTTCAAATTGTCTATAATTTTTGATAAATCAAGCCTCTTGCCTCCCTATGGCCTGTGCTCAATTCCGTTTACAGAATTAACATAAAGTCCACAGCCCAAGACATTGCTCAGAGCAAATCAAATAAGCCCCCTGTCATTTGTTATTGCCACTCCCTTCAGTCAGCTCCTTGAGAGCGGTGAGGTCCTCCAACAGTCAATCAGTCGCCTCAAGTTGGAGAACGAGGATCTACGAGTGGCCACCGAGCGCTTCAAGGCCCTACAGGGGCACTCGTCACACCAACAATTGCTGCTGCAACAACTCAAAAGCAGACTGGAAGACCACGAGTGAGTTTGGACATTTGTAATTTGCGTTTCCCATTTGCTATTTTTAGAGTTCCATCTCCCTAAAAAGATTAGATTAATAATTACAATTTTTCTGGCAAAATTTGGTATTTACTTTTAAATATTTTTGTCGTGATCTATTTGCGCTTTAGTTGTTAACGTGTGTTATACTCTATTCACTTTATCTAATTTCATTATGTTTCACAAACACATGCATGTACAATTACAAGTGTGTATACGCCTCCAATGTGTTTACCGTCTCATCTGTCCCCCTTCTCTAATCGTCTCGTCGCTCAGAACCGACCAAGAGCAGGAGATTTCAGAGAAGCTATCCACCATCGAGGACCTCCACACCCGCCTCAGGGCCAACGTGACCACCATCCAGCAACTCAACGATCAGCTGCACTCTCTCAAGCAGGAGACGGTGCGTCAGCGATCCGACGTGGAGCGAGAGAGAGCAGCAAGACAGAGCCTACAGTTGCAGCTAGAGAGCAGAGAACAGGCTCTCAACAGCCTCAAGGCTCAGGTTGGTATTACAGGCTACAGCTGTGGATCGCCACAGTAGCCTGTCATCAGCGAATAAACGAAGAGACAAAACCATAGACACTATCAATGGCTGTGGCTATGTATTGCCACAGTAGACTGTCAGCAGATAAACTAAGTGACTTTTTTTTAATAAACTTGGTTATGTCTGGATTAGGAGACGAAGCTGTAGCCACTAGTAATGGCTGTGGCTATGGATCAACAGTAGCCATTTCGAAAAAAGGTTATGTCTCTGGATTAGGAGACGAAGCTGTAGCCACTAGTAATGGCTGTGGCTATGGATCAACAGTAGCCATTTCGAAAAAAGGTTATGTCTCTGGATTAGGAGACGAAGCTGTAGCCACTAGTAATGGCTTTGGCTATGGATCAACAGTAGCCATTTCGAAAAAAGGTTATGTCTCTGGATTAGGAGACGAAGCTGTAGCCACTAGTAATGGCTGTGGCTATGGATCAACAGTAGCCATTTCGAAAAAAAGGCAAGACTGAGACTTAGTGGTTTGGTTTTTAACAAAAAACAATTAAAAAGCGCTGTCTTAATTTGTCTGCCGTATATTCAAAATGGCTGATGTTCTATCTGCTTCAGGAGTATCGAGCTTTGAACATCAATCGACAACTTTGTTTTTAAAGTGGAAATTTCCCTTTTTGATTTTAATGCATATTTAATTTAAATTAATTTAAAAAAATTATAACTTGTAGAAGGAGTCGGAGAGATATCCCCGGTCTGCAAATGGGACCACGCCTCGTCGTGGTGGCGAGAGCTACACACACAGTTTGTCACCAGACTCTGCCTATAACACAGCACTGGGGAGGGCATCGCAGCGACAACACAAAGACAAGGTATTTCTTTTTAGTGATCGAAAGAACGATTTGGGCTCAGGGAGCAGTGTATAAATGTGACATTAATTTGAACCATCTTCTTGTTTTTAATTGATGTTGTTTTTCATCTTAAGATTCAGTCGGCTATCAGCAGTGCCCTCAAGGACTCAGGCGTAAGCGATCCCAATGCGTTGGACAAGTCGTATTGGATCCAACGCGTCGGAGAGCTCTCGCTTCAACTGCAGCAGAGCAGCGAGTTCTGGTCAGGCAAAGTGCGCAACCTGTCAGCCCAGGGGGCCCGATCACGAAGCCCCTCGCCTCATAAATGACGGACAACTCTTGCTGGTCACGGTGATTGAGATCTAAAGAAACTAGAAGGGCCGGAGACTTCAATGATTTGCTGGTCGAATATAGCGTGCAAAAGAAAGGCTCAGATACGCACTGGTAGTTCCATGTACTTGCCTTTTTATCTTCTAGACTGCACTTAAGCATTTTTTTGTAGAAGTTGTAAATACTAGAGTTTATATTTATGAAATGTATAGAGTGTATGGACTGGTCCCGATTTTATTTAACAAAGACTTTGTTTTGACTTTGATCTTCACAAAAATTTCCATTTAGATGCATGTACTATTTAGAATTGTATAGTGTTTTTAAACTTCGAAAGTAATTTGTTTTTTCGCAGTTAGGGCATTATGCCAAAAATTTGTTTACCCAAATTAATATTTCTGCCCTTGAAATTAGAGTTAATAGATTACAATTTTGACACAATTTTCTAACGTAAAATGAGTTAAAGCAATTTTGTACAATTTTTTAACTTTTATCCTTTTCATGTGATTTGTTTTTAGAAAATCTGATCAAGTTTTAGGACAGTTTTCACAGTATTATTTTGTCAGTAATTGACACATTACAATGAACTTTGTATTGTTTTAAGGGTCATTTTTGACATTCTCTCAATCTTCTTTGTACAAAAATACTTTTTGCTGCATTCCATTGAAATGATGAAACATTTTCTATTGGCATAAACAAATTGTAAATATGGAAATAGCAAGTTTATTTCAGTAATGTACTTTTCATACACCGCATTACAGTTCTGACTTGTTACAAATAGACCTACAATTATTTTTTATTGTGTATCTTTTAGAATAATTTGTTTTATTATCACCCCTATTCCTCCCCGAATCCATCAAAATCCATATCCCTGCGGATTCAGGATACCTCCATATAATATTAAGTTTGTATTATTTCTAAGGAATCGTTGCACTTATTGTAAATTTGAACTGACTTTGTTTTTCCATTGTAGACGAAGCATCTCTTGACAATTTATTGCAGGATTTTTTGGGATGAATAAAATATTCCAAAGATAATTATTCTACAGTCAAAATAATTTCATAAAAACTTATCTCCAGTATACGTCCAAATAAATACAGTAATAGTCAAGGTTATGTGGATGTAATAACTTTAAAGTATTTTTTTTCCATTTAGTTTAATAGGAAAAATGCATTTTGTGTAACATTGTTGTTAGACTGTATGTAGTAGCTTGGTAGCTTGTCCTGTTTTCCTGAGTTGTTACAAGCATTCATTCAATTGCCGCCTCCACTGTGGAAAGAAAATAAACTATACGTAAACTAAAGAATCATGTCTGTGCCCAGATTAGAAGATTTTTTAATGCACTGCCTTTTTTAGCAGGGTAGGGGGTGGTTGGGATTCGTTGGGGGTGTCTTTTTCATTTCTAATGCCCACTTTAACTGCCTTTGTCCTGCTGCATACCTAGATTTGAGAATATTATACTGCTCTAAAATTTTTTAGACCATTTCGTCTTCTTTTTTTCAAAATATACCTGCCAGATAATCGATAAGTTCCCTGCAAACGGCGGGAAGGCTGCTTCCATGTTGGTTACTTGCCACAACTTGGACAATGTACACGTTGTCACGGAGGTTGAACTGCGCACTCTGACGGATCAGATGGCTGTAAAAAAACCAGGACCGGGTTATAATGGTGCGATAGGCCTTGTTACTGTTGGTAACGAAAGGAAACTTGCCATTTGAATACGCTGCGCAGGCCAAAACTACCTATACCAATGGATAGAGAATCTTTCCAACATGATACTAAGATTTGGGCACTTAGTTTCATCTTCAGACCCTGTTTTACAAAGCACAATCCGGTCCTTTCGCTCCGAGAAATAACTAAACCATGTTAATATGCTTGTCCGTTTTGGGTTTTTTCGTGGGCCACCCTGTATACATTTTTGTTTTTGTAAAAACTGCCTCATTGCCAACCCTGTGATTTGTGTAGGAACATCGTCCAGCACGATCCACGGCTTGTCAATGGTCGTCTTGATATCTCGGATCATCACGTGGTACATGGTGGGCGCGGTGTAGTTGGACCACGTGACCGGCGACCAGCGAATCAGCACCTTGTATTCCCGCTCGATGGCATAGTTGCCGTATTCGACCGTGACCGGCGTGGGCGGGGCTGGGAATGCTTGATGAACGGGAAGAAAGAAGACGTCGGTAATTTGGTTTCACAGAATATGAGATACAGTGCGTTTTTAATCAGTCTTCAGGTGTTGAGTTGTTTTAATGTTGTTCGTAGGTGCATTTTATTGTATTCTGGTTCTCAATTTACACACTTGACGATCGGTAGCTAGGCCTATTGGAATATCGGTAAAACGTTTGGTTTAAAGGGAAAGGTGTACCTTTTGCAACTGTCCTAAAATAACCAACCAAATAATGTTTCAAATGGCTTACTTAATGTAACATATTAATTACTCTAAACTCCCTGTGAAATTATTCTTTCTATAATAATACGCGTAAAAAAAAAAATTCTTACTACATGTAGTTGGATAGAAATCTTAGTAATTTTCTCAGAGCTATTCTCAGAGCTGAAACTTTGTCAGGTTTTAGTTGCCAAGCACCATTGTTTAGATTGAGAACTGTTGCTGCTTCAAACGAAAAAAAGTCCTTAACTGACGTGCTGCTATAACTAACGCCCCAGGGTTGGCATAAAAGTATGTCCAACTTGATGTCGGTATTCTAGCTTTTCTCACTAACATTTTTAACAGACGTTTTTCAACACACGTTTTTAAGTGTTTTTACCACACAAAAACAACATAGAAAGGAGTTGTATTGGAATTTACTGTGTTTTTTTATTTACTATTTTTGTTCCAACATTTGTCCAAAATGACCGTACCGTGTCTAAGTGTCTTTACCACTACAACCTGGCTGTGTCCGCTAGTGGCCGCGCCGTACCCGTGCTTGACTGTCAGGCACAACTCGTAGTCGGTGGACGCTGACAGCCCGCGGACCGTCGCGGCGAACGTGACGTTGTCTTTGGTGGGTAAAGCCCGGAACGACGTCAGGTTGTAGATGGGGTAAGGGTAGACTTCCGACTTCGGGTGGACCAGTGTGTGGAGGCTGTCATTGCCCGTAACTCTGCAAGGGACACGACCAAAGCTTGGGCTCAGTCTTCGAGCAAGGAACGTGGTAAAAACCCGCGCCGTTTCTTCAAAATCCAGACTTTCGTTTACGATACTTTTGGACCATTTACATTATTTTGTCAAAGTATCTCCTATACAAGATAATAAACAAATAAATTCATTTCTAATAAAATACTGAGCTGTTGTGTTTTGCACCGATTACACTGACAGTATTTTGTTTTAAAGAGTTTAGGGGTTCGAGATACTTATACCTTTGTCTGTAATGTACGTTGTAATAAAGCAACGGCCATTCGTATTCCATGGGCAAATTCCAACTGACCGTGATGCCTGTGTCGCTCGGGGTAAACACGACTCCCTCCGGTGCTCCAAACACTGTTTGTTGTCAGATTTTAAAGAAAATTCAAACAATTAATAGCTTAATTATTAAAAAGAAGTTGTATTGGGTATATAAAAAACAATGTACATGTGCGCGTTGATAGTTGACAGGCCCAACGTTGGGTACTAAAAGCGGGAAAAGGCGGGGTTGTGTGTTATTATTTTAAAAAGGCAGGCGGTTGAAAAGTGCAATCCACGTTAAAAGAGAGCGGCACAGAATTGTTTTTAATACTTTATGCCTATTGACCCACTCATCGATGACCACAGGAAATGTTCATTTGTTGTTTGGCTCTTTACTGATGGACGATACTTACGTGGGCAAGCCTTGGTGTTACACCGCCACGTCGTGACCGCGCTGCCCCGGCACGGCTTGCCGCCCCACTGCGGCACCGGACGGGAGCAGTTTCTGACAGACACGCGGTGGCCGCCTCCACAAGTCACCGGACACGTTGACCAACCCGACCAGCTAGACCACCAACCGTGAACTGAAACGGCGGGAAAACGGCTCGTAGCGTAAAGAAATGTCTAACGACGCTCCTGCCGATATGCCCGTCTATAATGACCTGGGTACGCGCCTAAAAGGTACCATGATTTCTCCGACTGAAAATTATTTCTTACTCTGGCCAATATTCCAGACAATATGAACTTAAATATACAAGATTTTCATAATACAAGATTTGCATACGTGAACAAAATTGTACCTCAGTACCAAATTATTTTCAAATACCACTTGATTGTAAGTGAATAATTATTTTCTTCTTCAAATGCTGCGCCAAGTTTCCCAATTTAGTTGGTCCACATTTTGTTTGTAATCCATTACACAATCGTGAGCGGGTGCAAACCAGCCAGTCTCGCCCCCTTTACCCTTATAACCCCCCGTTTTATTTGAAGTAGGGCCAGGGAGCCAGACTCCAAGAACGTGTTTTCTTGGGTTTTGTTCTTCCAACAATCGTGAACACAAATCTTCTAGCAGGTCAGTTTACAATACCTATTTGCTCAGTTAAATACTAACGCCTAAGCCACCACATTTTTTAAAATATAAATAATTGTTATATTATGTGCTTGGATACTGTAGTTTGATTAGCCTTAAACGATCACGTGTCCGGTCCATGCACGGCACACTCAGTGTGATATCACATGCGTGCTGTATCTCTGGTACCCACGCAATGTTTACCTACAGGATAGCAAACGATACTGGGGAGCAGTGAAATGGCAGATGATTAGCTGCGGTTTGTTGTGCTTTCTTACTCGGGCACGGTTGTTCGTTGCACCTCTGCCACTGACTGTAACTCTTCAAGTTGCCGCCCCCCGGGCAGTCACTCCCTCCTAGGCCGGGCCTTGGGTCGGTACAGGACCGAGACCGGGCCTGAACCCCTCCGCGACAGCTCTGAGAACACACAGACCACGTTGACCACGGAGACCAAGCGCCATCTTGAAAACACGTATGAAAAAAAATCACTCATATTGGTACCGGTACATATTGTAACTTTGTCGTTTGTCATTACCCAAGTTCATTTTGGCAATATGTCGTTATTGTAAGGCCACGTACATGTGTGAAGATTTTGTGCGTTTGTTAGATTCAATACAAGCTCTCAGCCTTTCCGACAGCTTAACTTATTTAAAAACCAAATTTGTTGGTTTCAATAATAATACTAGTAGGCCTATACGTAATAATACAATGGTGCTAAACCCCGAGACCTTTTTTTCTAAAATGCATGATCCTCAATCCTTCAAAAAATATCAAACTGCCTCTATGGAGGAATTGTACGCTCGCCCAATTAATCCTCCAAAATCGACCATATTTTTCTTTGAAGTTGTTCATTGGAGCGGTGACCACTGCCTCTTAACCCTTCAAACACACTTTTAAGATGTTATAGCAATGCGGATAATAAGCATGCAGTCCCGAATTATGTCACCTTAATCTAGGCCTATTTTTTAAGCGTAAACAACACAAGGCACAGCTCAGGACCTAGGCACAATAATTCATTCGCCAAAATCAACGGGCACTAACGGGCATATTGCCTCATTCCTCTAAAATCCTCTGTTCATTTCAGAGTTCATTTCAGGTTAGGCCTACATGTCGTTTACGTATACCTAAGCACCGTTCGGTATGACAGGCCGCGATTTCGCCGCCGTCTCCCTCGCAGTCCCGTCCGCCGTGTGTAGGCAGCGGGTCGGTGCAGCTCCGATTCCTGAGCGTGGTGCCGCCCCCGCACGTCTGGGTGCACGCCGTCCACTCGGACCAGCTAGTCCAGTTACCGTCAACTGCACGGGCGAAAGAAAGAAGCTAGTAAAACAGACAAGTTGCCACAAAGACGAGCAAACAATGTGCAGTGATATGTTTCACCGGGAACAAGCAGACACCCTGATTCAATCCACAAACTTTCGTATAAGCAGAGAAAAAAACTGAAGTTTGTTAAACTACCTAGAGCGGTTTTCCAAACCCCAGCTTCTTCTACGTACATTTTTGCTTCGTTCATGTACTTTGGCAATGGTTTGACAATGGAGCTAGTATGGAGCTAGCTAGCTATAGCTGGAGTAAACGAGAAAACGACCTAAAGTCCAACCGTCCGTTCTTCGAGTCAATTTACTTTCATAGTTTTCGCCCTAGTGTGAAAGTTGCGTTCGAATCGTTAGTTTGGTATCCGTATCGACGCTTCAGTTTAGCTTCGCTTCATGTTGCGGCGTACCAAGAACTAACTTACCGCCACAAGGTTCTGGGTTACATTCCGGAGTGACATCGGTTGCGTTTCCAGGGCAATCACGGCCGCCAAATGCCGGCATGGGATTAGTACATTGCCGGCTTCGGGTGATCTTTCCCCCGCCACAAGGCAGGGTACAGTTGCCCCAGACCGACCACTCCGTCCAGTTGCCGTTCACTATCAGTTGGAAAATTGAGTGTTGCACACACACACAAATAATTAAAATGCATTATTGCTTGAGAAGGCATGATAACTAAAAAAACCGAGGTTAAAGTACACGTCACACTATTTACTATAAATATTATGTACCCCCTTAACCATCCAATTATTACAGCAAAATCAAATGGTCTACACTACCTTTAAGGAATAAAACTTATTATAATTTGTCTATTAGTACCTGGGCAGTCGTAGACTTCCATGCAG
This sequence comes from Crossaster papposus, assembly GCA_037893245.1. Classification (NCBI taxonomy): domain Eukaryota; kingdom Metazoa; phylum Echinodermata; class Asteroidea; order Velatida; family Solasteridae; genus Crossaster; species Crossaster papposus. The sequence continues at coordinate 132,710 of JBAIAA010000982.1, read as the reverse complement.
TCTTCCTGCTGAAAGTAGTTAGCCAGTATCCCCACCCCGGCGCAGTCGTCACCACCGTGGTTCGGGGGTGGGTCACTGCATGTCCGCTCACGTGTCTTGTTACCAAAGCCGCACGTCCTCGAGCACGGCGACCATTCCGTCCACTGGGCCCAGTTGCCGTCGCCTGAGATCGAGAGCCATCAACATGTTCACAAATGCACATGTTTGAGTATGTCCAAGGATGTGCTTAATTTTGTCTCATTAAAGGAAAACCTATAATTGGCTCTTACACACAAGAACGACATAAGGGCAATATATCTCAACAGTATGTTTATCTGTTCGGGTACAATGAATTGATGTTCTCTTTATTTTATTCAATAAGAACCTAATAAGACCATCAAGTGAATTGTGTCTTTGTGCACATTCACAGCACAGCAATTCCCTCAAGACGTTCGCAAAATGATTCGTTACCGATACTTTCACAAATTCGTGGGTGTGACTGAGTCAATTAAGTGCACATCAGCCTAATTTAAAGTTTGAAATTGATTGATATAAGACGAATTTGATTTCTGGATGCTGCCTTTCGTTAACAGCTTAGACGAATTTGATCTGTAACGACGAATACTCCAGAGACAATGTTTAAATATTTATATAGGAACATGGCTCTATTTACTTCTGCAGACCGCATTTCCGCACGACTCGGTCTCGGCATCCTCTCCGCTACAGTCAGCCCCGCCGTGCTGGGCCGGCGGGTCAGTGCAGGTATGGACCTGGTCCCTGGTACCGCCGCCGCAGGTACGACTACATGCCGACCAGGTGGTCCAAGGGGCCCAGTTACCATCAACTATACAACGAGTGGAATAATATACACATACTGACTGGTTACGAGGGCACTCTGGAAATGACTGCACCTGTACACGAACGCCATTAGACAAGGGTTTATAGCATAAATTTGCGATGGCCCAAAAGCCCAAATATCTGTTTCATGGCCAAGTTTCATGCTTGTATCATCATCAAAGGCACAGTCCCACGTACCGTATGCCGTACTACCGTAATTTATATGAAGTTTATTACTGCAATGTTGAAAAAGTAATGTTACCTACCGGGACAGGGGTCGGGGCTGCACCCTTCCGACGCCTCCGCCTCCGCCTCACCCACGCAGTCGTCCCCGCCCCAGGCCGGCACCGGCTCATCGCACACCCGGCTCCTAGAGACGCTGCCTCCGCCGCAGGTCACCGGGCACGCGGTCCACTCGCCCCACCCAGACCAGCCCCCGTGGACCGGGCAAGGATCCACCGCGCACGGTTCGGTGGCTTCGGCGGGACCTTGGCAGTCGGCGCCCCCGTTGGCCGGCGGCGGGTTGTCGCAGGCCCGCTCGCGGTAGCGGGGGCTGTCTCCGCACGTCGCCGTGCATTCGCCCCATGGGCCCCACTCGCTCCATTCACCGTCCGTGGGTCCTGTTTAGTATTTAATAGTAGTGTGTTTGTCCTGGTTAATTTTTCGTTTAAAGACAGTTAGGCCGAGTTCGGGCGGTCTGTTTTTGACACGCGTAACTTGTTCTTGCAAAACCCTGATAGATAGGTGGTGTGTGTTCTTGTTCCGAGTGCAATGTTCACGGGTCGCGTTCCCGCCGTTCGAGTGTAAGAACAGAGTTCGCGTGTCAAGAACAGACCGCCCGAACTCGGCCTTAACGTTTACAACGTTCGCGTGATGAAACGTAACGCAGCCGGCGATGATGCCTGGGCTTCGTTTGTGAACAACAGAGGGCACTTCCTTACCCCCCTTCCTTGCCGTTGAGGGGGCACGGAGCCCATAGAGATAACATAATCACATGTTGTATCCTCAAATTGACTTAATTTATACTCTCAACGATGGCAATCTAAACGGCACATGTGTGTTAGTGCACGTTTAGTTAAAGTAAACCAAATCTGTTTTTCAACTGTTTACCTGAATCTAGTACATGTGCCAAACTCAGTATAGGCCAATGCAGTTTTTTAGTGTAGAATCGGTTCCTATATTACCGAAACGTTTTCAAATGTAAATACAATGGTATATAGGAAACATGCGAACGAAACTAGCGGAAGATACACAGATCCAAGCTAACATAACAAGTTTGTAAATTAACAAGGATTAAACAAATAACTGTTGAATTATACCATAAACCTTGATGTAGAAATATTCGTATCTGGGTGACAGTTCAACTTTCCTGAGTTCTCTGTTGTAGGCACCCTTTTCCACGTCATGGTAATAGTAGTAACCGGTATCCTCTTCGGTTAAGTAAGCAATCCATCTGTTTTAGTTATACGATAAAGGCAACATGGAGGGGTTGGATGACATCATTCTTCAAAGTGAGTCACATTGTGACGCACGGTTATTTGTTTTTGTTTTCTCAAACTACATTTGTATAGAGCTTAAAGGTACAGCCTTTGTAATTTTGTCACCCCAACTCTCCCTTCCTTAAAAGGTGTACTTTGTGTACAAATGGTACAAATAATGTAGGCCTAATCAACGTTTCGATCCTAAAATCTTCTGGAGCCGAATCCGTAGACGAAGAAAGACCATGTTTTTATTCTGTTCCAATGCGTAGCATAAACAAGTTAACCGTCTTATTATTTGGATACCGCTACCACGATCTTCCAAACGGTAGTATTTGGTACAGAGAAGCGTACGTGTACCTTACGTATCTTGAATACACCCCTCGGTCCTGGCGCAAGACACCAGACATAGAGGAGTTCGATACCTCATCCCCGTTCGCCTTGTACACGAAAGGCCCCTCTGCAATGTAGCTTGGACTTTTCTGTATAGAGGGCAAATGAATGACTAATTTGTGGAGGGAGAAAAACTTGAGGACCCAAATAAAAACCCTCGTGGCACAGGAGAGAATCAACGACTAACTCACATAATATTGTCTGAGCCGAGAATAAAACCCGGGTCACATTGGTGAAAGACGAGTGCTTATGCCGCCCATTATGGTTGGACGATTTAGACGCACTATAGGCCCAGCTATTTGAGTACATGTTTATTTGGTTGGGTGCAGCAGTATAATGATAACCTCCGTTTCAGAAAAATACAAGAATCCAGTCTTATTCTTTTCTCCAGAGAATAGTGTTAATGATTTAAAGACTTGTCAAAACTTACAACGAAGAAGTGAATTTCGAGCGCTTCCCCCTCCCAGGCCGTCTCGTTGCGGTGGTCTAGATGATCCAGAGCTTCCAAGAGAGTGTGGTACTCTAGAAAACCAACATGAGAACTCAAAACACTGGTGAAATATTCTATTTGCTTGTGTGTTTGCAGGGGTTCGAGTCCGGCCTGGGACTATGGTTCGTGTGCCCTTGGGCACGGCACTTTGCCACCCATTGCTTCTCTCCACCCGGGAGTAAATGGGTGCCTAAGATCGGCAGAGATGGTTGTTGCTAGCTGCTTAGTGCCGAAAAGGCAGCATTGAGCTGTATACTCCCCAGGGAGCTGAGGTGGTATTTGGAATGTTTCGTAGGCCCAATGAGCAGGGATAATAATGACACGGCGCCTATAGTATACCAGTCTTGGTAGATGCCGAGTTTAAATGGGAGATACGTTCACGGCATGGCAATATAAAACAGCCCATTATGGACATACTTGTAGCGCATTTTTCTGAGCCCTTATCCCACTGCCCGTTCTCGCAGTGCAACGTGTCATGTGAGAGTAGGAAGTCCGGCTGGGTCGGGTCCTCTTCCTCAAAGTGATATCCGAAGCGACAGCCGTAGGTGAGGTCCCGCTCGCCCCCCGTGGGCGAAGTGACGTCCAACACTACAAACGACGAGAATGTCTCCTTGAACTGGAAGCCAGTGCAATCTGAGAAAGAAATTAAAGACTTAACGTAAGGCTGAGTCTTTCGCCTGTCGAACTAGAGCTACTTGTTACTACGCAGAAGAAATATCAAGAACAGTCACCCCTAGCCCAGGTTGGTCTCCTCCGTTGTGTAATGAAGACGTCGTCCAATCTGGGCTAGAGCAACCTGGGCTAGAGCAAGGCTTGCTTTAGCCCAAGTTGGACTCCGTTGTGTATAGTACTTGTAGTATTGCAACGAAGACGTCGTCCAACCTGAACTAGTGAGTGCTTCGATGGTTCTGTCAGTGTGTCCTATAACAACCCACTGTAGATCCACCCATGTTCGAAGTTTCCATGTCTGAGTGACATGATTTCGTGGTAAAATTTCTCCTCAAAAAGTAGAAAACTATTTATTCGCACAGGCGCTATTTATAACCTATCTAAGTTATTTCACACTACGCAAGGTCTGACAATAATTACCTTGGTACGCTTTGTCCAGCACAGCAGCAAACACCAGTAACAGTAACAAAAGTCCGTCGTTTATTTTCATTTTAAAAACAATGACAAGATCAGGAATGGGCTAAATTATCGTTTCGTCAAACAAGGGGCCTCTGTTAAATTAATTTAATAGCTCAATGCGATCGCCTTTGAAATTTTAAACGCTTGTTCACGCGCGCAGGAAACGCGTCATTGAAGTTCCAAACGTTCCTTATCCGTGAGGCGCCTAAGAGGCGTTGCTAAATCCCAAACGGCGTTAGGTCAATATTGTGAAATTCGCTTTCTTTTGCAATTAAGTATTTGTTTCCCAAAATGAAAATGAGTTAAGGAAATATTTTAATAAGAAATAAGCTACCCGAAAGAACCACGACCAATCGATCACGCATGCCAAAATAATCGCCAGATGCATTAAAACTAAAGCGCGCCCTCTTAATCGTTCGTCCCCCCATCTTATTTAACTGGTTCCCAGTCACGGGAAGGTCCACGCAAATTAATCGCGTTATCCCGGGAAACCAGTGCAAGTACAAGGACATGCGAAAAAGGACGACCACAGCGGATCCATACGAAGGAAAATAATCGCCAATCATGGGTGAGTTTACCACTAATTTAAGGAAAATAAAATAAATAATGATGAAGCAAATGAATGCGTACTATGGTGCTCATGTCTATGCATGACTATTTCAGGAAAAGATGGTGCTAGTATAATGCAAAAAACGCTGAAGTACTTTTTTGCCCATCCCATCCATTTTTAAGCTCATCACACACAAACACCGTGACCGTGTCATCACACACATGAGTCGGTCACTGTACGTTTGTACGTACATCACGTTGCATGCTGTGTACAGTGTTTTCATATCGTCACACTGCATGCACTGTACGGAACGTGTGACTCATTTTATTTGTTGCATTCCTTACCAATCATTCCATTTATACTGTGTGGTTTCAATTCTTCGAAAATGGAACAGAACTTCATTTAAAGTTGTCCAACATGTCCAATGTCTAACTATGTCCCTGAAAAATGAAGAAATTTGGCCAAATTAAAAAAATAATTCTTCAATTTGTTTTAAATTTTTTAATTTTCTAATAATGGTTGGGCACTTGGGGCTAATAATTATTGTGATGCATTAAATGCCATGACACTTGTAACACTTTAAAGATAGGATACACCGTTTGCAAATAACGAAAAATTTTACTACGAATTATTATTAAGAAATACTTATTCTATTTCTAGGCATCCAGCAAAATGACTAATTGTTTCAAAAATTAGAATTAAAAAAAAGAAAAATTGCAATTGCCAGACGGCGATGGCAGACAAAAACCACAAAAATATTGCCTCGGCATCCATAGACCATAATTTTAAAACTATGGACAGGTCAGTTAAACGATATTACTATAAAATACAACCCCCTTAAATCCACCCATTCCTGATAATTCAAGCAAATGGGTGTATTATACCTTTAAGTTTTTTTCCCCTTATCTCAAATTGATTTACATGTAACAGTCACCATTATCATATTCACCAATTGCTTCTTTGCAAGGTACACATGCATGTAAATATGTACGTACAATGGTTTTGTTAATTTGAGTAAAATCCTCGCACTGTATTTTCATCAGCCACAAATCGTTGATCTACATGTACATAATCATGTACTACATTGCCCTGAAAAAAAGTGTGACCCACCGAAGGTTTGGCAGAAATCTGTTTCTGTTGAGTACGTGTAGATGTTTACATGCACTTTTACCATACATTCCCCATCAGTAGGGCCTCTATGCCATTTATACACCACACAGTTATGCCATGCCTCCTAGGCCCTTTGTCCGCTGCATAATGACTTTTCCCTTTTTTTCTGGAAGTGTTAGCCACAGAATCCATGGGACTGAGACTGGAGAACAATGGCAGTCTTTGATTGGGCAAAACCCTCAGGGACTTGTCATGTGTTTACTTATAGGTTTGTGTGGCTTACAGGTATTACGTTATGCCCTGGCGATTACAACCTAGCCTTTAGTACTGGTATATGTTTAGTGGCTTGCTAAAACCCACAATAACGTATACCAATTATTACAACATCTTGAGATGTTATGCTTATAATGTTACATTTATGATATTCATTGTGTTTGATGTGGATTATCAACCAAACCCGCAAATGACATCATATCTGATAAGGCCTAATTTAAAAAAAAAGGTTTCTCGTCTGGATATTTTTTATAAAAGGAGAATACAGGCACTGTTTTTTTGGGGGAGTTTGTTTTTGTTTGTTCACTTTGCTCTGAAAGATTACAAAAGAGAAAAATTTACAATCGGGAGAAATGTGCCGATGAAAAATTGACTCAGATTTTTGTAATTTTGTTTGTTTGACCACCACACACATATTGGAAGTAATTTTAAACACTCGAAACAGCTCTGTGTTTGTCCACAAACACATTTCTAGTTTTGTTTGTTTTTACATTAAAACAATAAGAAAACCATTTGTTTGTTGCTGCAGCAGTTAAATAGAAGGATGTGTGCGCGGACGAGAAACCTAATTACATGTATTTGTTTAATTGGTGTAATCTTGTCGGACCACACAGCCAGATCTGTTGATATCAGATTTGTCACCGGCCCCTAAACTTCCCTCTTCACTCCAAGGCCTGCCAGAACCTTAACATGCATGAATGTGCGACACCTCGCAGCACCGCTCTTTAATGTCAGTGCATGACCCATCAGACTGCAAAGGTTAACTAGCCCACGACAGGAAGAATGCTCTGAATTCATCAGACCCGCTGAATCCAAAACTCAGTGTGTTGTTTATCATGGCCAAGTCATACAATACTTGCTTGACTGTGATTTATGAAACCATGAAGACACACTGCCATTCTGCTAAACACTGATGCATCTTTGGACCACTGGAATTTGTCTTTTCAAGCAAGGAAATACCTCACAGTTGTTCATTGTTACTTCTGTGCCAAACAGTTGTTCATTTATTCCTATGGTTTCCTTTTGTGTGTCTCTCTCTCTTCCTCGGATCGGTATTGGAATATTTTCTGACTGAACCATCTTGTCACTTCCTGTGAACACGGCCCGGCCATGCCTGTGCTTGCTTCGCTAACAGCTGTAAGTATAACACCCTGACTTTTTATTTTACGGTCTGTTGTGTGAGTGTCGTGTTGATTGACTGAGCGATTGATTTAGGGACCAGATCAAGTTCGAACTGTGTACAGTATTAGCTGTAATCCCCAGTTGTGTATTTGAGAGATTAAGTAGGATAAATTCCTTTTCCCCCAATTTTCACCTGAAATTGTTGATAAATTTTGACAAGTACAATGTACAGGTTTCTGCAAATTTGTATCCCTTTGGAGACATCTCGTGCATACATTTTTTTGGACCGTTCAAAATCATCTTCAAAATACTCCTATTTCAACCACGGTAAATTTCTGGGTTGAAATTTGGAACAAATATGTGAGTAAATGAGACACTTTGAGGCAAAAATAAAAATTGAGATTTTGATTTCATCATTTAAAGCTTGTTTAGCTTGAAAATCTAAATTTTCATTTTTGCCTCTAAAGCCGTGTTCGCACTGGACTTTTTTTTGGGAAGGTTTTACTGAGACGATGGTAAAATAAAAAATGGTCAAATGTTACCACTGTTCGCACTTGGACTTTCGACACGGGAAAATTTTACCGAGACCGTGGGAGAAGTAGCCAAGCTGTCATTATAATGACTTGTGAGGGCGCTTTGCGTGACCTTTTGCATTGACCCCGGTGTACCCATTCGCGATCGCGCACTTTTTTGTTACGATGCGATTTGCATGTATCAGCGTGCCCGCATGTAAACAATGCAAAGAGCGCATGCGCAGTGCCTTGTATAGCGTGACCTTGCACTGGAGGGCCGGGTGGACGTTTTCCTGGGACGCTTTTACCGAGTCGCGCTGTTCGCACTGGACTTATCGTCTAGGGAAAAGTGACCAGGGACGTTTTCCCGGTCAGCAGTTGGCCGGTAGAAGTACCCACTGGACTCGGGAGAAGTACCTGAGAGGAAAACGTCCTAGGCTGTCCGCACTGGACTTAAAATGGGAAAAGGACCCATCGTCTAGGTATGTTTTATCATTTTAAGTCCAGTGCGAACATGGCTAAAGTGTCTCATTTACTCGTGCTGGGTCACATATACCCTGTAATTATTATACCCTAATCCAAAAACCTAACCCAAACACTAACCCTAGTTTTTGAGTAAAATCTATGAAACTATTTTTGAAAACCATGTGGGGACCTATTTATCTATAGAAATATACCCAGTGGAGACCATTTGACACCCAATGTCCCCATTGTGTTCAGGTCTTCCCAGGGTTCAAAATGTAGAAACATGTTTACCTAGTTCCGAGGGCACACACTCTTCGTCATGCCGCACTTGTAAATTTGTGGAGACGGAAATGTTAATGGGACAGGAAAATGCTATGGGGACAGGAAAATGTTTCCATAAATACCTGTAGTGCCTAATTTGCCTAACAATTTAACCTATCCCCAAACGAGGTCGCTACTGGTGAACCCATACTGACATTTAGGCCAACAAAAAAAGTTCTGCTTTCAATTACATGACATTTGAAAATAGATTAGCTAGGGTAACCAAAGACTTTGTTTTTGGTCTTACACACCTGCTGTGTTAAAAGAAAAAAATAATTTGCTGGAAGAGAAATATAGAGTAATTTTAAATGTCAACATTTTGAGGTGTTCTACATACATACCGGTACTGTATGCATGTACAAAATTTTACACTTTTTTACTACACACACTATTAAAGTACATACATGTACATGTATGTAAGCCAGCAAAACTTATCTGTAAAAACAGGAAAAGAGTTGTGCAATGAATACAGTTTGTGGTTGATTCAGTAAATGGCAACCCGGAACTCCACTTCCTTTTGCGTTCCACCCATTTTTGCTACAATGTAAGATATTGTTTGTGGACTAAAACATCTATTATGGCTAGGCGTTTAGATTAACCCTAACTCCGTAGTGTAGTTTACTAGGAACCATGCCAATCCTTGCAAAGTCCAACACAAAATGGCAAACTGTACACACAAACTGTTGGACTATGAATGATTCTGGAAATATGCCTAACCACGGCCTAACAATCAGTTTAGGGGTCCAGTACCCATCCTAACGGATTCAGACTAATTAAAATCTGGTGTTGGAGTTTGACTGGATGGGGATTATTAGTGTTAAAGGTATATGTGTAGGATACACTATTTGCAGATATCGAAAAACTTTACTACCAAATTATTAAGAAATATCTTACTTATTGGAAAGAAAATAATGATTCTAGGCTAACAAAATGAATGCGCTAGATATCCTGTAATTATCTATGTGTAAATTACAAATATGTAAATAAATATTGAAGATATTAAACCTTGTAACTGGGATCAAAGCAAGTCAGTTTGTACAGTACGTGAATGTAAAATTCAATGTCACAGAATGCACAATTAAATAGAGAAAAAAAATCATTGAACATTTTCATTCACTGAACATTACGAATGCATGAATGTAAAGATTGACTATTTTGTTGAGTTTTACTCAAAATACCAAAAATACTATTTTTTTAAATTTGTTAATCTGTCTGCTAAGAAAAACCAAATTGGTCTTTGGTTTTGTCTTAAAGTAGGATACAACACTGGTAAGTGCTTGGGTTAACAGGAATGGGTGGATTTGAGGGTTGTATTTTATAGTAAATATCTGCATATGGTGTATCCTACATGTACCTTTATATAGTCTAGCCTTGCAAGGACCATGACCCAGAGTAAACCACAGCCGCATGACATCATGTTTCCTGGTGGCTGGCTTGCCATTAAACCCGACCTTCCCTACACACACACATCTTGAATGTTTAGGGGCCTTAGTCACTTCCTTTGGAACCCAACCTCTCTACCCATACCCCCTTAATTTCCCTTATATCTTCAAGCAAGAAAGACGCACTGTCAAAGTGGCTGTTCCTATATATGTCAGACACCGGGGTTCGATATTTGCTTGAAATACATTTTGTCTTGATTTGTCCCAGTTTGTTTGGCCTTTGACACAGTGTTGCCTTACCAGTACAACAGAACATCCAGTATTTAATCAGTTCGCGCCGGTGGACATATAGACGCAAAGTTTTCCCCGGATTCAAAACGGATGACGCATAAACACGTCATGAGCAAGGCTGGAAATGTCTGTCAGCAGCGAGCGAGGAAGGCCAGAAATGCGTGGGTGTGCTTCCCGGTACCATCGGCCTGAATCCGCCTCGGATCGAGTTTCGGTAAAAATAATACTGCGCCTCGGCTCGGTGATGTTAAAATAATCCCGGCGCGAACTGGTTAAGAGAGTAGCCCCATGCTGGAACATTTAGTATGGCATTGAAAGGAGCACGCGCACATGTTAATTGCCCATGTGCTCTTTTTGTGTGAATTTTTTATTGGCAATCAATTTTTTTTGTATTGAAAACTTTGGTTTTGGCATTTACAATGTATGTAAATTTGGTGCATTCACCACTTCAGTTTCACTTTTGATTATTTATTGACTAAATTAACACCAAAAAAATAGAGAAAACCATACATTGTACCATGCTTGAAAAAAGTGAAATTGGTTCCACAAATGTCCGTCAAGATTTTTGCTTTTCTTGCAAACACAAGCGGCCAGTCTGTGTACACAAGAGAAGAAAAAAATCACTTGATGTCCCTGTGGTCTGTTTAAATAGTTCTGGACTCTGAATGGGCCAAAGCTTTTGCAATCTGATGAAGAGTAAATATGGGTCTATGGCCCTTTAGTAATCCTGAGACAAGTTGTGAAGAGTTTTTTACTTTACAGTTTTTCTGAATGACAGATAAATACGTCAGTGACCGGCTCGCAGTTAGCGAGTCAGGAAATATCAGGGTGGCTACCCACAGATGCCGGCCTGAACCTGTCTTGGATCGAGGTTCATAAAAAACAATCCCGTGCTCGGGTCGGATTAATGTCGAAATAATCCCGGCGCGAACTGGTTAAAACCAATCCGTATACAAGTAGGTCTACCGGTACGTGTAGACAGTTGTAGTAACAAAACATCAAGCAGCATCAAGGACTCGGATAGTTAATGCACAACTTGTCAAAATTCCATCATTGTAACCAGATCATATCAAGTTGTACCCAACACAATTTGTACTTGTAAAGAATAAAGTAAAGAATAGCCAGCTTATTTCTTTTGTTTTATTATTTGTTTCTTTTCTTGACAGAATAAACCCAAGGACATGGAGGGATATGTAGGCTTTGCAAACCTCCCCAATCAAGTCTATAGGAGGTCAGTCAAAAGAGGGTTTGACTTCACTCTCATGGTTGTCGGTACGTACATTTTTTAAATTTAATTTATTTTTTATTTTTTTTTAATTTTTTTTGGGGGGTCGGGGTTGTGATGCTGACCTGTTTTTAAGTTTGTGTGTTTTTATAGATGCTGGAAAAAAGAATTACTGCTGTTTTTTGTGTGTCTGGGTCCTTGACTTCCTTCAGATGAAACAGAACAGTTGCCAGGGAATTATCAGGTTGGGAAACCAGACTAGTTGGCTTGTACCCATTCACGGATGTGTAAAAGTATTGCAAATAAAATGTGGACTACATTTTTGTAATAAATCGAATGATCAGGGAGTTTTTCACCCAATTTTATTTTGACAAACAAACACCTTGGGGCCCTTTCACTGGCCTGCAAACTCAAGCTGGTACAGAAGGGGGGGGGGGGGAGGAAGAGAGCGGGGAGTGGGAGGCGGGCTACCAAGTACTTGAAGGGAACTTGGCAGTCTGCTCTCCAGATGTAGAATCGGTGCAACAAGTTCATTTTTGCAAGTGGTTTGATTAAGATGCCAGCTGTGCCATATTATAATATGATGGACCAATACCATGGTGTCTGTATAATGCACAGTCAAGTGTTTTATCAGGGACAGGGGCTACAGAATTAATCGTTTTTTCTTTTTTAACCCAACAAAAAACTTATTTGGTCATGGCTAAGGCAGGATCTTAAATGTCTTAGAAATTCCAAGTAAACTCATTTTAAGATCAAAGTCAGATGTGACTGTATTTTCACCAATGAAGATTTTTTTCTCTATTTGGTTCAATTCAGCTCTTCTAATAAAATTAGGGGGATTCAGGACTGTTGGGGTCAAACCATTGTTGCACATTTTGAGCACATGTTGTATTTTGAGCACTTACTGAAACATACGGTACATGTAAAAGAGTAGAAAACTGTTTTCATACATGTTGTAAAAGTACATGTACTTGTAGTGATCTGTCCACATGTGCTGCACCTCTTGAACACCAGTTTGAAATGGTTTTGTTGTACACGTACCATTAAAACAATGCGTACGTTTACTGGTATGATATTAACAAGTTAACACACATTTATGTACATGTGTACACTGTCCAGCCTTCCTTGTTTACATAGATCATCAGATAATGTACTCACTATCATGGTTTTGTACTGACTCGGAATGAAAAAAAGACCAAAGTCCGTGCATTTTTCTGGTGTAGGTTTCATGGATTGTTTTGAAAGAGTGGAAAATGCACTTAACCAGTTCGCGCCGGGATTATTTTTAACGAAACTCGATCCGAAGCGGGTTCAGGCTGATAGTGCCGGGAAGCACACCCACGCATTTCCGGCCTTGCTCGCTGCCGACAAACATTGTACATTTCCGAACTTGAACTTGGCGTGTTTATGCGTCATCCGTTTTGAATTTGGGAAAATGTTTGCGTTTATATACGTCATCCGGCGCGAACTGGTTAAGCAACAACATTCTGTAATGTACTTGACATAGGAAGAAAAAAATCATTCGATTTGCCTCACACAAATTAGTAGTCGCACTAAAAATTGGTCGGGTGTGTATGTACTTTTACAATAGGTTGAGTGAAGCGATGGACCTTAAATACTCACCACTCCCACCATCAAATTCCAACTGCATATAATTATTGCTGAAACTGTTGGAGTGAACACTGCATTAATAGACATATTTATGGCAGAGGAACCCCCCCCCCCCCCCCACCACCCCCCCACCCCCCCCCCCCCCCCCCCACCCCCACCCCCCCTTTAATTTATGCATGTAAATATTATGCCATACAAAGACCAGTCCCTTTAAATAAATCCCATGCAATAAACAAACCACCAGTTTAATTTTACAAAAAATACTTATTGAAATCCCTTGAAATAAAAACCTTGAAAATCACAATGGCACATTCCGACCGTTTTCAACAGCTTCTGTGACTTGGGCGACAATAGATGAAAGGGTTTAGCGAAAGGGAAGGAAAAAAAAACTGCCGAAAATACCAAATTGTGAGAGTTTGTGCAAATTCTAACTGCGACCTATCAAAGATTATTACGGCACTCTGAATTCAAGAATTGAAAACTTTGTTGATAGTGAAAACTGGGATCACAAAGGGTTTTGTCAAGCAGGATGTGGTTGGGGGTTGGGGGTGTTAGAGAGTTTGGAAGTTTTTGATTCTTTGAGTAAAAAACCTAACTTGTCATGTGCCATAATATGGTCCCATCAATAACACAGTGTACAACCCTGCTGGAAAGTCACTACAAACAAGAATAGTCTTTGACGCCTGGGACCAGCTAATCCGCTAAAAACAAGCTTTTGGGCTGCACCTTTAAAATTGTTATTGCTGGTTTGGGGGTTTTTTTTACAAAAGGGTGAAGGGGCCAAATCCTATTGTGAATGCGTTAGTTTTGTCGTGTAATCATCGGACTGTAAAAAATTGGTGGAAAGACGAAAATACATCGATTTTGTTATTCAGATTGTGTAAAGAGACAAGCTTATTCCTTTAAACTTAAGAGCTGATCTCACTGTGCTTTGGGTTTGAAAGTTACGAATTGACTTAATTTGACAAAGACCATTTACCAGCCACAGAATAAAATCACCTGAACTGCATTTGTCAGTATTTTTTGCATTGCTTCAGATTTTACATGGCAGTGCGTTGATATTCCAACAGCCGAAAAGACTAGTACAACACGTTGTAGAAAATGACATTGAAATTTGAATTGCCAAACCTCAGTGTAATGTGTACGTGTTCCAGTTGGTTTTAAAAATACATCGCAAAACATCGACATTTGCAGCCCAAAACATTAAACTTGATTCACAAAACCATCAAACTTGCATCACAAAACCATCAAACTTGAACTACAGTTTTTAATTCAAATCGGGTAAAACTATTCACAAACTTCGACTGTAAATTAAGTACATGTACATGTATTGTAATTCCAACTACATGTACCGTTAAATTCATTTTCATTGAAATCAATCCTTTCCAACCCCTTGAGCTAGTACAATGTAGAACTATTAAATGGCATTGTTACGTAGTTATACGTGTACTGTACTGTATATCCAGTAGGTTTCTGTCATAACAGTAAAAGCACGCGTACCATGACGTGCACCCGCTGGGCAAGTTATTAAATATCTCATGAATGCTGGCAACACCCTTGGAGGCCGTGGCAAGTGATGGAAGGCAATGAGTGCTCGTCAGGATCCTGGGAAGAAATTGAGACCAATCGGTCTAGAAATCGAGACCAATCGAGACCGGGCTTGTTTTAATTTAAGACGTTCAAAGTTGTGACTTATGATTGGTTGATGAGTGATGATGTGTTGGGGCTGTGAATGAAGATGGCGAGTTCTTTTTCGATGAAACCCCAAAACGTTTAAATCATTCCTCCGATCTCTTTGTGTATCTTTTTCAGGTGAATCAGGTCTAGGCAAGAGCACGCTGATCAACTCTCTCTTCTTGACAGACATCTACTCATCGGAGTACCCCGGTCCCTCACAACGCATGAAGAAAACTACCCAGGTAAGATTCAGACTTCACCCCTTTGTATTTGACTGTCCAGCTGTTGAAACCTTTCGCTTTTGACGTAGTCTTTGATAACGTGGGTTCGAATCCCACCTTTACCGCTGTTTGGTTGTTTAGCTCTCTTGAACTCGGCAATTTATTAATAAAGTCTTTAGAATGGTGGTTCGAATCCAGACAGTTTTTTGTGTGTCCTTGAGCTAGCCAAATTGTTGCAATTGCTTTTCTGGTGACGCAGGTATATAATTTCAGTGCATTACCTGTTAAGGCCCAGAATTTACATTTTTTGGGGGGTGAAATAATAAGCCGACAATTCTTAACTATCGATACAATTACAGAGCTTACAATTACAGAACAATTAACTCTAACAGCCCTCAATCCTCCAAAATCAATATGATTTTGCGCACACCCTAGGGATTTAGAGTTTTACAAACATACATGCATATAGATCGGGGCGGACATCCGGGAACTGTCATAAAAACGCGTCATAATACGTACACCGCGCCGGTAAAAACGATGATCGCGCGCGCAGTCTTGTATGCTACAGTGCAGTGTCAGCGCGTATTGTTTTCATCGGCGCGCTGACCTGTGACGTATGTCCGTCCCGATCTATAGGCCTACATGTAACATGTATTCATCAAGTGATTCAAGTTGCCTCCCACCCACCAGAGACTGATGACTGCCTAGCCCATGTGGCCAATTTCTACCTAAAATGATCCCTTAAAAGGTGGGAAACGGAAACATATTCACAGTCCCAAATATAGCACAGCCCAGCCCCCAGGCTGAGGGTCAACATAAAAACAGACCCAACCACTAATAGTAATACAGAAGTTACACTCAATAAAGATATGGTTTCCTGTTGGAGAGTTTTGACCTTCATATAACCCCCCCCCCCCCCCCCCCCCCCCCCCCCCCCCCCCCCCCCCCCCCCACACTTAAGCTTGACATGACCTGATCAGCTTTGTGTGTGTTGATTCCTATCTGCTGTATCCATACATCATGTCTCTGATACAAGTGTGCTTTGTGCCAAACTGCAGTTGCTGAAGGTTTTATGGGTCACAAAGGTGGCACAAATAAATTGGGCGAGAACCTGACACAGTGCTATTATTGTCATACGAACCAGTATTTCAGGACAGATAATGCACTTAGGAAGTTGTAAATAATGAGGCTATTATGGCTTTTCTGAATTACTCAGCTATGGCTTCACATTACACAAGAGTCTATGGTAAGCGGCTGCACTAACTTACAAGCTGTAGCCAAATGGTTTGGACAAGGCCAACATCACAACAATATTTTAAGGAAAACACAATTGCACTTGAGGACTTAAATTGTTATGTTGTTCTTGTTTTTTCGTGATCGCCGTCCGGCGATCGTGAATTATTTGTTATAAAATTCAAAATTGTTTCAAACAATTACTAGATATCTAGCGCAATCCTTCTGCTGGATGCCTACAATCATTATTTACTTTTAAATTTAAGTAAGATAGTTCCTAATAATTTGGAAGTAGATTTTTTTTATGTCTGCAAATGGTGTATCCTACCTTTAAATTGCTTGTGTTTCTGCCACAGGTTGAAACCTCACAGGTTACAGCCAAGGAGAATGGAGTCCAGCTAAGACTGACAATCGTTGACACACCGGGCTTTGGAGACCAGGTCGATAATAGTGACTGGTAAGTCCTGGGTCTTGCCATCGGGTTGTTGGAGGTTTGAGGTAAGGGTTTCAAGGTAGAGGTTCGGAAACATGAGATTCGGTGGATGTGCGTGTACAAAATATAATGTGTGAGGTACATGTATTGATGTCGAGGCACAAAGATATGGTTTGTGGTTTCGAAGTTGAGGTACTAGTTTTTGAGGTTTGAATTGGAGTGACATAAGGTGAGGTTTGAATTGGAGATTCTTCGGCTTTTGTTTCATCATTTGACATTTTCCGTGTCGTCTGCTTGTTTATCTTCCTATCAGCTGGCAGCCAATCTTAGACCATATAGATAACAAGTTTGAGGATTACCTGAATGCCGAGGCGCGGGTCAACCGACGGACTATCGCAGACAAGAGAATACACTGCTGCTTGTACTTCATTGCTCCGTCGGGACACGGGTAAGCAGCCAGACAGACCGATAATCCTAGCTGTGACTCGTGGCGGGATTTCAAACCAATGTTATTTTATATTCGGTTTAAAGTCCACTATTCGGTTTTCATTTTGGAAACTGAACATTCGAAACCAACCTAAAGAAAAATTCATCCTAATTGTGACACGGCTTCAGAAACCAACATTAACATTCTCTAATGTGCTCCATGGTCCCTGATCGTAACTGTATTCAGTTACTAGTGGTTTATTTAGCCTGCATATTTGAGTTATTGAAGAGTTCCTAGATCCATTTGTGGAGGGAAAGATATGAAAATTGTCCGGTCACATTAGTGACCACATTTTATGTCTCGGAGTTGGATTTTAAGTTTGACAGTTGAAGTTTGCAGACTGCGTTGTGAATCCGTTTTTACTGTACAGATTCACTACGAACATTTATCAACACTAGAGAGGTTTCGCACACGAACGGATACGCGTACGCGTACGTTTAGCTATCCGTACGCGTTTTATATTCACGTGTAGCGAGCGAGATATCCGTGCCTTGTACACGGTTAGCGGATAGTGAAGAGCTGTGACGTCATATGTTTGCAAAAATTGATGACGTATCCGTTAAGCTAACCGTACCCGTTCGCAGGCGAAACCTCTCTACTATCTAGACAAAACCAGCCCCTTCCCTAGAGCTATTACAGGATATGTTCAGTCCTACTACAGACCCTGTCTGGAAATAACTGCTGAACAGACTGTCCTTCTCAGATTTCAACCTAAAAAAAATACTTGCGGAAGAAATGTGTTTCTTGAAGGCAATGTCTTCCATCTAGTTTAAAGTTCATGGTATACTATTTGTCAGTTGTGCAATTTTATCCCTTGAAGCAACAAAAATTTCCAAAATCTAAAGAATATTGCTTGACAACTATAAACCTGACAACGTTTAAACTCTGTGAAAGCTGTATATTCCGCGAGAAAAAATTATAAGATTTTGTTTTTGAACCAACTACTAATGGGAGTTTCTAAAATTGCATCTCTGAGATGCGTTTTCGGACTTCTTTTATTATTTTCTTTAAAATATGCCAGGAGGAATAATTTCACAGAGAGTTTAGAGTCATTAATATATTCACTGTGCCTTTAATGACCTAAACACTATAGTTTTGGCATTGAGGGGCTTGTATTACAAAAGGTCAGGCAATTACAGCAACATTTTTCCCACTGTTCATGAAGGACAAATGGATTATATTTTGGATAAAATGCTCTGAACAAATTAAAACACACTGTAAAAACAGGTTACGAAAGCATGAAAGCAAAATGAATCAAAACTTGACTAAATACATATATATTTTTTCAGGAAATTAAAATATTATTTACTCATTTAATTTGTGGAGTATAAGCAGTTTTTTGTTCATTTGGTTGATTTCAAGCAGTTTTATCGCTCATGAATATTGAAATTATCTTGGCATGAAAAAAAAATTTACAAAAAATGAAAATACCCTTGAGAATTGCAAATCTAAAATGGAAAATAAGATGAAATGAAACACAAGATGAAATTGAACACAGATGCATTTTTTTAAATTGCAATAGAAGTTGCACAGGCTCTTTATGGACATAAAACAAAAATGTAGTTTCTTATACAGTACATACTATGTAATGTTTTTTATTTTCCTCAAAACAAAATCTTGTTTATAAGATGAGGCATACAGCATAGACATTCCTACATACCCGTCATTCCACTAGGCCAACGGTGTCTTACCATGTCCATCTCTATCTGATGATTGTTCCATCCTTTGGGGAATAAACACAGGATTCTGGGGCATAAATCTTGCATCGAATGTCAACATTTACTGTCGTCCATGGTTGTCTTCCCTGATATCATGAGTTCAACGTCCTTGCCTACATGTTCATCTTGAACAAAATAAGTTAAATGTTTTTGCAAAAATTATCCAAAACACTTTTTTTCAACCTGGTACCACGCATGTAGAGAAAAGATCCATGCGTTTGCAGCTGACAGCAATAATTTTTGGACGGCTCGTAAAAATTGTTCTTTTTTCTCTGGAGCTGTACATTTTGTGATGAGTAAAAAAAATAACCCTGGTACGGAAGGTATTGCAACAATTTCTTAATCAGGGCAGCGTTCCTTCAGGGGCTTTTTCCAAGGGGTCGAAGGTCAAACCCTGTGGAAATTGGATTGAGCAATAAATCACGAATGTTTTTATCAATCGTTCTTGCACAATGTATTAGGGCATGTTCAGGGGCCAATTTCATAGAGCTGCTAAGCACAACAATTTGCTTAGCATGACAATATGTCCTTGGCAAAAAACAAGGTTACAGACCAAATTTTTACCTGATCTTTATTGTTCTCGATTAATAATCAGCTGTTTTCTTGCTTAGCATGAAAAACATGTATAATTTTGGCTAGTAACCTGTTTTTAATGAGCAAGACTTTTTGTGCTAAGCAAATTTTTTTGCTTAGAAGCTCTATGAAATTGGGCCCAGATCTTGAGTCAACTTTGTACTGTTATTCTTTAGTTTGTTTTACCGGATGTTTTTGATAATTGATGTTTTACTTTACAAGTTGAGTAAGCAGTATAACATATCCGGTAATCTTTATTTTGGATCAAATCTTTTGTTTCTGGAAGAGACCATTGTGTTTTGTACCAAGGTTCACTTTCGACAAGAATCCCAGGGTCAGATTTGCACAACATTACAACAGATCCTTTGAAATTAATTGCCAACAAAAAAATCCAACTAAATAGTTTGGCAATATTAACTTTTTAATCGTTAACTCGCATTACCAGGGTTAGGTTCATTTAATATGTTGGTAACCCCTGATATTCCTTGGATGCTTAATAAGACTGACTCATGATGACTGGAGTCAATGTGGAAACTCTCCTAATCTCCTCCTGGCTTATGCTAATAAGAGGTCTACTACGGTACAATATTGGCAGTCTGGGTCAATTCTTGCTCTCACTAATGTTCAAGGTGCATGATGTAGGGCAGCTCATCAACTCTGGAATTAAAATGTTGACCCTACTATTTTACTTTTTTTTTATACCTACATGTGTAGGTCTGCTTGAAAGCTCGCGATGGTTATTAGAAAACAGACAATTTTTGTCTTGCCTGAATAAAGTTCAGAAAGAGTCTATATTAAATCACTATGTCTTTATGTACATGTAGTGTGTCCATAGTTCGTATGTGTTATTTGGATTAAGGTTTTGAAATAAATGGTCTTATATGCAAAGTTGAGGTTCAATTGCAATCAAACCTGGGTCATACGTGCAATATTGTAACCTTCATATGATGTTTGTGTCAATGGTCACGTACTGAGGTCAAAGGTCATCTGAGGTCAAGGTGTAAAACTGGGTTATCGCAAAAGTAGGCGCAGTGCGTGGTTCGAGAATTATCCTTGTTTTTCAAAAGTCTTTCAATGATTTTCACCATAATTGATTCTTGATTTTTTATTTTTTTTTGGACCCAGGTTGAAGCCTCTCGATGTAGAATTCATGAAGAGGTTACATGACAAGGTCAACATCATCCCGCTCATTGCGAAGGCAGACACTATGACACCGGAGGAGTGCAGAGAATTTAAAAAGAGGGTTAGTACATGTGTACAGTAGGATACCACGTAACGTTGATTTCAAGGCTGCAATCGGGAAAACCTCTGAACGTCACATAAGAGTCGGCGACAAGAGCGGTTCGTACTTAACGCGAAAGGGAATGTAATGCGGATTTGACATTACAAAGCAATCGCTGCAAAAATTTGCAGCACAAAAACTTGCTGTGACGTCACAATTCGCGTCACATTCGCGAATAGAAACTGACATAAAAGATCGTATACACCATTGGTAATTGCTTGAATTATCATGAATGGGTGGATTTGGGGGTTGTATTTTATTGTTGTATTTTATAGCAAATATCGTTGAACTGACCTGTCCAAAGTTTTACAATCTTGGATGCCGAAAAAAAAAGCAAAAAAATACCGCGTTCGTTTTCAACTGGTGTCGGTCAGTTGTACTTATATAATTCAATTTTTCTGGAACAATTACATGATAGAATCGTTTTGCTGGATGCCTAGAATCGTTATTTACTTTCAAATAAGTAAGATATTTTTTTTTAAATTCGGTAGTACAAATTGTCGATATCTGGAAATGGTGTATCCTACCTTTAAAGATGTCCCTGAGCAACATTCTGGAATATTTCAGTCACCGATATTATACATGTAAATTTCATGTACATTCTATGTAAATTACATTGGTTTATTATTATTATTATTCAGATTATGAAAGAAATTGACGAGAACAAAATCAAGATTTACGAATTTCCAGACGTGGAGGAAGAGGAGGAAAGTAAAGAAAACAAAAAGCTTCCCATGGTGAGTATTTGCTTCCCCTTCCACCTGAATGGAATGTCCCATTCATTAAAAAAAATTGTAAACTTTAATAATTGAGGAGCAATTTGTTAAGTTTATTATTGTTAACTAATAAATAAGATATTGAAATTAACACTACTCAAAAACAATCTAACCATGTGATACTTGCCGTGGTTGTCAAGCGTGGGCCGTTTTTTAAACCCCAGTTTGGGCTTCATTCCGGCTCCATCACCATTGCCAAACTGCATAAACAAAGCCACAGACTTAGACGAAGCTGGGGTTTGGAAAACCGGCCATGGTCAATCGAGCTGGACATGTTTGTATTTTAACAAAAAAATTGCTGCAACCGGATTCGTGACAAGAAATGTTCACGTATTTCACAATGTTACCCCGACATACCATTAGCTCCCACCTTCATTATTCATGTGTGGACCCATACAATTATGATACAAATATTCTCCATAATGTGGAATTGATCATACTCGAGTAACACTCCTGTAATAACCATGGAGTCAGGTTACCAGGTCAGAATGACTCTGTCTGATCTGGCCATTTGTGCCTCCAGCTACGACCGCTGTCAGCTGCAGTAGTCAGAGGAATATGTAAAGAAACGCATTAATAGCAGCCAGAGCCGTTAACCAAAATGACACCGGTACTATTTTCCTCTAGGATATTTGCACAATTTCTTTTGGGGAAAAGGATGAATTTTATAGTTTTTTTCCTTCCTTTTTTCTAAAGACATGCAATAGTTCGCACTTTGTGCAAACATCAGGTTTTGGTTGATTACTAATTGGAATTTTGAAATGTTGGCACACTAACTTTGAACCATTTTTTCCCCTAATATTTCAAAATTTATAAAGTTCACCTGTTCATGAGCATTGCATCATTTTGAGAAAACAACACGCTTATTGAACCTTGCTTTTCTGCACGCTCCAAAACACTTTTTGCTTGTTATAAAGTTAATGGGCTGCAAGGGTTAAATTTATTTCATTAGACGTGCTTTGTTGGTTAATATGCAAAGTTATTTCCTCAAAGGTAACAGTGGAGACTGTTTGTGTTCCGCTCCTACTTAACAATTGGAAAGCAGTAAAGAGTGCATGTACATGTACCTGTGTAGTGACGTCTTTTTTAAAAGTTTTTTTTTAAAGATTTACCGTAATTTCCTGCGGTAAAGACGCGGCTTATCTGACTTTCTAGACCACAAAAACATCGCCGCGCCTTATCTTTCAGTGCGCCGTATATGATGTCGCTTGAGTTCAAAGTGATGGTCTTTGTGTGAAGAATTCTTTGAACGCCGCAATCTTACTCAATAATGCGGTCAACCAATTAGCCCAACTCTCCGGACATTGTGACCGTGTTTCCATTAACAATGCCGCGATGTGTTGATCCCCCTACGACCGTACATGTATGTGATTTAGCACTCGGCAGCGTGCGTAGTCTTGTTTGCAAGACGTTTTTCGCGATGCGGGGCGCCCTCTAACGTACGCCGTAGACCACGCGCGAATTACCGCATCGGCGGCCTACGCGCGCTGCATATACCGCGATTAAGATCGTCTTGCAAACAAGACTACAGCGTGCGCTGCATGACGCGTACAACAGCGATAAAAAGCTGGCCCGTACTATGTGGCCTTTTTCTAAACGTTTTTTCGTCTACGTTCCGGCTTCATGCAATTCACCATCCGAACTACACAGCGCGGAGCATTCACAACGACTGGGAAAAAGACTAGGGCCGGTGTCGCAATTAGGGATACCATGCACGCGATCGCTGCATGTGATGTACATGTGCATGCAGTTTATACTGCAGTGATACATGATATGTATCGGCAAACCTCGTGCGATATTGTGACTACTGGTTTGAAGTTTTCATACATTGTTTGCGTGCCAGATAAACTCAAGTACTCAGCAAATTCTTGCTTGGAATAGTGGGATCCTTCTAAGGCAACAAAATGACCCCTTTGTGGCGATGTACCTACACCGGGTGGCGCCTGGTGTTCTTCTGGGTCCGTTCAAGCATGCGCCTTATTCGGCAGTGCGCTTTATCTGTTGACGTTTGAATTTTTTTTGGGTGATTTTAGGGACCTGCGCCTTAACCGCCGTGCGGCTTTACCGCAGGAAATTACGGTAACATGGCAAATATGTGATGGGATTTTGCCTTTGATAATACAAGCATGGAATTTGGCACACGGTCAGAGTATGTTATGAGAAAGATATTTGGCTATAAGGCCATCGCAAATTTGTCCTTTGAAGAAATATACAATGTAGGTACAAGTAGAATATCAAGCAATGGCAGTTATTAAAAAAATTACTTGGTATTCTTCCTATATTGCTTTAAAGGACATAATTAAGATGGCTCTATATCCAAATATCTTTCTTATGACATACTCTGACTGTGTGCCAAATGACCATTTGCGTGTGGAATTTAAATAATATCTGGTACACTGACTTGTTCACGCAGCTTGGCACAGTTTGACTTTAAATTATCCAGACCAAATACACTGTTGCTATATCACGTGATTCGGGGCAAGCTCTTGCATAGTTACGTTAGAGACGCTCAGCACCAATACATTGTTCACAATGGTTGAGAATGGTACAAAGACACCAGACCATTCCAGAGACGGGGGTTGCTAGCGTAAGGCTTGCCCCGAATCACGTGATATAGCAACAGTGTCTTTGGTCTGGATAATTTAAATGTAAACTGTGCCAAGCTGTGTGAACAAGTCAGTGTACCAGATATTATTAAAAATTCCACACAAAAATGGCCAATTGTCATGCTTGTACATGTATCATCAAAGGCACAATTTCCCCAAATATTTCCTCTTTTCTGCCCCACTACGTTATACCAGGTACACATGTTGGACTGCTTGAGTCCCGCATTTAAATTGTCATTCTGTTAGTGCCGTGCAGAATGTATATATGCTGTTTTTAGTGCAGTAGTTTTGAAAGCTTGAGAAAAACTAGAGTAAAGTTCATGTAGTTGGAAGACTTTGGGACACTTCACCGGTATTTGTATTTCTTCCTAAATTTAATCCAAGCAATTTAGTTTTGTAGTGGATCTGCAACTTGATTGCATAATATCATTTTATACAGTAAGATTGCATTTCCTCCTTTTTTACATTTGTTGGGTACAAGGTTTTTTTCTCCATATTTGTGGGCTGGGGATAATTAGCATACATATAATTTACAGCATGCACATGATTCGTAATAATAATAATACATTTTTCATGTGAAATAACAATTTTTCCCCCCATTGGTGAACCTTTCATGAAAAACAATTTGCACTGTTTGAATGCCTGCAAAGTTTGTTCATTTTTTGCCTTTTCTGGTTTTTTCTTCCCCGCACCATTTTTACTTGCCCCTTTTCTAACCTTTCCCCCCTCCACATCCTCTTCCCCCTTCAACACCCCCTTCGACATCCCCTCCCCCATCCCCATCCCGTCGCCCCCCTCTTCCACACCCCCTCCACACCCCCTTCAACATCCCCATTTCACATCCCCTCCCCATTCCACATCCCCTTCCTATTCACATCCCCTCTCCATTCACATCCCCTTCCCCACCCCATGTGGCCCCTCTACCGCCCCCCCCCCCCTGCCCCCCCCCCCCCCTGCCCCCCCCCCCCCCCCCACCCCCACCCCTTCCCCTTTCTTTTTCCCTTCCCTCTCCCCCTTCGCTCTTATACAAATCAGCGGAGGAATGGACCCAAAGACAAAGAGCACACCCCAAACAGTTTGAAGGTAGTGTGATTGCACCTTTTTTGGGCTTGATTTGGTGTTTGGTGTGAAGCTAATTCTTTTTTAAAATAGGCCGATGCCAGCCACTTTCCCTGCTTCATTTTTCCCGGGACCGAATTGCTAGAGTATTGTCCTTGGCAAGTTTCCAAAGTTGCTTTCGGGCATTCCATTTGTAACTGTTAACGATTCCTCGTGCAATTTTGGAGTTTCAGCTCGAGGAATACAACATTTTTTATTACTATTTTTCTAGCAATCTGAAAGTTATCCGCTTTTGAATGAGACATGGATCACGAGAAATCAACCATCGATTGAAATATTTCTTCTCCAAATTGGATTGATTGTTGGACAATACCTGGTACAGTACCTCGGCTCTCAAAGGGCAGGTTCATTTTTGCACAAAACAAAAGTCCTTTTTTGGATGGGTGCAGATGCCCAACAAAAAGAAAAACATATATATTTTTGTGTATATCACGATTATGCATCTTTTAACAGCGCAAGTTAAAACAAAATATCATATTTGTTTCATTAGAGTTCAGGGATTTACCTTTTCCCGGGAATTAAAACGAGTACATCATAGATACACAGATGTAAGGACAAAATTGTAGCAATTCGGTCAGTTTTGAGTCGGTGGTGTTTGCACTAATCGTCTTTTAAGTGGTGGTGTTGGTGGATGAATTTAATCCTGAATGGTACTTCAAGTATGTTCTTTGCTGTACACGTACATGTTCTTGTATCGTATTACGATCGAGGATCGAAACACAAAAGAGAACAAAGGATCCTCGAAAGACGGTTTGCTTGTCCGAATTCGGTCCTCGATCGTTTGGGCAAGCGCTAGGTAATGGGGTTAGGGTATAGTAAAGGAATAAAGGAAAACACAATATCGATCCTCGGTCGTTATGTGGTTCACGACTGTATGTACATACTTGTTGTGGTTTTTGTTGCTGTTCTATCCCTTACAGAACGGTGCAATGTATCTTGTCTGTCAAACTGTTCAAGTTTTGGAAGTCTGTTTATAGATTTTTAGTAGTACTTTTGGGTTTTTTTATTTAAAGAAGTATTTTAGATATTTGCTTCCAAATTGAATTAGGAGTTATAATTACAGAATAACAAACGGATGGCAAACACATATTGGTATAATGCTCATTTGATATTGTTATGCATGAAGTAGATTGCACATTATAAGTGGTGTACAATGTTTCATTGGTTGGCAATACCAATTGTATGACAACATACATTCGCATTTTTGTATCACTGTGGAGACATGGCTTTGTTCTCGTGTACAGAATGGTTAGAAAGTCGAGCACGTTTTTCAAAATGCTCCCATTTTAACCATATTTTTTTTCATGGGTTGAAATTTCGACCCAATATACCCTATATTATACCCTAACCCAAACTCTAACCCTAACCCACATCCTAATCCTAGTTTTTGAGTAATTTAAGTAAAATCCAAAAATCTAATTCGTGAAATTCCCAGTGGAGACCTATTCATCTATAGAAATTTACCCTCCGGAGACGTTTTGTCTCCATTGTACACATTGTGTTCATGTCTCCAGAGGGTACCGTATTTCGCACCCAGTGTGCATGTTCATGTGTAGCACGTTATAAATTCAAGATCTTGGCATGTAAAACTGTTTGGACCAGTAGTGATGGGTCAGAGGTTGTATTAACTTAACCAGTTCGCGCCGGGATTATTTTAACATCGCCGAGCCGACGGGCGGGATTATTTTTAACGAAACTCGATCCGAAGCGTGTTCAGGCCTATAGTGCTGGGTAGCACACCCACGCATTTCCGGCCTTGCGCGCTGCTGACATACATTTCCGAACTTGAACTTGGCGTATATATTCGTCATCCGTTTTGAATTTGGGGAAATTTTTGGGTTTATATTCGTCATCCGGCGCGAACTGGTTAATATGCCAAATGTGCATGTACCTGTATGCATGATATCTTATTACAATACTCTTACATATTCATGAGCGAGAACCGATTTCTTACTGGTCCATTCATCATCACGTTAGCCACTCTAGTTGCTGGTGAGGATTCAGGCTTGGGTTACCAGTGCAAAAGTCTACTACATGTACATGTAACGTACGTGAATCGATACATTCACGTCATTTCATTCATGTCAAATATTTATAAGAATGTAAAAAATTAGCTCAATGAATTTGGGTTTGAAAACTTAACAAAAAGAATTACATGACACATACTACTATATGTTGACAAGGCTTAAAAAATACACAAATATACCACAAGGGAAATTTGCAGAAATCTTAAAGTGAACAAAGAAATTGGCAAGGCGGGACTTCTTGGGGGGGGGGGGGGGGGGGGCATCCTATATAACTGATACATTATTGAAACCTGCATACGGTATGAAGTCCCATCCTCTAAACAAAATGTTTTTGATTTTATTCCTATTTTGTCTGTTTTGTCTGCAAGAATATGCTTCTTCAATATTTCTTTCCTTAACATTTGTAAATATTACCTGCCCCTGTGATAAACTATTCATGTAAATTAAAGGATGATTGGTTTAGAATGTTTTGTGGTTGGTTTTTCTTTTTACAGTATAAATGGAAATTTAGAGGTAGGATACACTATTTGCAGATATCGAAAATATTTACTACCGAATTATTTAGAATTATCTTACTCATTTGAAAGTAAATAATGATTGTAGGCATCCCACAAAATGATTGCGCTAGATATGCGTTAATTATTTCGAAAAATCAAATTTTATAAACAAATATTCGCGATCGCCGGACGGCAATTGGAAAAAAACAAAAATAACATTTAAGAATAACTGCTCGACGACGTTTGATAACAAACGCTGTTTTTCTTGCTTTTCTCGCCATCAATGACTGTAAATCTCGGACAGCTCAGTTAAACGATATTTACTATAAAATACAACCCCCCAAATCTACACATTCATGATAATTCAAGCAATTACCAATGGTGTATCCTACCTTTAACATTCTACGTTTGTTTAACTGCAGCACATTCCATCATGTTCAATCTATGACAGCATCCCCGGGAGACTCACACACCGATATCTGATGTCACAATATTTGCCCTCTGTCTATATATCACAGCTCCCGTTCCCAAGCTTCGCCAATTTCGCAGACGGCGGGCAATAATTTTCAAATTCCTTCTGGAATTCCTCCCGTGTCGGTTCATTTACAAATAAAGTGTCGAGCCAGGCTGAGATATTCAGATCTCGGCTTAAGGCGGCATCTTTTACCAAATTAAATTAATGTACGTAGAATATCAGGGGCTAAAATGGGAAGAAACAGTAACCACGCCAACGATTGTAAAAAGTTTATTTTTCTTCGTTTTTTTTTTTTGGGGGGGGGGGGGGGGTGGTTGCACTTGACTTCACAAGACCTAGGAAAATGTTCATTCACTATTCATTGGGATTTTAAATATTCTGCAGATCACGTATTTTCTAGCATGTATCTTTTCCCAAATCGCATTTTAATATTTTTATTTTTAGGGGGCGGAAGGTGGGTAGGTAAACAATAGTGTGAGGAACCCCCCCCCACCCCCCCCCCCCCCCCCCCCAACCAGGGATAGTAGTACCATAAGAAATCACTCACGTATACAAAGTGTGACGCCATATTTATGTTTGAGCAAAACCTACATATTAAATATAAACAAAATGGAGTGTACATCATTAACCGTTGCTCTTGTTTACAATCCAAAGCACTTTACTATTCACCCAAATAAATGTATAATCTTTCAATGCACGCAGCTGGAGTGCATTGGTATGTGCTGCTGACATGCAGTGATAGAGCAAGGGCTAATGTACATTTCCAGTAAGCATTCATATGAATCCAGAAAGAAAACCCCCAACCATAAAAACACTGTCACTATCATTCCGATGAGTCATATTGCATTTCAATTGACCAGCTGAGCCCAACACATTGCAGTAACCTTGA
Source organism: Crossaster papposus (assembly GCA_037893245.1). NCBI lineage: Eukaryota > Metazoa > Echinodermata > Asteroidea > Velatida > Solasteridae > Crossaster > Crossaster papposus. The sequence continues at coordinate 103,530 of JBAIAA010000982.1, read as the reverse complement.
GGTTTGTGATCAAGTTAACAAATAGAACACATCGATTAGAAAACCAACTGCTGATAAATTAATTGTAGCCATACCCATACATGGGTCCTTTGTCTATGATGTAACTTTTAAATTTACACTGTGAATTGCCAGCTTTCTGCTCTACAATTTCATACTAATCTCATGTTAGAATTAAAGTCAATCGTCAAATTGACCCTGCGGATAAATAGAGGAATACTCTGAGAATTCACGAATAAAATATCGTCTAATTTAAAAAAAAAAAATTGGAGGGTACTACAAATTCTTTGAGGAAAAGACCTGCTGATTATTAATTAACAAATGATGTGTAAGGTACTACCCTTATTGTTTTCCCCCGGAATTATAACATCTTGAATTCATCTGGAATAACAAAATCCAAAAGAAATTTGCTGAATTAAAAGAATTTATAGATGTACCTTGTATGCTGAAGTGCTCACCTTTTCTTTTGGCATTTGTTGCCTTGCATTATGGTGTCGTATATCGGTGGAAAGATTTTGAAAAGAAAAAGTTTATGCATTTTTAAGTTTGAAAACATTGTAAGTGTAAAATGCAACCTTTAAATATATGCACGTATATACCGGCATTTTACTTGCAATGCATGACTAACATGGCCTGTGACCAATTATCTTTTCAACCATTTGTCATTTGTGCATTTTTGTTTTAAGCAGCAAAAGTGCTCAAAATCTTAAAAACAGGTGCTTAATTAACAATTAACCTAATAAGTTTTAGCTCTGTGAATGCCGTCCATTTGGAGAAAACAATATTCTAGGATCTTAATTTCAATTCAATAGTCGCCAGGTTTATATTTGGAATTGCTCTCGAAATTAGCATCTGGAACATGCTCTTAATCAGCCAATTACAGCTGAGCAATATCACGCACTGAAACCACTGGGTCAGCGCTTGCACGAACCCATTCATGGATTTGCCCAATCACAAACCAACTACTAAAATGGGAAATTTCCAAAAATGTGTCACTCGACACATCTATGGAAAAGACCGTTCTTTTTTTTGTTATCTTTAAAATGACAACATGCCGAAAGCAATAATTTCACCGTGAATTTAAGGTCCCTAATAATGTTAAAACAAGCTTTTTGACAATATTTGGTTAGTTAGTTTTTGCTTTAAAGCATGATACAAATAGCATAATTATGAAGGCTTAACTTTAACGCCGCCCAATACTGCAAAATTATATTTGAGTAAACTGCAGTATGCGGTACTCTTTATACTACACTGGCCAATGAGAATTGAGTCGTATTTTGTTAGGATTATAAAGACATGTCATGTTTTTTTGTAAAATACTGCAATATAACATTTGCTGTTCAGCGAGATTCATGTTATTTGTGCTGCATCCTACTTAGATGTACATGTACATGTACATGTACAGCATGCATGATATAATGTACATGTGTGGTCATGTTCCCTGTCTTGCGTGTAGTATTGTGCTGTGTTTTTGCTTTGTGCCCAGAGTGTGCCAGACTATTGCATTTCATCATGGTCTGACTAAATATGGGCATACTGTCCATGCACATTGCCTGACATGCGTTGGATCACTTGCAATGAATTACTTTCTGCAAATTTGTTGTTTAAACAGTTGTTTCTCAGGAGAAATGAAGGAGTAATGAATCATTTTATTTTATGTTATTGTTCACATTTGCAAGGATTGGTGGCAATTATGTCCAACTGTTCGCGTGCTTATCTTTTTCTTTTCTTTTTATTTACATGAATATTCCCCCTTGCCTCCAACTCTGAAGCGTGTAAGTAGATTTGTCGGGTGGTGTCGGATCAGAAGCTGAGATCCCTGCTAAAGCACGTACCATTGCCATCGCTGCTTCCCATTTGTAACTGTGATTCATCGTTTAGCCGAAAATATGTGTAGAAGTGTCATTCATCCAGCTAGCTCTGTTATTCGTCATTCGTTTGTGTGTGTCCTGCCTGCTTTTTGTAGAAAATAGTTCCTGTAATTGGAATCTCATTCTCACAAAAGAAATGCTGCTGTTTTACGTCGATAAAAACACCAAAATCTCATGTGTGAAAAGCAGTGTAGACTGTACATTCCATTGTTTGCGTCATTGGGCCAAATTTCTATGCCAAGACTAGCTTGCAACATTTTGTCGTGCATGATCTGTGCCATTCAATGCCCCCAAAATCATTTGTCCAAAATAACAAAGTTTCCCTAGAAATGCGCAGGAGTTTTTCTCTTTATTTTTTGTCTGGGACAAAAGACAAGTTTTGATCCTTTCCAGCCAGTACATCTTCTAAGGGAACACTATGCCACATGCCACTAGATACCCAAGCTATACATGTCCATTTGTGCTTTCAAATATCATCTTGCCAAGCATGTTAGACAAAGTGTGTGTAAATGTACAAATCCATCAATTATTTTCGTACATTGCGTTATGGGGACAATCTATAGGGTTTGTGTGCTAAGGGAAATCTCTCTAAACTCGAACTAAGAACCTTCTAAAATTTTCAACATCACCCTAATTTGTCTTCTTCTACATTTTCTTTCATTATACCCTAACCCAATTTGGCCTTTTTCTACCTTTACTGAAGGTCCCCACTACGCGGTCGTTTTTTTTTATAAACAAAAAAACCTGTCCCCACAACTAGGTGGAGGCTAGAACACTGACCCCCACCCCACCTCCCCCCCCCCCAAATCCAGTAACCCCCCCCCCCCCCCCCCAATCCAGTAACCCCCTCCACCCAGTAACCCTCCCCCCCCCAGTCTTGTGCTTTTTGTCTGCACAGCATGTCGCAACCTTGCATGAGATTTGCTTGACCAACTTTAAGTGTTTTTCTGCTTGCCAAGTGTTTTTCTGCTTTCCAAATTCTATATTACAGTTCGAAATTACACGGGTGCATTTTCTGTACGTCTATTTAAGCTTGGATATCAATTTTTTTCTTTTTTTTCTCTTAATTGTTTGGTTACAGGAACGGGTTCCATTTGCTGTAGTAGGTAGCAACATGATCTTGGAAGTCAGTGGCAAAAGGGTCAGGGGTCGTCAGTATCCATGGGGGGTCGCTGAAGGTAGGTCCTTGTCTAAAACCACGTCTGAAGGATCAAGAGCATCCATTTCTGAAAATTACAACAAAAACAAATGTATACTACCTTTATAATATATGTGACCCACCACCCCAAAACCAGGCTGAAGTCGAAATTTTTCATATGAGAGATTTTTATACCATTAGATTGTTAGCGTTTTAAGCTTTAAAATAAGCTATAGTGGACTCAAATAGGTGGTATACTTTTGAAGTTACATATTTTTGAAGTTAGGAAGTGTCAAGGGATGATTTTGAGAAAGCGAGCACTAAAGTAGTTCATCATTATCATACATTATTGAGCAAAAATCAGGAGAAGGCCGATATTATAACTTTCGTGTTTTTTTACAAAAGGTTTAAACATGAACAGCCTATAAATTAAAGTTTTAACTAACGATTTATGAAAGAAAAAAAACGAAAAAAAAACCAAGAAAAAAAACCAAGAAAAAAAACCAAACAAACAATTGTGTACAATGCCGTATCTCGAAATGTCATTTGCCGACTTCCGCCTGGTTTTGGCGTGGTGGGTCACATATTTTAGAATAAAAAAAAAAAAAGTTGATTGAAGCGGGGCTTGAACCAGCGACCTCCGGATCGCTGTTCTAGTGCTCTATCAACTGAGCTATCCCCAAATTGTCCATATCTTTGTAGGCGGATCCCAAATCCAAGTAACAATATTACACACAAAAAACAGCCTTACAAATTTGTTTACACATACAGTTGAAAACCTGGAGCACTGCGATTTCATCCCGCTGCGTAACATGCTGATCCGGACGCACATGCAAGACTTGAAGGACGTCACGAACAACGTGCACTACGAGAACTTCAGGTGTCGCAAACTGACATTCGTCACGGCCGGAGACGGCAAGAAAGCTGCAAAGTAGGTTTCTGTGTGAAAGAAAAAGATGATGAAATTTACGTGGCCGAGTTCTATTTACTGAAATATAGACTAAAAGCCATGTCCGAAACTGGCTTCCAGAACTCCGGCTACGTGTATTGTCCGCCTGCTCATGCGTAGTTGTAATGGGTGAACACCTAGCCATAGACGAGAGTCATGTCACGAGCAAGGCTGGAAAATAACTGTCGGGGAGTGAGGCCAAAACAAATCAGGGTGTATTACCTATAGATGCTGGCCTGAACCCGTCTCGGAAAAACAATCTTGCGCCCGGGCCCAGTCAATGTCAAAAATAATCTTGGCGCCAACTGGTTAATGACATGGCGCTCATGCATTTTGCTAAACCTTTTGTTTTAGAGAACTCGAAGTGTGTGCGTACCACCTGAGCACAAACTCAAATCTAACCTCAAATGATTTTGTTCATTATGTTCAATCCCAATATATGTATATCTCTAAAAAAATTATATTTATAGGGCGGTGCCATGTAGGTATATATTGGCAATTGTTTTTATTGAATGATTACAGTGACTGGTACGTCGCTAAATCATTTACTGTTATTATATGTTTGGGAAACCAGGGGAAGATTTCAGCATGTTTACTTTATCATTGCATGTGTTTGAAAGTAAAGGGGTTTGAAAATCGGTAGTAAACGAATTGAAAGGTGGAATGGGGATGGAGCCAGGTAGAACCAGAAATATAATATATTTCTTTCTAGAAAACAGAAAGCTCTGATTGTTTTTGTAAAGTGCAATCATTATGTGTTCTCCTCATCTATCACCCCACCCTCCTCCCCTCTTACCCAACCCCCCTCCCCTCTTACCCCGTCCTCCTCCCCTGTTACCCCGCCCTCCTCCCCTGTTACCCCGCCCTCCTCGCCTCTTACCCCACCCTTCTCCCCTCCTACCCCACCCTGGTTCTACCCAGTGAAGCCCAGATCGCGAAAGCGAACGCGAATTTTTGACTTCACAAAAAACTTTTGTGTTGCAAATTCGCAAAAGTTTAACACATTTCAGCTCCGGCAAATTTTCGCAGTGAATGCTTTGCGACGTCAACATTGTATCGCATTCGCTTTCGCGTGAAGTATGAACCAACCTTATATGGTATGGGATATGTTTACCGGTATTCATGTAAATTGCATGCTGCTTTGTTTTTGTTGCAGTGAAATGGCCACTGACTGGAGGTGAGACCACGTTAGATTCCTTTGAATCACATGCCTTTACTTCTCCCCACCTCTTTGATAACGAGAGCATTGAGAAATTTTTTGTTTTTAAAGATTGACAATCTTGAGAAAAAGGGTTGACTGATCGGAGACCATGAATCATTAGAGTTTGGTTTGCATAAAAAAAAACACTGGAACTGCAGTTCAGTGGTCTCTGGTTTACGTCCCTCACCAATCCGATTGTATCCATACAAGTTGACCGTGCTCAACGAGGCTTGACTATGGAAAGACCATGGATCACAGTAGAACACTGGAACTGCAGTTCAGTGGTCTCTGGTTCACGTCCCAAACCAATCCGATTGTATCCATACACGTCGACCGTGCTCAACGAGGCTTGACTATGGAATGACCATGGATCTCAGTAGAACACTAGAATTGCAGTTCAGTGGTCTCTGGTTCACATCCCTGTCCAGTCTGATTGTGTACAGACAAGTCAAGCTACTGGTAGATCAATGAGAGTTGACTATCAAAATAACACAAATTACAGTAGAGGACTGGAATTGCAGTTCAGTGGCCTGTGGTTCATACTCCTGGTCGTCCTTGATCATTTAAATTTGACAGTGAAGACGTGCATTATGTCCTGTGAACTGCTATGACAGAATTTGTACCTTAACCAAAACAAATGGGCTAAAAAACCCAATTTGTTAAACACTTTTTGCCATGGTCACTGGTTCACATCCCTCTTCAGTCCATCAGATTTCTTCAAGTCTATTGGCTTGATCACTTTCAACATGTTGATTTGAATACAGAAATAATTGTCCAAGAGATTAACATGTCGCAAAAAAAACCAGAAAATAAAAAAAAAGATGTGTGATCAAGCTTCTAAGAGAGACAAATAACATGTTAAGCTCCTGGTTTTTTTGGGTGTTTTTTTGTCTTCCAAAAGTCACCGCCTATCCTGTCAGGCCATCATGCTTATTTTTTATTTCAATCTTATTATTCAATTGTTTTGTTTGATTCTTACTAACATAACATTGTTAATAAAGATTTGTCCACTTTTTGCCGCCATATTATTTGCCCCCCCCAAAAAGAGAGGAAAGTTGGACTAAAGCACGTTGGACAGTTTTTCATTTGGGGTTTAATACCACAAATATATTGATAAAACCCGACTTACACATGTAGGACATGGACCGAAGTTATGGGGAGCTTAACTTAAGTTTGTAGTATTTAAAAAACTGCATTAATTTGGGCAAATATTGTGGCGTGTCAAGTTTTCAGTTTGAGATGGAATTGTTGAAAAGAACTGAATGGCTTAACCTTCAATCTCACCTGTCAGTGGATCATGCTTGTACCCTGAAAGCCTAAGGTTTCCTATGATTTGTCCTCTATCTATGCTGTGCTCTGGTAGCCTCTTGCTTGTACTGTAGCATTCTATGTGTGTTATGTTCTTGCAGTGAAAACAGCTTCTGGGAATGGGTACATGTACTTGCGTAGTCTACCTGCCATCTGTCTCTTGCTGGGAACTTCTGTTAGAATTGATGATGTAGTAACTAACAGATAATGTATCACCACCCAACTGATAATATCACACAAATTGACCGATACTGTAACAATTGCGAATAGTATAATAAAACGTACTGCACTATCGGTCAGATTCTATTACATTATGGGTCCAAACCGATAATGTATTAATAATGGCCGATAGTGAAGTACATTTTACTGGTTTGCCTTTTAACACGTGGTGCAAATGTGGGAAACTTCTCTCTTGCGACGGCACAGTTTTTAATCATTGCTGCACTTCAATTAGAAACGCCTAAATCTTGGCTTCACCTGAAACACATAAACCTACAAAAATATACAATTGTATCTCATTTTAACTAACTGATCAGTCAATTCTCCATTTTATGTATTTTTTTTGGTGGGTTTTTGTTATATTGTTTGTTTTGGTTTTTTTATTTCTTTTTAAATTCTTAAGACTTTAGTTGTTAACACCATGTTAGAAACCTTTAGTTTTTTTATTAACATTCTTTTAATTGTTTCAGACAAACTAAAGAAGGAAACAAATCATTTAGGAAAAAAGAAACAAAACAAGATTATACTAGTCTTGCTTTGGACTCGCTGAGAAAGATCCCTCAAAAAACTTGAAACCAACAAATATTCATATATTTCAGAATATGAACACAAAGAAACAAAAAAACAAACTTACAAAACTAAATAAATATAATCAGCTAAAGAGAAAGGCTTTACTGGTGCGCAGGAATTGTTTGGGTACATTTTTTTTCCCCTACTTGTTTTGTTTAGTAGGGTCGCCTCCAAGAATCCGTTGGCCCAGTTTGAGGATGAGAAACAGGAGCACGAGATGAAGATGAAGAAGATGGAGAATGAGATGGAGCAAGTCTTTGAGATGAAGGTCAAGGAGAAGAAGAAGAAGCTGGAGGACTCAGAGAGGGAGGTAGGGTACCAGACGCGGTGTATAGATCAGTAGCCCGACACCCACAAATGCTGACCATTTACGCAAACTGCTGGAGATTTCTTGTCAGTACATTTTTTGGGGTAATGAAAGCTAAATGGCAGATTGTCTTCTTGGTTTCTCAGCTTCACCACCGATTGGATCAGATGAAGAAGAGCCTCGATCAGCAACGTCGCGAGCTGGAGGAGAAGAGACGGCAGTTTGAGAAGGACAGACAGGTCTTTGAAGATAACCAACGCCTCCGACTTGAAAATGCCAAGTAGGTCACTTAAGTCTGATTATGTCCTCCAAAGTCCTACTCTAGTCCTGCTTTTTTTTGTTTTAACTTGTTTTAACTTGTGTGACTAAATTGTAACCGTTACCTGACCATTTTGCTCTTGGTTTTCATCTTACCACAGGACGTTAGATCCCAAAAAGAGTAAGAACAAGAAGACCATATTTTGAGACCCCCGCACTACCATCTCATCATTGTATGCACACTGAATGGACTGCCGTCAAGCACTGCAGGTGTAATCACATCACCAATGTTTACGCTCAACCGACACAACTTCTTCAAAAAAGCCCCAGACGTCCCGGACCAAAAAGAATTCCTTGCTTTTTGCAACATTCAGCGATTTGCATTGTCAACCGCCAAGTAAAGATTTTTTTCTCCAAGCAGCAACCAACACGAATTTGTGTTGGTAAACGCATGTTCTGTGATACCTGGTATGAGGCACATCTTCAGCATAGTCTGGTACCTGTTATGTAATGGACACTCACATGCTGTGATGTGTACAGTGCCATTAAGGAACCAGACAAAGATGGTCGCTGGTAGCCATCTTGGTACCTTTTCATCCACACGGCTGAAGCCCAGTGCAGGAAATCGTGTTAGAAACAGTCTGGTGCCTGTGATGCAGGGCCCAATTTTATAGTCGTAAACACCACGTCTTTTAGAAACTAGGCGGAGACACGAATCAAAAATAAATTAAATTTTTGATTAAGTGAAAAGTTTATTTTTTTGTTCACACAGCCCTTGTTGCTTTTTCTTTGCTTGTAACATATTTCACGACGTAGAAATACCAGTAGTGCAATTCTTGAATTCCAAAATCTTATTGATAAGAACATTTGTTAGCAGGTAGGATGGCGCTGAAGTTATTCAAATTAACTCTTTCTTTTTATAACACTTTAGTGCTTTCTTTACTCCTATGCCTCTGAATATAGGCAAGCACTCGAGCATAATCCAGTTTTAGCACGAAAATGAGCTTCCAAATTCAGACCCTAGAGTGGTGAATGTATCGCAAACATAGCAAGACCAGTAACCAATTTTAGGCAGTTTGCTGCGAAATAAAGCCAAGATGGCCAAGAAATTCACAAAAGAGAGATGCCTATTAATCCTAACCTCCCAGCTCCATCAAAACCCACCCCCTATTTGGGCAGATGTGTACCAAGTTTATTAAAATGGTAGATTTCAATGGGTTTAGTCCTGAAGTACTACATAAAGTAGAGTGAGTGATGGATTTTGATGGACACGGTCCTCTACTTAGTCAAACTAAGTAGGGAGTTATGGTTAACCCCAACTCCCTAGAATGTGTGAAAAATCACATTAAAATTTGAGGATTTGGGACTGTTGGGGTTAATGGGGGGGGGGGGGGGGAGAGATAAAAACATGTGTATAATGTGGGGAATCCAACGGAGAAAAGTTTTAAAAGGTTATTTCTTTGCCTAAGAGTTTTGAGTGACATATTTGAAATCTTAATTTTGGTGCTCATGTGTTTGCGTTGTCTAGGTCTTTGTATACATGGATGACAGCTCGCGTTCATGTGACTTAATTGTGTTCTCGTAATTAGGCAGTTTATGGTAGGCAGCTTTTTGTAGGCAGCTTTTTGTAGGCAGTCAAAAATTGACTTAAAGTTCTTAAAAATTGAAACTATTTCCAAATTGTCTCAGAATACAGTCTAAAGCATTGTAGATTTCAAAATTGTTGGGACTACCCCAGTAGGGCATGCCATTGTTTTCAAACTGATAAACGGTTATGCGATCTTACCAGATTAGCTCGTAGCCATGCCAACAAAAAGTGACAAGTGGGGTACATTTTGTACATGTACCGCAGGAAATGCCCTCCTAATGGTTAGGTATAGTTTGCAGGATTCACTGACCACTTGGGCCTAACAGTGATAATTCTGAAATTGTAATATATTCTGTTCCAAATTCCAAAAATTAAGATCATTACTTCATTAAAAAAAATGATGGGGAATCAATCTTGAATATATCACCATCGTATTGTCATTAGAACTAGCCCCTGTGGAGAGTGTTTAGAGAAAAAAATGTATTTGAAAATTTTTGATTTTTTCTTTTTGTAAGCAGTAATGTTTAATACCCAACCTGTGTTCTGATTGTATAATTAGTCTTCATCACCAGCGGCATATTTACATTATTTTATTTATACAGGGTTTCGGTACGCATACATTGTATCTGTATGGTTTTTGTTGTCAAAACATCATGTCAAGTTGTTTTATTATAACCTTTAATTATCATCCAACCTATTCATAAAAATCTTAATTATAAATCTTAAAAGTTACTCCTTTTGTTTTCCCTCTTAAGATATTTGTACATCTGATTATTCTAATTGGCGATGTAAACATATAGTGACTTTACATTATTCTATTCATTTTTGTCATATTTATATAGTTTTGGGGGTGGGCTATATATCATTAACAATTTTTTCTAGCTGTCCCAACATATTTCAGCATAAGCTAAGGGAGTTAAGCTGACAGCTTGTAGTATATTTATTCAAATTAAAGCAGTCCTTGGTCTTCGTTATTAAGTCGCATATACCTAGTTAGTTGCTTGGTATTAAACAAGCTTCAATATTCACATAGTTATATCCACGCTCGTAGGCAACACAAATTTACATGAAATATTTGTTTTATAATTCTTTTGTAAATGTATTTTCTGTATTTTATTTAACATGTGTAACCATTGATTATTTTAGTTCAGAAAAAAAAAGTTCTGATTTTAGGACTCCAAACACTGGCTGTATAATCACCCGTGGACCTAAAATAGCGGGAAAACCCAACAACTCATCCATATATAGACGTTGAAAACGAGGGTCTGTTTCTGCTGCTTTTGTTAGGGGGGAAAGTGGATTTCCCACAATGGCTCAGCAATACTGGCCAAGCTTTCATTCTGTGACCTTTGTAAGTCAACAACAGCCAATCGGCGTACACAGCGTGATTACTGTGCCATGATTGGTCAAGCTGGGGGTCCAAAAGTTCAAGTGAGCCAGTTTATTGGTTGAATATGTTCTAATTATGGAGATCATGTGATGCCAAATACACGTAACAATTGAAAACAAATCAAATGGGTGGTTTTTTTCTTCGAAAAATGTACCAATTTATGTTGTTGTGTGGGTACTTCTGCTCAATATTCTTGAGTGGTCGTGGTTTCTTTGTTGCGCTCCACAAGCCCACCATATTGCCCTTCTATAAGCTTTGTAAAAAATGATGCATATGTAGGAGTATTGTGGGTTTGTCTATAAGCCTTATCATCGCAGTCATAGGTTATATAAAAAACTAACTGTGGCGGTGCTTCCTAGACAAATGAATACATTTCAATATTTCATATAGTTCACTGCATTCTAATTGGTGTTAGTTCCGCAAAAGTGTATTGAAAACTTGGTGCCTCAAAATTTCCTGTTTTTCCGTACATGGTTGTGTTGTTGTAGAAACAAGAATGAGAAAACGGTGTGTTTCAATAGCCAGAATGCCGATGTACATGCGAGTGTATATTATTTTAGTCTTCGTCATAAAAAGACGATGTAAGGATAAATTCGTTAGGCTAGGCTAGGTCGTAGTGCTTTGTGCATTGTGTACAGTGCGTGCTTTTGTAACCTATACATTTAAACGAAAACAATTGAAATATTTAAAAATGGATCACTTCCAATGTTAATAAACTGTACATGTTTATTCTTTGTATTTAGTTAGGACTGTTTTCATGTAGAGACCCCGAATTCATGATGTTCATGTTGTCATTGTTTATTGTCTTGGATTTTGTTTTCTTCTCGAATTTCTACTTACAACAAAGGTATTATACATATAATCAGCCTTTGTTTTGTCGTATTATTAGCAGAACCTAACTGTTGGGCTAAGTTTCTGAAAAACGTTTTCAGCGACTATATACGCTTTGAAAAAAACTATTATGTAATAGAAATACAAACCGGTGTTTTCAAAATATTAAAGTTAATATCTTAAAAGCTTTTACTATAATGTGATAAATCTGAGGAAAGAACCAAACACTAGAAGTTGTGTGTAATTTACTTGAATTGTCGAGTTCCAAACAAAATATCGAAAACAACAAATGTAAAGCAAATCTATCGCTACAAATTACAAATGAAACCCCCCCCCCCCCCCTCCTAAGCAAAATGGCTACCAAAAGCTATTTTGGTGTGAACATTTGAAAGAAGAATTATAAAACCATGGAGCAATAAACTAGTGATGGCCCTACCATGCTCATGTATCTCGGACATTTTTTGAAGTGGAACTTGTGGCATTTTGCTGTTTTAGGTCAGAAGTCGAGAAAGGTTTTTGTCTGTTAATATCACTTTTCCGAATGCACGTTGCTTCATCGTAATTACCAGCCCTTGACCTGCGCGCGGCGCGGCGGGCGGCGTGCGTCGCGCAGCGTGGAACTGTGTATTTGTCGCTTGGTGGCGCACTAGCCCTCGTGAACGTACTGTATGTGAATGTGTGATTTCTGTGATGAATGTGGTAAGTGAAATTTATTGTGAGGCAGCCGTTTTAAACAGTTCGATTATTACTACCTTAATATGACATTACTAACAAAAGTAGCATGACCCACAGAAGGCTAAATGTGCTGCGAACGTCGCACCTGTATAGTAAGAACGTTTAGAAAAGCATTTATAATTCATTTTGTTAGACATTTTTTCGTGATTCTACGTACGTAAAGATATAGGCTACGTCGTGCGCTATATAAAAATCCAGATATAATTTTGTTTAATTATTATAAAATGTATAACGTGTATTATATGTGGCTTCATTAACTTTGCAAGGCTTGTGAGCCTTACACAGTTCTGGAAGTAGTTATGACATATCTTTCAAAATCTTGTTTCTTCCAGACTGAGTTTTTATAATGGGCATGCTGCTGGTCAAGTCAAGATACATACGTAGAATTCTCCAACGAGGTTGTGTTCTTAGTCTCAGGCTCAGCAAATGGCAGAGTTCTTCCAGTGCAGTTCGACCCATCTTCCTGAATGCCATCAAGCAAGGCTACGGGGACCGGACGGCCGTCGTGGACTGTCTCGGTAGACACACCTACGAGGAACTGATCGGGTTCAGCACTGCTCTAGCTCAGCGGATCCTCGCCGTTACTCCGCGAGATGCAGCAGCGGAAAAGAAGGGCTCAGAGGTGATGTTGAACGGGGAGCGCATCGCCGTACTCTGCCCAAACAACATCTCATTTGTCATCTCGCAGTTCGCGGCATGGATGAGTGGATGCACGGTGGTCCCTCTCTGTAACATCCATCCGCAATCAGAGTTAGACTACATCGTCAGCGATTCCCAAAGCTCAGTAGTCATAGCAACGAGAGAGTTTACCGAGAGGGCCCACGGCCTGGCCGAGAAAACCAATCTCAGAGTGTTGATTTTAAACGAGGAGGCGCTGGTCTCCAGACGCAGCAGGACTTCGAATCAACTGCGCGTACTATCTCAACACGATAACGAGACACCGGTCGCAGCGCAAGACATTGTGACAGCGACCAACTGCAGTTGGGATGATTCCCAGTTGATCGAAAAGTCGACGCTGACTCAGAAATGGAGTCAGATACGTTGGAAGCACCGCAAGGCGATGATCGTCTACACCAGTGGGACGACAGGGCCACCTAAGGGCGTGGTGATGACATTTGCTGCCTTGCACGCCCAGGTGGTCATGATGCTGGAGACGTGGTGCTGGTCACCCCACGATGTTGTACTTCACGTATTGCCCCTGCATCATTTCCACGGACTGGTCAATGCCTTAGCCTGCCCGCTGTGGTGTGGGGCGGCGTGTGTCATAATGCAACAATTTAATGTGGAAAAGGTGGGGATTTTTGTTTTCGAATCAGAAATTGGACATTTAGAAGGGGTAACATTAATCAAATTGGCAGAAATCTGACAATCTACTCTGTCAATTTTAGTGGGAGGTCTTTTTTGTTCATATTTGGGTACATTTGTTTTTGAGGGGCAGTAAAAAAGGGGGAGGGACGCAAACAAAGGTTGTAATTTTGTTTCTGAACAAGAGACAATTTCATAGAGCCAATTTTACAAATATTACAAACAAGATTTTCTGGTGAAATGTATTATTTGTTACTGTATTATGCACACAAACAAAAATTAAGGTAAGAAATGTTTTGTTCTATTTTTTTTAGGTATGGGACCGGCTCCTTGACGACTCCGAGCCAAGAATCAACATGTTCATGGGCGTCCCTACCATGTATGCCAAGCTGATTGAAGGCTTTGAGTCAAGGTTCAAGGGTCAAAAGGTCAGGGCCTTCATCAAGGCCAAGCTGAGAGACCGAATTAGGTAAGTTGTGGCTAGTGTCTGTTTGTCCGTAGGGGTTTTCTGTATATAAGGGCTGCATGTACAGTGTACTACAAAATATCAGGGTGTGCTACCCACAGATGCCGGCCTGAACCCGTCACAAATCTAGGTTCGATGTCAAAATAATAATGTTGTGAACTAGTTAAACTTATTGATTTTCTTTAGAGAATGGTGTACCCTTCACTTGAAACATTGCTATAAATTAAATTTCTTTGTGAATTATTTTTTTCTTAAAGGTTGATGATTTCAGGTTCAGCAGCTCTACCCCTTCCTGTGCTCAAGCACTGGGAGGTCATCACGGGTCACCGATTACTGGAACGATACGGGATGACGGAAGTTGGCATGGTGTTGACTAACCCAGTACACGGTCCCAGGGTCCCAGGTGAGCGAGCTAGCCTTAATCCAAGGCTGGAATTGGATTTGGTTGCACTTCAAGTGAACTTTAAGTTGACATTGATCGACGTGTCAAGAAAGTAAAATATTGAGAAAAAGGCTAACAATCCCGATCTAGTCAAACTCCAACATCGGGTTTTATAGGATGGATACTGGACCCCTAAACTGACAGTCAAGAATCAGAGTCCAACAGTTTGTGTGTACAGTTTTCAAAATGGTGTTGGAATTTGTAAGGATGGATATGGTTCCTAGTAAATTACACTAGGGAGTTGGGGTTAAAGTTTCAATTTTTTTGTATTTGTAAAAATTAAAGTTGCCAATTGCCAAATTCTGTTCTTCTCCACAGAGGTGCAGCACCATAAACAGTATTGCTTTTTTTTTTCACTCAATAGGTGCAGTTGGCAATCCATTTCCAACCGTTGACGTGCGCATCGTCACTGGCAACGGCCACGTCTGTGTCAGTGGTAACTCCAAAGGTTCAAAGGTCACACCGGGGTCGGAGGTCATGGAGGGGGAGCTTCAGGTCAGAGGGTCGGCAGTCTTCAGGGAGTACTGGAACCGGCCAGAAGACACGGCCGGAGCCTTCACTCAGGATGGCTGGTTCAAAACAGGTAAGGATTAGGACGCCACAAAGAGGTCGACTATGGCCAGGCCATTTCAAACAATTCTTATGGTGAAAGCACTAGGGTGTCCTTGCAGTTACAGGGGGCGTATTTTTATAGGTACTGTTATGTTCATTATAAATCCGACTCCCAGTACTGTTAATATTGGGAAAGGTAATTATTTTGTTTAATTCCAAAGCCAAAGGCGTTACCTACTTGCATGTAATTACACTAGGTTATAATGCATTGTGCCAATGTAATTAGCCAATCACGTGGCACGGTATCGTTACTAGGCAGTTGCTATAGTGGTCGTGGCCTACTGGATTGGTGTATATTAACCCAAACCCTGCCGAATCCAGCACAATGCATCTGTGGTGACTGCTTGACCTTGCTGGACTCTGCACACAAGTCAATGTGACAAAGTATGCAATCTGTTGCGTCTGGCAGGGTTTCTAGCCAAAATACCCTGGAGGGTTAGGGTTAAAAGAGCTAGATAATGTAAATGACAAGTTCTATTAGTTTATCACAATTTGCGGAGTTTTTGTTTGTTTTTTCTAAAGGGGACACCGTTTCGTATCAAGATGGCGTTTACCGGATTCTGGGCAGGACGTCTGTAGACATCATCAAAAGCGGCGGTTACAAGATCAGCGCCCTGGATGTGGAGCGCCACCTACTGGCCCACAAACGAATCCGGGAGTGCGCGGTAGTGGGCGTGCCGGACGTGACTTGGGGACAGCGTGTGGCGGCAGTTGTAGTGCTTCAAGGCGATGCGTCACCGTCACCGTCACCGTCATTACTTACGCTGCCTGAACTGCGAGCCTGGGCTAGGGACCGAATGGCGCCCTACACTATCCCATCGGAGTTGAGAGTTCTTGAGACCATGCCGCGCAATGTATTGGGCAAGGTGAACAAGAAACAGCTGATCAGAGACGTTTTTGAACTGGACTAAGTAAAAGTAGCAGCTGGCACGTGATGGTGACTGGACCACTGAGAATTTGGCTCTCGATCATGAGGTATAGTAATGTCAACTACCCACCCTCTAACCATGTTATATTTGTAGAATATTTCTGGGTTATGCAGAACAAGCAATAGTATGCAACATTAAAGGTAGGGTACACCATTTAAAGACGGCGATCACAAAAAGAACAAAAACAAAGGCTGACGTTTTGTTTGCTTTTTTTCTCGGCATCCACGATTGTAAAACTTAGGAAAGGTCAGTTAAACAATATTTGCTATAAAATACAACCCCCTATATCCACTCATTCCTGATAATTCAAGGAATTACCAATGGTATATTCTACCTTTAAGAGGTACTGAATGGAAATATGGACCGCAACTAATACTTGTGGTAAAAGTGGTAAAACAAATTCTTAAGAAAATGGCATTTACAAATCTTGCAATTTGTGTTATGGTGAATGCCAACTCTTACAAAAAATAAAATAGGTTTTATGGACATTTTATAGAACAAACAAAATTGGGAAAAGGGCAGCGCGGGAGGTATGAAAAAAAGTTTACTTGAAAACATAAAATGACCACCTTTTTACAAATGTTGGCTTTGACCCATTGTCCTTCAAAATGGGACATTTCTGACTTTCAGCCCATTTGTGTGAGAGTTCACCAAAGCTAATACAGTAAACAATTTTTTTAAATGCATTTTTGTTTAAATTATTATTAAAAAATTAACCTGTCAACATTTCATTGTTTTTTTTAAACTAGAGAAAAACAAATTATGACGCAAACAAATTGGTTCATTACTGCTTTCACATAAAAACCCCACAATTAAACATTATTGTCCTCCTTTGTTTTTATATCGATAGGTTTGTGTACGAGGATCACATGACTAGCTCCGTATCAGCAAGGTAGTGGATGTCCAAATATTTTTACTAAAATTTAAAGAAAAGAGTATGTCACAACCCATCTGGTCCAACTGAGAATTTCTATTTTTGAGAAATTGTGCCTTTAACCAGTTCGCGCCGGATGACGTATATAAACGCAAACTTTTCCCCAAATTCAAAACAGATGACGCATAAACACGCCAAGTTCAAGTTCGGAAATGTATGTCAGCAGCGCGCATGGCCGGAAATGCATGGGTGTGTTACCCAGCACTATCAGCCTGAACACGCTTCGGATCGAGTTTCGTTAAAAATAATCCCGCCCGTCGGCTCGGCGATGTTAAAATAATCCCAGCGCGAACTGGTTAATGAAAAAGTATGAAATTTGGCACCCAGTCGGAGTATGACGTGAGAAAGATGTTTGGCTACAGGGACATTATAGATTTGTCCTTTGAAATAATATAGGTAAAATAACGAGCCATGGCAGCCATTTTGAAAAGTGGTTATTTTACATGATTTTTTGTTGCAAGGACAAATTTGCGATGGCCCTATATCCAAATATTTTTCTCATGACATAAATGGACGGTGTGCCAAATTCAGTCACCTATATGCAGTACTACAGTCAAACCTTGATATAGCGGCCATCGACGGTGCCGGTTTTCATGGCCACTATACGCAAGTGGCCACTATAGCAAGACGTACACATGTACACACACCCATACATGTACATGTATGAAGTCCAGGAACCAAACAACAGGGGAGATTTTAAAGTCAACAGAGGGCGCACTTCATTTATGCGACCGGAGTACACAGGTTTCACGGCAATGTAATTGTACACATTTTATTTGCTGTGGGCTATTATGGGTTGGCCACTGGCCGCGTTACGCAGTGGCCGCATTACGCAGTGGCCGCATTAGCAGAAATGATTATGGTATGTTTATGCAAGAATCAAACTGGGACCAAGCAGAGGTGGCCAGTTAAGCCAGGTGGTCGCTGTATCAAGGTGGCCGCAATGGCAGGTTTGATGTAGTAAGTTGAAGTAAAATTTCTTGCATGTGTTTACATGCACGATTTCTATATTTTTTTAAAGACATTTGAACTGACAAAATTGAATTGAGATTTAAAATAATTATTTTCTGTCATAATAATAAGAAATTGGAAGTGTATTTTAAGAAATTAATCATACAAATCATATCAGGCATAAACATTTACCGTGTATTTATGGACAAGGAAACTTTATCGAAAATGTATTATCAGTTAAATGTTTGTTTTATTGCTGTTTTGTAACAAAGAAATAAATAAATATCATGACCAAGTTGATTATGTTAGCATTGTTACAATCTTGTTATTTTGTGTTCAGCTTCTAACATCCTAATTTTAAGTGGAAAACAAAAATGGTACCGGGCCCCAAACCCATGCCAAAATTTTAAAATTTTAAAAAGTTTTCGAGATGGTCTATATTTCGGACCCCCGCCCCCTTCTCAGGGCCCACCCCCCCCCCCCCCTTCTCAGGGCCGGCCCACCCCCCCCCCTTCTCAGGGCCTAAATTCACCTAAAATTTATGAATAAGGGGTTAGCCTTGCATTTTGATGAGAATGAGGTCAATATTTGATTTTTACCCAAAATGTCTTCAATCCACCCAAAATGTTTGAATAAGGGGTTAGCCTTGCATTTTGATGAGAATGAGGTCAATATTTGATTTTTACCCAAAATGTCTTCAATCCACCCAAAATTTATGAATAAGGGGCAAGCCTTGCATTTTGATGAGAATGAGGTCAATATTTGATTTTTACCCAAAATGTCCTAAATCCACCAAAGATTTATGAATAAGGGGTAAGTCTTGCATTTTGATGAGAATGAGGTCAATATTTGATTTTTACCCAAAATGTCCTAAATTCACCCAAAATTTATGAATAAGGGGTAAGCCTTGCATTTTGATGAGAATGAGGTCAATATTAGATTTTTACCCAAAATGTCCCAAATCCACCAAAGATTTATGAATAAGGGGTAAGTCTTGCATTTTGATGAGAATGAGGTCAATATTTGATTTTTACCCAAAATGTCCTAAATTCACCCAAAATTTATGAATAAGGGGTAAGTCTTGCATTTTGATGAGAATGAGGTCAATATTTGATTTTTACCCAAAATGTCCCAAATCCACCAAAGATTTATGAATAAGGGGTAAGTCTTGCATTTTGATGAGAATGAGGTCAATATTTGATTTTTACCCAAAATGTCCTAAATTCACCCAAAATTTATGAATAAGGGGTAAGTCTTGCATTTTGATGAGAATGAGGTCAATATTTGATTTTTACCCAAAATGTCTTCAATCCACCCAAAATGTATGAATAAGGGGTAAGCCTTGCATTTTGATGAGAATGAGGTCAATATTAGATTTTTACCCAAAATGTCCCAAATCCACCAAAGATTTATGAATAAGGGGTAAGTCTTGCATTTTGATGAGAATGAGGTCAATATTTGATTTTTACCCAAAATGTCCTAAATTCACCCAAAATTTATGAATAAGGGGTAAGTCTTGCATTTTGATGAGAATGAGGTCAATATTTGATTTTTACCCAAAATGTCCCAAATCCACCGAAATTTTATGAATAAGGGGTTAGTCTTGCATTTTGATGAGAATGAGGTCAATATTTGATTTTTACCCAAAATGTCCCAAATCCACCGAAATTTTATGAATAAGGGGTTAGCCTTGCATTTTCATGAGAATGAGGTCAATATTAGATTTTTACCCAAAATGTCCCAAATCCACCAAAAATTTATGAATAAGGGGTTAGCCTTGCATTTTGATGAGAATGAGGTCAATATTTGATTTTTACCCAAAATGTCGCAAATCCACCCGAAATTAATGAATAAGGGGTTAGTTTTGCATTTTGATGAGAATGAGGTCAATATTTGATTTTTACCCAAAATGTCCAAAATCCACCCAAAATTTATGAATAAGGGGTTAGTCTTGCATTTTGATGAGAATGAGGTCAATATTAGATTTTTACCCAAAATGTCCAAAATCCACCCAAAATTTATGAATAAGGGGCAAGTCTTGCATTTTGATGAGAATGAGGTCAATATTAGATTTTCACCCAAAATGTCCTAAATTCACCCAAAATTTATGAATAAGGGGTAAGTCTTGCATTTTGATGAGAATGAGGTCAATATTTGATTTTTACCCAAAATGTCCCAAATCCGCCCAAATTTTATGAATAAATGGTTAGTCTTGCATTTTTATGAGAATGAGGTCAATATTTGATTTTCACCCAAAATGTCCTAAATTCACCCAAAATTTATGAATAAGGGGAAAGCCTTGCATTTTGATGAGAATGAGGTCAATATTAGATTTTTACCCAAAATGTCCCAAATCCACCAAAAATTTATGAATAAGGGGTAAGCCTTGCATTTTGATGAGAATGAGGTCAATATTTGATTTTTACCCAAAATGTCCCAAATCCACCGAAATTTTATAAGGGGTTAGCCTTGCATTTTGATGAGAATGAGGTCAATATTTGATTTTTACCCAAAATGTCTTCAATCCACCCAAAATTTATGAATAAGGGGTAAGCCTTGCATTTTGATAAGAATGAGGTCAATATTTGATTTTCACCCAAAATGTCCTAAATTCACCCAAAATTTATGAATAAATGGTTAGTCTTGCATTTTGATGAGAATGAGGTCAATATTTGATTTTTACCCAAAATGTCTTCAATCCACCCAAAATTTATGAATAAGGGGTTAGCCTTGCATTTTGATGAGAATGAGGTCAATATTTGATTTTTACCCAAAATGTCTTCAATCCACCCAAAATTTATGAATAAGGGGTAAGCCTTGCATTTTGATGAGAATGAGGTCAATATTAGATTTTTACCCAAAATGTCCCAAATCCACCAAAGATTTATGAATAAGGGGCAAGCCTTGCATTTTGATGAGAATGAGGTCAATATTTGATTTTTACCCAAAATGTCCTAAATTCACCCAAAATTTATGAATAAGGGGTAAGCCTTGCATTTTGATGAGAATGAGGTCAATATTAGATTTTTACCCAAAATGTCCCAAATCCACCAAAGATTTATGAATAAGGGGCAAGTCTTGCATTTTGATGAGAATGAGGTCAATATTAGATTTTTACCCAAAATGTCCCAAATCCACCAAAGATTTATGAATAAGGAAGGGCAAGCCTTGCATTTTGATGAGAATGAGGTCAATATTAGATTTTTACCCAAAATGTCCCAATTCCACCAAACATTTATGAATAAGGGGTAAGCCTTGCATTTTGATGAGAATGAGGTCAATATTAGATTTTTACCCAAAATGTCCCAAATCCACCAAAGATTTATGAATAAGGGGCAAGCCTTGCATTTTGATGAGAATGAGGTCAATATTAGATTTTTACCCAAAATGTCCTAAATTCACCCCAAATTTATGAATAAGGGGTTAGTCTTGCATTTTGATGAGAATGAGGTCAATATTTGATTTTTACCCAAAATGTCCCAAATCCACCGAAATTTTATGAATAAGGGGTTAGCCTTGCATTTTTATGAGAATGAGGTCAATATTTGATTTTTACCCAAAATGTCTTCAATCCACCCAAAATTTATGAATAAGGGGTAAGCCTTGCATTTTGATGAGAATGAGGTCAATATTTGATTTTTACCCAAAATGTCTTCAATCCACCCAAAATTTATGAATAAGGGGCAAGCCTTGCATTTTGATGAGAATGAGGTCAATATTAGATTTTTACCCAAAATGTCCTAAATTCACCCAAAATTTATGAATAAGGGGTTAGTCTTGCATTTTGATGAGAATGAGGTCAATATTTGATTTTTACCCAAAATGTCCCAAATCCACCGAAATTTTATGAATAAGGAGCCTTGCATTTTTATGAGAATGAGGTCAATATTTGATTTTTACCCAAAATGTCTTCAATCCACCCAAAATTTATGAATAAGGGGTAAGCCTTGCATTTTGATGAGAATGAGGTCAATATTAGATTTTTACCTAAAATGTCCCAAATCCACCCAAAATTTATAAATAAATGGTTAGCCTTGCATTTTGATGAGAATGAATTTAATAAGAATGAGTTTAATAATCAATTATAGTAATAAAGTGAATATATTTATAAGGCTTGCATATGTAACCCAGTCAGTGTTACAAATTACTGAAAGGTAAGCTTTTATTTGTTTGACGTGTTTCAGCAAAGTTGGATAGGAAAGAATGTAGTATCCTGATGCTACTTCAGGGCAGGGGTTGTGTACAAAGTCAATAGAGAGTCAAGAAAAATGTCTAAGTGTTTCATAACATTAGAAATATTTCTCAGTTGCAGACCCAAGTTTTTTTTAAAAACATTTTGCACTGATCAACCTTCCTCATGCAGGGAAATGGGCGAATATTCCATCTTAATATAAAGATGTTTTCAAAGCTGGCTTTTTTTTTAAAAAAGAGGGTAGGATCATGGCCTGCAACTGAAGCCTTAACGGCAGTGAAATAATTTTATTTCTTTTATCATTATCAAACGATAAGAATAAAGTGTTTAATAAAGATTAAATACAAAACACATAACACACGTACATCATTTGGTGCAAAACTGTCCTCCCCCCCCCCCCCCCTCAAAACAAACAAACAAAATCAAATAAAGTATTGCAGAATCATTCGTCTGGGCAATAGCTCCCAAAACATCCTCCACAGAACTTGTATCACGTAGACACGTACATTAAAAAATTAAAAAAAGTTAGTCTTGGTGCTAAACTTTCTTTGCGGGACAATATGCAAAAGACGCCATACTTTGTACCGCACAGCAGCTTGTATAGTGACACGGATACTAAAGAGCTTTCTGTTTTCAACTCGTCAAACCACATGCGGCTTGTTGGTATGTTTAAGGTCACCCCTACTTTGGTGAATTAATGCACAGTCAAATATTACACGTGTGTGCACAGAACGTCTTGAAACAAAGACTACTATTTACAAACTCTTCTACTTGTAATAAAATTAAGAAAGCACACAAACATAATGCACATTGACATAATTAGTAATAAACATTATGCATAGTTTTTTTAAAACAAATTTATGTGCTATACTGTCCTGTGCATATAACTAAGGCTGCAGACTATTAATTTACTGTCGTAACCCCTAAGTAATAAATACGCCCACTTTACAAATTCAGGAAAAAAAATACAACTCTCCAATGTATTTAAAATGCATCAATTTAAAACTATTTCATCTTCTTTCGCTTAACGTTCAATTTGTTTGGGGGTAACCACTGACTTTTGGAAACAAACTCCAGCCAAAGATGATCACCCCTAAAAGTAGTCCTGAAGCACATCGCCATTTTTGAAAATGATGCCCGTGCTCTATTGCAAAATAGAGCGTATAGGCCCGGTTTTATCCAATTTTCACAGAAACACAAGTTGGCCGTTCTGTTCAAAGGTTGCATCCATCTTTTTTTCACAAACCTTCAAAGTTCATTATCCAAATGTATTTTGTTGACTATGCCTCTGTACCGATGATGTCACAGGTTTTGTTTGCGTGTGACGTTGCCAGTACAGAGGCCTATTGTAGGTCTTATTTGTAATAAAAAAAATAAAATTGCCCGAAAATTAAGTAATTTTTTTTCCCTACACGTACCAATGCATTTACAATACCTGTACAAATAATTTAGTCATAGTTCATACTGGCATCATTATTCAATACATACATTCCCGTAATTTGTTTTTAACACTGTAAACATTTCGATCATCAAAAATAAAAGCAAAAAAAGAATCTATTCTAATCTAATTGATCACGTTTTTATATTGCAAAAATCATACTGTACAATACATTTGCAATAATGTTTTTGAAAAGAAATGAAACCTTTATGCAGACTATTACCATTTACAGAGCAATTTAAAATAACACGGGAACAATTGCACCAATGTCGTCATTGAAACTACCTGTTGTCTGTCATGTACACACATCTGTACATACTAATACCTTTCGTTAAATAAAAAAATAGCATTATTCAAATTACGTGTTTGCATAATTAACAACAGTCCATTTTTATATATTTTTTGTACTAAGTTACATTTTACGAGTATGCACCATGTCCGAAAACAATCTTTTTGCACAAGCGGGGTTGTTATGGCCACTCATGAAAATATCAAAATTATTTATTTATAAAAAAAAAATTAAGGTATATTTTGTATCACTAAACTGCATTTTCCATACACGAGGGGTGATACAGTTTTCACTGAATTTGGCAACATCCACAAAATATCATTTCACAAACCTCTACTACTCGCGCAGCCAGTTCACACACGCACAACACTGTTTGTACTTAAACTTTTTGGAAGGCCTTCAATATGTTTTGCACACGAAATTCAATCATGGACTTTCTGTCAATCGTAGACCCTATTGTCCTCTATTGTTTTATGTCCACTATTTGAATGCAGATACAGACTTATACATACTTGTTCCGTAGTTTGTGGGGACATACAATGTACATAATACAATCGTCACTGCGCGAGATTTATGGAGACCAAAAATGGTATGTGGACAGGAAAATGGTCCCACAAACTCTGTCCTAACTTTCCTATAAACCGAAAACTTCCCCATACACCGTTGACAAAGCGGCACAAATTAGCATTACATACAGGAACGCAGTGTGGACATTCTTTTGTATTTGCGTAGTTATGAAAATACGTAGTTGGGGACACGTTTTTATTCAGCCGACTGTTGCACACTGAAACTATGAATAAAAAACAACGCGAGATTATGCATCGTGTCAATGCCTGCGTGCCCCAGTAACGGCAGAAGAAATAATTTCACAAAGAGTTTAGTGTCATTAATATCTTTAAAACAAGTATTACCTTTTCAACAATATTTCTTTACCAGTTACTTTTTTAGATAGATGCGATTAGTACACTACCTTTAATCTGAATTTCGTTCTAGAATCAAATTCCTCCAACCTTTTCTGCTGACTGAGCTAGTTTGCCAGTATCCTCACCTTGGACAGCTTGGCCAAGATTCCTGGGTCTCCCTCATCCACGTCGAGATCTGAGTAAAACTCCACCCATAGGGGGCAGTGGTCCGACACCACCCCACCCCAGGACCAGTTATCTGGTATTAGAGGGTGCGTCAGGCCTTCTCTCACTACCTGCGACTTGCCTGACATTTGAAACAAAAAAAGGCACTGAAAAATACAAGACGATTTTGTCTTTTGATTGACGGAGATCAAAACTGTATTGTATTACATCTTATTTTACGACGACCCAAAGACTCTTTGTAACTTTAATACGACAGGTTTCTAACTGTTGTTGAGGACAGTGTTTCGTGAATTGGATCGTACGTCGAGACGCGAAGAGATGCAACGCATTAACACGTCATAAATCAAGTTGCGATTTGTCGCAGGGCTTTAGGAATTCAGCCCCAGGACATGTAGTCTCACCAGTGTGGATCTTGTGCAAGCTCCTGCTGAACCACGCGTTGTCGTAGCAGTGCGATCCTTTGGGGTTTTGGGTACTGATGTTGGTGAAGCGATCCCCCGTGATCGCGGGGCTAAACCCGGCGGCTACAAGAGCCTTAAAGTCGGGGGCAGAGGGGGCGCTGTTGAAGTCTCCCACGATCAGAATGTCGTTCTTGTCTAAGAGGAGATATTAGGTGGAAGTTATTCATATTATTAGGTTGAAGAACCCAGTACATGTCAGTGATGCTGTTCACTGCGGTGATATCTCAACTGAAATCTGGTCAAATCTTAACGGTAGTGTACATCATTTTGCAAACATCAAAAAACAAAACTAGTGACTCATTATGAAATACCTTACTTGAATAAAAAGTCTCGCGCATCCTGTCAAATCATGGAACCATGGTTTGCTTAAGTTTTCAAGAAAAGTGGAATTTTGTGTCAGTTTCCAACAATTGCCGGCCGGTCATTCAGCCTCAATCCTGCAAAATCCTCCAAAGCCTACCAGAAGGATTTTGGAGGATTGAGAAGGATCACGGAAAATTTACTCTAACGACTACCCAAGGTTCCTCATACAAAAGCAAATTGGTTGAGGGCCAGTTTTACCTGTCTGGTTTAGCCTCGCTAGACATGTGATTTACACGGTTTCTGATTAAACCACCCAACCTCACCTGGCAATTGTTCTTCCAGGGCGTCGTTAAGAAGCGTTAGCTGACTGATTTCTTCCTGCAAAACAAACAAATCGTTGATGCCAATAATCTCCTTAACCAGTTCCCGTCGAATGCCGTGTTTACACGCAAAGTTTTTTCCGGAATTTAAAACCGATGACGGATAAAGACGTCACGAGCAAGACCGGTAATATCTATCAGCGACGGGCTCGCAGCAAGCGAGGCCGGAAATATCAGCGTGTTCTACCCACAGATAGCGGCCTCAACCCATCCCGGATGTGGTGTGGGCTACAGAGGAAAGTGTGGAAGAACCAGCCCCTCCCACTGACTGCAAGGCATTAATAATGCCTCTACTCATGTAGAAGTGTCACAGCCGAGGCCGGGCTCAAACCCCCAACCTGCAGAATTACCCGCAGACCACGAATTTTATAATGCTCCAGACCGCTAGGCCATGGCACTTACCTCTAGATTGTCCCTGGAGCTGTTGTTTAGCCCGGAGACCTTGAGGTGAACAGAGATGACAACCAAGTCCACCTCCTGCAGCTTGAAGTAACCCAAGAAAGGCCTGCGAGCGAAGTGCCTCTTGCCGTTGGTGCTTAGCTTCGGAGACTGCAGAAGCTTTGATTCTGTGAGAGTCACGCCGTCTGATGAGTTCCATAGAAAACCATTGTACTCCAGACCCTGGAAGATTTGTAAAAAATAACTCCAAGGTTTTTTATTTAAATTTATAATTCATCCTAAACTTTGTATATAATAAGATTTGAATTGTTGGTTTGTTTTTTTCCGTCTAGGCATAACCTTTGACTTTATATGTAAGTAATACAATCGGCAATATTACTAGGTCAACCACATATCATTTAAAAAGTCCTATGTGTACGTCAAGTAAATTACTAGTAATTTAACAAATCAATTAACAAGTAGTTAAGTAAGTTGAGTTCCCAATGCAAACCTTCAAATCTTATCAGACTTGCAGTGGCTAATGATTACTTGACTACAACTTTGCTTCTGACGTAGCAAGCCAGTTTTTCTACTGCATGAAAGTCCTTGGCCCAATTTCACAGCCCTGCTGAGCACAAACATTTGCTTAGCATGAACAAGGTTACAAACATCAGGTGATGTGTATATTGCTCGCGACTGGTATTCAGGCGTTTTTTTTATTAGCATGAAAGATACGGAGTTTTGGCTGGTAACCTGTTTTTACTAAGCAAGACTGTTTGTGCTAAGCAAATATTGGTGCTTATAATTAGGAGCTCCATTAAACTAGCCTCTGATGAGACCGTTGCATACCTTGAACATCTTCCCAGCTGATGCCAATGTTACACACTTCCAGATGCCCCTTGGACTCGGCCAATTGCGTACAACGGCCAACGTTGGGTCATTTAACTCCGCACAAATCTGAGAAAAGAGGCGGGGGGGAACAATAATGACAGACATTCAAAAAACAGTCAGTATTTTTTCTGCTTAAAAAGCCTTGATTAATTTATAAGGGTCTTATGAAATAAAACTCCACTGACAAGGGACTATATTTCCATGACCTTTGACTACATTTCTGTTCAATAGGAATACAGTAGGTAAATTGTTTAACCAGTTCGCGCCGGATGACGTATATAAACGCACAAATTTTCCCAGATTCAAAACGGATGACGCATAAACACGCCAAGTTCAAGTTCGGAAATGTATGTCAGCAGCGGGCAAGGCCGGAAATGCGTGGGTGTGCTTCCCGGCACTGTCAGCCTGAACACGCTTCGGATTGAGTTTCGTTAAATATAATCCCGCCCGTGGGCTCGGCGATGTTAAAATAATCCCGGCGCGAACTGGTTAAGGTAATGTTGAATAATTCAGAAATCGACATGTACACGTAACTTGTTTTGAACATTTGCGAAGAGGAATTGGCTTCAGTTGCAGGATTCTGAACAACTTTCCTGAAGTCTTCCCGAAGTCTTCCTGTATGTAGTCTGTAGCCTTTGCAATTGCAAAATGCAATTGCAACTTTCCCTTAAAAAAAAACCCTTAGGCCCTATTGATTTAGGGTCAGTATAATTTCAACAATAAAACTGTATCAAAATGCGATATGCTGGTACTGTAGTCTCAATGCAATGTACAAACTTGAAAACACTGGATACTTCATGAAGTGAATCCATGCATTAAAAGTCCTGGTTTTTTTGTGTGTTTTGGTTCTGAAATGCTGCAGGTACATAAAACAAACAAAAAATTCTTGTCTATGGCCATTGTCTACATGTAGGTGTTCGCCAATTACAACTGTACACATAAGCAGGCTAACAATTGACATCCGTACATGTAGCCTGTTTAGGACATGGCCTAAAATTACCAAGAAAATTGTTTTTTTAATTCAGTGCATGTACTTTGCATTTGAAATTGTTAACCCTTTAAACAAGATTTTTTTTTCTTTATGCACTCCCCCCGCCTTACCCCCCCGCCTTACCCCCCCCCCCCCCCCCCCTTCTCCTCCCCTGACCCAAAAGCATAGAGAACTTCAATTGGTATTGACAGACGAAGATAAACGGTTTAGGGGGCAAAGGTTTTCTTTTATAACCTCCATATAAATAATAATATTAATAATATAGGCAATTTATAGTAATCGTCATTACATGTATACGTGCAAACAACAGCAGGGACTGGCTTTGCACTGTGCACAGTTAACCTGTGCAATACAAAATCTGTCCGAGCTTGTTTTGTTTTTGTTCCCTAATTTGGTATACAGCTACAACCCAAAGGAATTTCTTTGGGTTCTAGAGAATTCATGCCGGTTCAGCAGCAAAAGGAAAAATTACAATAAAGTGAAAGGTGTCAATGTGAAAATGACAAAAAAGTTTACGTGATTTTAAATGTATGAGTTTTAGTTTTGCTTAAAGTGTTTACTTACAACGGCTAAAGCATCTGTGTCGGTTATTTCTTGCAAAGCCAGCACACTCAGCCTGCAAAGAAGACATCAACATATTTCTAAATAAAAATATGTATCAACATATTTTTTAATAAAAATATGTATGTACATATTTCTGGCACTGCCAAAATGTTAGTACATGTACAAACCTAACAGGAGGTTGCAAAAAAGAAAAATTCCCAAGAAAAGTATAAATGACCACAGTCTTAAGAATATGAGAGCTAATCCCCATTGAACAATGCCAGAGATGGATTCTGCTGTGTTGGGTGACTGCAGACTCTGAAGCAGTTTGACCTTGAGATTTCTGACCTTATGGATCTTGCTGCACTAGGCAGGGTTGTCACTTTGACAAATGATTGCTGCATCTGGCAGGGCGTCTAACCAAAATATCCTGGAGGGTTAGAGTTAAAACAAAACCAGGAAATCTTACCTGTTTTCTAATATGGTCATACAGACGACTTCTTTCACACCGAGGTTTTTAGCCTTTTCTTTGCTAAATTGCTGGAGGTTCCACGTGCCAATTCGGACAGTGCTCCTCTTGTTGGCATCATCTTTGGAAGGAAGGTCAATGACAGGGCGGGCCCAGGCCTCTACGGAGGCCATGATGAGTGGCAAGAAGATCTGGTCAGTCTGTGTTGCCTGGCTTGCAAGTTTCCTGGGGGAATTCCGAGCTAACTTAGAAGCCTGAGCTTCACTTCCACTAACGTCCTCATCCTCGGAGTGCAACAACTTGCGCATCTCCAAAAACGAAGGCGTGGACACTGTGCTCTCAGAGCTCTCTCCGACTGTGAGGTGATTCCGCATGAGCTCAAACCGGTAAGTGCCAATCTCGGGGATCTTGCCCACGTCTGTCAGCAGCGTGAAGGGCCCGTGCTCCTCGCGGTGCCGAACGATTATCTCTGCAAACTCGCGGCCGACGCACGCGACTCTGGCCAGCGCGGGGACCGAGGCCGAGTTCACGTTGACTTTGTTCTCAAACGAGACCTTGGAGTTCACGCGGTGGTAGGACGTCCGGCTCGGCACCTTATCGATATGCGGGGTCACCGTGTAAGGGCCACAGTAGACCTCCGTCCGGAAGGCCTCCAGTTTCGTGGCGCCCACGCCCGACACCAGCACTAAGTCTTCCGGTTTCCGGAAGCCCCCTATGTGATGCCGGTATGAGATGATGTTTTTAGCTATGTTTCGTGTGACCCCTTGCAAGGTCATCAGCTCCTCCTCTGTAGCCTCATTAATATTCATCTGGTCAAAGGTCATGTCGAACTCCTGCGCATTGTAGGAAGCGCTGACAAGTTTCTTGCCTTTTTTGTAGGCCGCCCTCTCGTTGTGGCTGTGCAGACGACTTTTGTTGGGTCGCCGGCCACAGCAACTGCTCACCATCCCCATGATGGATGGAGTCGGGGTCAAAAGTGCGACGGACAAAACCAGATCCAACAATACATCAAAACCGACTCATTATCTGAGTAGAAACCACATTACGTGTCAAAATATATTCCCACACATTACACGGGGTAAACTACAGAAATCCAATGTACCAGTCACAGCCTTCACCCTCGTATCTGTTCCAGTTTCAGTTCATTGAACTTTATTTGTTAAGCAGCCTGATTATCTTCGGCCTTGACACATACATGTAGGTCTCCAAAGCACCAACTGAATGGTTTCCAAAAAAAAAGTTGTATTTGTTAGCAGATCTTATGATCCAAAACAAACACACAAATGTACTGGTATAGCAATTGCACCCAAACTATGTCAACACACTCACTACAAGTTTATGTAAATTGTAATGTCCCACATTCCTTTGAATTTGTGTAGTTTAAGAATCCTTCACCAGATTTCATTAAAATACAAATTTTACTAACACCATGAATTTCTTTCAACCCACATTTGTGATTGTGATTCCCGAAAGTGTTCCCCTTCACTTTTCCCAACTTTAACCCCCTGTATTGAATTTGTGGTCTGGAGCATTGAATTCACAGTCTGTACATGTAGGTAAAGCTGCAGGTTGTGGGTTAGAGTTCGGCCTGGGACTGTGGTGCGTGTGCCCTTAGGCAAGGCACTTTGTCACTTTATTGCTTCTTCCTAGCAAGGAGTAAAATGGGTACTTATAAGGGCAGAGATAGTTGTTTTTAGCCGATTTGCGCCGAAATGGCAGCATTGATCTGTATTCCTTTACATGGAGCTAAAAATAGATGGTATTTTGAATGTCTCCTCGGTCCAATGAGCAGGAATAATAACGATTGCACCCGGAGTGTCAAATTTGACAACATGGCGCAGTCTACTAGTAATTATTATTATTAGAAGGGTTGTGGCAAATGTGAAGTCAGTATGGTGATTGGTGACGCTTGAAAGAGCGTCATCTTTATTTAATTTGCCGATGTGTATCTGGCGGGGAAGGACAATTTCTTGTTGGGATTAAGTGGGGAGAAAAAGGACGAACAATGAGTGAAATATCAGGATCAATGATTTATAGGGTTTAGTCAATATGGCTGGTTCAAACGAAAGCAAATGCAATTTTGTGGAGTTTTTGCGCTGCAAATTCACAAAAGTTGAACACAATTTAACTCTACCCCTAGCCTAGTAATGGGCCCGGGCTCCCGACACCCCCACGGCAGAGCCAGTGCAGTGCTGGCGTCGGAAGCCACATGCATTATCCACTCTAGGCAGGGGTAAATTTAACTTTCAGTCAGTGACATCAATCTCTCCATGATCCAACCATGTTTCCTACATACACCTCCATGATCAGTTGGATTCATAGAGCCGAGGTACATGTTGTGGATTCCAACCATGGATGGAGAAATAGTCTTATTTCTCCATGTTCCAACCATGGTCAAAAGGGCTGGCCCTATGGCTATGCCTCCACAATCAGTATGACTATGACTGAGTATGAGCATGGAGGTAGGACCTCCATGGTATGAGCATGAAGCTATAGCTTCATCCTATATTAATAATTATGCCTACTTACTCAACGACTGGGCAAAGCCAAAGCTGATGACAAAATAATCACGTTAAAAATATGAAGTGTCACCGTACAGCAGCACTGCACAGACGCACTTGACTGCTTGAAAACTACCGATTATTGCAAAACTTCCAGTTCTAGTTCCACCGCCCCCGGCATAGGTAATTCCCGGGCCCCCTCCAATTTTATTCGATGATTCATTCATTCAAGCGCAGAGCCAGAACCTGATGATAATGTGGACGTGGGTACGGTGAACCGTGGGTAAACTATCGTGACCCTGGTGGTGTGTCGTGATTGATATGTCGATCAACGTGAAGCTGCGCTATAGCGCCCTCTAGCGCTATATATCAGCCGATATCAGTACAAACGTACGTCCATATCATTTGTGCCTACTTTCCACATAACACACACGTACGGCCGGGGGCCGCGCGCCCAGGACGTTTCTAAAATTCGGTTTGTTCCTTTTTCGGCAATTTCGATCCGCTAAATTTACAGACACCTTTCCCCATTATTGTTAATTTTCAACCATTAAACTAAAAACTTCCAGATAGAAATTATCCGAGTTCTCTTCTCTTTTTGTTGTACAAGTTGATGCTGCAGGTTTTTTAAAGTTTTTTAAAGTTTTTTTTATAATCGTAAGTACATGTATATCGGTATATTGACGCCTTACGAAATATCTTGTAATAACCTTTTCCCCTCTGTTTCCCAAACAATTATAGGACATTGTGGACTGATATCTACATGATGAGCCTCAGCCAATGTACTACGTGTAGCTCGATATAGATTAGCGTTGACTTGTATGACAATTATTTTAAAACAAAGTGTATATTTTCATATAAACGCGTATAAAACAAGCAGGAATCCTGACGTTTATATTACTTTTTAGGAGTAGTCGGTTTTGTCGATTTCAGAAAATTGAAAAATATAATTTGTGTGTGCATCTTGATTTCGTGTATTGGTATTTTATTGTTAACAGTACTTGCGAAACAGCCTTGTGAACTTATTATTGGGGGATAACTTTTGTAATGGCTTCGCGGAACCCTTTAGGCGCACTTTGGTACAAAAAGAAAGCTAAGCCCCTATTTGATAAATCTTTTTTGGTACGTGTAAGTCCACTAGAACCACTTTTTGACAGATAACATTTAGGCCTATATAGGCTATACTTTAAGGCCTAAAGCTTAGGGTATTATTACAATAATAATCAATAAACAGTGTTTAATGGCCTTTCAGTTTCAGCATTTTTCGGTAGGCCCTTTATAGGCCCTATTTGAAAGAAACAAAAAACAACAATCTATAAATTAGTACAAACCTGGAGCAACAGTTTGAGACGTTCAATGGGCGCCGCGGCTGTAATGGCAGCCGCCGTTCCGCCAGCCATAACAAAGAGTCCAGTTGAGGTCGTGGCGTCAAAGCTGATCTTCCCCATGCTTGAATGCAATGAAGGACACAGACATTTGAAGTACAAAACAGAAACGTAGCCTTAGGCCTCTACTTATTTCGGTCAGATTGCGGCTTTGCGTTGTTTACAGATCTATGCAGACAGCACAGTGAATACTTTGCCGGCTCTTAGCAACATCGCGGTTAATTTCGACGTTTCTGATTGGCCAAAACTGTCACTGTGCAGCAGATCAGACTGCAGGGCAGCTACGACACGACCGTTGAAAGGAATTGCTCAGGATGGGAAACGTATAACGAAAATCGACCTAATTTGACTATATTTATATTTTACGAAACTTTCATTTTTGCCATAGTACTTATCGCGTGTGAAGGCCGGTTCATACTTCATGCGAATGCGTAAGGGAAGCGAATTTTACATCATCATCCCCTTAGCAACTGCTTCGCTGCGCAGCAGTTTCGCACGAGTTGAGCATGCAATGTTCAACCTTCGCAAAGCCGACAACCAATCAAATCGCAGTATTAACTATTATCTACCGTACCACTTGATGAGGGCGCACTTTTAGGACCTTTTCGAATTCTTGGCTTGTGAGTTTGTCTTATAGGATTAAGGGAATTTTAGGCTACTACTGCGAGAACTCCAGCCATATTCTGGTGCCTGTTGAGCTTCAGAAACATTCAATCAGTTAATATGAACCTATAACAAGTTTGGATATTTCTATTTTCTTCTTTTCTATTTACTTCTCAGTAAGTCGCAGGCGAACCAAAGCCGAATACGCGAAGCAAAGTACGCGTAGCAGACGACAAAACAAGCGCGGCGCAATAGATCTTTTGCACTGAAATTTATATTCTTCACCTTCATCACACTGAAACAATAACATTTAACTTCGTGGACACTTCTCATCAAGTTTTCTTGTAAACACTGAAACATGGTGTTGAACCATGGAGCAATAATCTCGTTTTATTCTACAATTACCAGCCTTGCACGAGAGATATTTCTCTTAGTTTGAGATAAACTTTCTGATTTTCAGAATTCCCAAAGCAATTTGCTGTATAAATAAAGCAAATAAGTAAAGCAAATAAACTTCATATTTGGAGGTTGCTCTTTTTTTTT
The DNA here is from genome assembly GCA_037893245.1 of Crossaster papposus. NCBI lineage: Eukaryota > Metazoa > Echinodermata > Asteroidea > Velatida > Solasteridae > Crossaster > Crossaster papposus. Next base: position 69,074 of record JBAIAA010000982.1, on the reverse strand, counting down.
AATAGTTGAATTATACATACTCATTTGAGATTCAAAATTGAACCCTTCATCTAAAACAAAAAGGTACAATAATTCTTTATAATTAAACATCATAATTTCACAACAATCAATCTTATAACAAACTATACATGTCTTAAGACATTATTCCCATAGATTATGGCATAAAACAAATTCGAACATTAACGATCCCGAAACCTTTTTGTAATAACTTACTAAACTTTGCATGTATTTCGGTTTGGCATTTAGCAGAATTAATTAAGCCTATTTGCGACGTTAGAATTCTGCCAAGAGTTTAGAAATAGGGCTTCAAACATAGGTAGCATTGAGTGCCGGATAGCGACAAAGATACTACACGTCAAGCAAAATCTGTACACAGTTTTGTATTCAAAAACAATTAAAAGTGTTTTTACAACGTTTTTTTTTCTTTTTTTCTTTGAAACAAGGGACCTGTGAAGATTTAAAAAAAATTTGGGGAAAAAATATACAATAAAGTACTGTGCAACTACATCAGAAGGATACTAATATACAGATCAAAAATTCATTTAAATATACTCTATAAACACGAAACACGGGTAACTGTAAATCACGACTGAACTAAATATATACCTGAGTTTAGACCCGAGTCTTACAAAAATACACAATATGTGACCTGTTCCAACGAAACCCGGACAAAGTCGCACAATGTGTTTTGTCACAATGTACTCCTGAAGTAATTTCAGGATGGATTTTACCATTTTGAGATTTTAGGTTTTCCTAAGTCACTTACTATTAATCTACAATCTCCTCAAATTTGAACAAAATCCGTCTACCAAAAGTGTGTTTTTTGGTCAATTTTGTGAAACTTTTGTGTATAGAAATAATACGCTTTTCTGAACTTCAAAGCTGTTTATCTCATAATTAGGTTGTCAGGGTTTTATCACTAAATCCAGACCCCAGGGAAGATAGGGTGGGGGTACATATGTAAATGATACATCATTTTAAAGCTGAGAACCTAGAGAATTTGAAAAAAGCAAAATCTGAAAAACTAAAAAGTCGACTTTGTCCGGGTTTTGTTGGAACAGGTCACATATGTTAATCTAAAATTAAATTTAATCGATACGAGAAAAGTAGACAAAGCTGATGATTGTGTGCCAACAGGTAAAATAGTATACAAATATATTGACTGCTTCGATGGTGTAGACTAATAAAACTAGCCTTATCAGGTGATTCAGGGAGCATTCCATTTTTCCCAAGGCAAAACCAAGGGAAAATAGAATGCTCCTTGGATCACCAAGGAAGGCTAGTTTTACTACCCCACGAAATAAAGCAGTCAGTATTTGTTTTATAATATCTCACCCACAGATTCTGCTGGATTTAAATTAGTGCTATCTATTACTCTTGGGTAAATAAACCAAAATATATACCTCTCAAATTAAATTAAATTTTGTAACCATGCAAGATTTGAAAGCTCTTTTGCAAATTTACAACCGGAAAATGGTCAATAATCTATTTAGGAGAGGCGAGTTACCAGACCAAAACAAAAAGTGGCTTTAACACAAGTCTTTCAGCCTCTGATGCAAAAAAAACCAAACAGACTGGTGCCAATAATTGGGGTAATCCACTGCATGTGAATCCTTACCAAGACTTTGGGGTACTATACCAAGATGTCGCATTCTGAAAGAGGTTGGTAGTCTGGTGCTCCTAAGTCTTGCTGGCTTCCCTGTCCCTTCTTAGCTTGATATTTTTGAATGTCGGTTCATCAAGGGTCCGTATGACACGCATGGTCTGTGGATGTTCTGGACCGAAGACCTAAAAGAAAAACAGAAAAAATCTACTCATAAGTTGCAATCCTTATAGAGCACTAACAAAAAAAATTTGGTGCATCTATTGTTCTCGGGTTTAAGGAATGCCAAGGGCCTTCATAGCAATGCAGGGTCTATGGCCATGGTATGGTATATGTTTGTGGCCTTAACCAGTTTGGATCAGAGGACGTGTATACACGGAAATATCTGTCAGCACCCGGCTGGCAGTGAGCGAGGCCGGAAATATTAGAGTGTGCTACCCACAGATGCCGGCCTGAACCCGTCTCGGATCGATGTTCGTGCCTGGACGCGAACAATGTCAAAATAATCCCGGCGCGAACTAGTTAAACCCCCCCCCCCAATGGTAAGCCTTACCTGAGTTTTAATGACAAAGCCGAGGTAGAAATAGTCGTAGGATTCCTCATTTTTTTTCATCTCTTCCAGTAGTATGGCCTTATTGATGACGAGACGGCTGGTTAGCACACTCATCTCACCGCAGGCCTGGTAGCACAGTGCTTCAGCCTCATTGTACAACTGCACAAACAAATTTGTTTAGCATGATAATCTTCCTTGGCAGAACCAGGGTTACAAACCAAATCTCAGTTGATGTATATTGTGTGTGACTGGTCAGCTGGATTTTTGTGCACAGCATGAAAAGAACATGGAGTTATTGTGATGACTTTAGTGCCATGGCGTCGGGTCGCGTGGGTTAGTGAGAGAAGCCTCATTGTGATGACTTACTTCTAGTGCCATGGCATCGGGTCACGTGGGTTAGTGAGAGAAGCCTTATTGTGATGACTTTAGTGCCATGGCGTCGGGTCGCGTGGGTTAGTGAGAGAAGCCTTATTGTGATGACTGACTTCTAGTGCCATGGCGTCTGGTCGCAGAGGTTAGTGAGAGAAGCTTTATTGGGATGACTTACTTCTAGTGCCATGGCGTCTGGTCGCGGAGGTTAGTGAGAGAAACCTTATTGGGATGACTTACTTCTAGTGCCATGGCGTCTGGTCGCGGAGGTTAGTGAGAGAAGCCTTATTGGGATGACTTACTTCTAGTGCCATGGCATCGGGTCGCGGAGGTTAGTGAGAGAAGCCTTATTGTGATAACTGACTTCTAGTGCCATGGCGTCTGGTCGCAGAGGTTAGTGAGAGAAGCTTTATTGGGATGACTTACTTCTAGTGCCATGGCGTCTGGTCGCGGAGGTTAGTGAGAGAAGCCTTATTGGGATGACTTACTTCCAGTGCCATGGCGTCTGGTCGCAGAGGTTAATGAGAGAAGCCTTATTGTGATGACTCTATACTTCTAGTGCCATGGCATCTGGTCACGTGGGTTAGGAAGAGAAGCCTCATTGTGATGACTTACTTCTAGTGCCATGGCATCGGGTCGCGGAGGTTAGTGAGAGAAGCCTTATTGTGATAACTGACTTCTAGTGCCATGGCGTCTGGTCGCAGAGGTTAGTGAGAGAAGCTTTATTGGGATGACTTACTTCTAGTGCCATGGCATCTGGTCGCGAAGGTTAGTGAGAGAAGCTTTATTGGGATGACTTACTTCTAGTGCCATGGCGTCTGGTCGCGGAGGTTAGTGAGAGAAGCCTTATTGGGATGACTTACTTCCAGTCCCATGGCATTGGGTCACGTGATTTAGTGAGAGAAGCCTTATTGTGATGACTCTATACTTCTAGTGCCATGGCATCTGGTCGCGTGGGTTAGGAAGAGAAGCTTTATTGGGATGACTTACTTCTAGTGCCATGGCGTCTGGTCGCGGAGGTTAGTGAGAGAAGCCTTATTGTGATGACTTACTTCTAGTGCCGTGGCGTCTGGTCGCGTGGGTTAGTGAGAGAAGCTTTATTGTGATAACTTACTTCTAGTCCTTGCTGTGGGTAATGGTCACTTTTCAGCATAGCCTCGTTCATAATGCATTCAGCCACATGTGCCTTGTCATCCAGCTACAAACAAGAGACACCAACAAGTCTAGAATTATTCATTGAGATAAAAGTATAGCGGGTACCAGCAAATTTTAAAAGATCACCGTGTTAAAAAAACAAACATTTAAATGTAAAAAAACTTTGCGCAGCAAAGTGTTTTCCAGGTGTTTTGTGTCTTAACTTTGGTTCGAACAAATGTTTTTATCATCTTCGCAATTGCACACAAAAAAAGCAGATTCGGCTACCATGTCCCCCATAGCCTTGTGTGCATTCATCTGCCGCCTTTATCCCAAGAAAACCACAAGTCGAATCTTGTTGTGCACATGCGCATTTGGAATACCAAATTGGCTTATTGTTATTATTTTCCCCATGTCTGCGAGAACTCTGAAAAGTAAAACAATATTTTGTCAACATGACAAGCATAAGTTTCTAGGTTTGAAACTTGCCTCGTAAAAGATTTCTTTGGCTTCCTTGAGACTGTTAAAGCTCAAGTCAGTTGCTTCTGACGCAGGGAGAGTGTTGTCTCCCTTCAAGTAGATCCAGGTACGTAAGTTGAATGCCAGCTTCATCAGAGAAAAGGCCCGCTTAAACTAGAGACGCAGAGAGAAAAAAAATAATTACAAATTCTACTCCTAAGGTGCAAATTCCACCTAAAGAAAATCTGAAAGTATATAGGTTCTTTTACAGATTGTAGGAAATTGATACAAAATTTAACTTTTCTTGAAAACCACAGCACTCCTGGCGCAAAGATTTCATAGGATACCTAGAACTGTTATTCAATTTGAGTACACCCAAGTAAGGTATTTCGTAATAATTCAGTATGGTTTTTTTTTTAGGTTTGCAAATGGTGTGTACTACTTTCTATCCCCTATTTTGTGTTTTTACCTTGAAGGTTTCGTCCGTCAAGTCCTTGCCGAGTTCCAGCGATTTCTGTCGGTACTGAATCGCTGGCTTCAAGTCAGGCAACATTTCCCTGGTCATGTAGTCGTGTAACACTAATCTCTGTATACAGACAAAACAAAAAATGGGATTATTAAGTAAGTAATATAAGTAATGAAACCGATCCTCCAGGTTCGGTATTATTTTCTTTCTGTAAGTAAGCAGGGCTCCTTTCCAGAGTTAAAGAAAATAACTGCGACTTTTTTGGGGGGTACCGTCCACAACATTGTAGGCAGAGTCTCAATGTGGATCACATCGTTTGTACTAGCGCAACCTGTGACACACGCCGCAATTCTGCCCGCAATTAATGGATGGTACCCAGAGAAATACAGTTATTTTCTTTCACTCAAGCAGAAAGAAGCATTTTAAGAGCGTAGGATGACAAAGAACCATTTGAAGAACGTCTTGTGTGTGTTTTTCCCTCTTCCTTACCTCGTTGTGCATGCTGGCTATCAAGTCGTACATGACCAACATCCGTTCCTGACGTTGGCCCAACCGACTCTCAATTTCCATCGATTTCTCCAAAATGGTAAAGCAAGTCTTCAGCTGACCAGACTGCATACTGCAAAAACAGTAACATAAACAAACAATTACAAATAATTTGTTCAAATGACCAAAATTGGTGTCAATAGAATTAAGATAATTGTACTTTAGGTTGATAAAGTCATTTTGTAATGATAAAAAAACACTTTGAAATAGAGAGGGACCCATAACTACACAATTGCCAATTTAAAGAAAATTTTGAGGTGGAACTTGGCTTTCCAAACTCTCATCTCTTTAAGATTTTTGCCTCAGTACTAGAGAATCTCCAAAAGCGAAGCAAAAACAACAGACCAACAGGAGACCAACTTACAGAAGTCTGCTGACTTTCTCGTAGAGTAGGCCCAGGTCTTCCTCGTTCATGGTAGATTCGTCAGCGAGTTTCTCAAGTTCTTCTACATACATTTTCTCCATGTCAGCCATGCTATCTGCAGCCTAAGACAACAATATTTCTTAAAATTAAGATAAAGTTTTGCAGATTTGTGTAGATTATCTTTGCATACTCTTTTCCTACCGGACGACTTTTGTCCACAAGATATTACACTTTCAATTAGGCGACTTTAATAGTCGTCCAGAGGTGATCCATGGTGCGTTCTCCTTTTCCCGAGACGAAGGTTTTTCCTACCTGTCGCCAGAAAGAGAGCAGGTCCCCGCTGTAGTCCTCCTTGAAGTAGTGACTGAAGACGTTCCAGGTCAGAAGGAAGTCCATCAATCGCTTCTTGTCGTCGATCTTAATCAGATGGTGGGGATACTCCTGATTGGTGGAAAGACAGAAAAACTCATGAATACTTAATAAGGGAAATGTCTCTGTATATTGAATATTGGGGTACTTTGAAGGTGACACCTTCCAAACGCATGCGGTGTGACACTTAAGAATGAAAGTTCTAAAGGTCATCCCCCCCCCCCCCTACCCACTCCCACTATTAAAATAGTTGTGCTCAACATTCTAATTCAAAGTCGCTGGGCTCTCGGACTAAATCGTTTCTTGTCATCGATCTTAGGAGGTGGGGACACTCCTGATTGGTAGAAAGATTGACAAACTAATGAATATTTAATGAGATACATTTTACCATCATGAATATTAAAAAGCAGCAGAACTTATGTTGATTTGAATACTGCTGATTATGTTGATTGGTCACGTGGAGTGATGCAGAAACTCATGAATATTTATTCATTAACCCTCCTATGGTTTGACAACATTAAATATGCACAAATGTCCCAAGTCCAGCCTTTTGCATGTGTTCCTATGGGGAACTCAATTCTGGCCACAGCTTCAATGTACAAACTCTATACACAAAAAGACAGTCTGTGCATTTTTTCTGCTGCTGAACAATTGACCCAAATAGTGACTTCCGTAAAGAGGAGGGTTAAGATTTGAAGACGTTAGTGACGGCCTACGTACCTCACCCTTGCGTTCTAGGTTCACGACCCTCTCAAAGTAGTTGGCTAGTTTGGTGTGCCACCATCGGTACAGGTCATCGACTGATGAGGGGCCTGCGTTATTCCCTGCTTGGCAACTGAAGTATCTGCAGTGATCAAGATAGAAATGTCAACTTCATGTCTAGCTTTTATTTTATCGATGCCAAACCTATTTTATAATGCAGACAGATACCACCTACCATTTTGGGGTTCAAAACATCTGGGGCCGTATTCACAAAACGACTTAAGTCCAAAAAAAATAAGCACCCCACTTAAATACCCGACTTAGACAAATCTGAATGACTTAGCGGTATTCACAAAACATTTTTGCTAAGTACCCCACTTATTTTCGAGTCTTAAATCTAAGTGTGGTCTGACTAGTCTCAACTCGTTTAAGCGGGGCGCTTAGGTGTCATGGCGGCTTTTTTCCTGTCCTTCGGTTAGTACATTTTGGGCACAAAATGTGATATTCTATGGGCTATGGGAAATCTCGTCAGTATCAAATTATTGTAAAAGGAAGCCAATTTGAAGTTAATGTGTGACAGCTCTAGAATTGTAGTTTGTTGACATTCTAACGATTTTTTTCGATCGATTTGTTAAATTTTAGGCGGGCGGAATGATTGCGATTGGTGACATGTTACGTTAACGTTAACCAATGTGACATGCAATACACGTGACTGCCGACTATAAAATGCAAAAGAACTATCTTACCTTCCAGCATGTTTGAAAGAATGCGGATAAATCACCATCACAATTTGTTTCACACTCGAGAGTAAATAAAATGAACATTTCACTACGATTCTGTGTTAAAACATCTAAAACGTGCATGACGAACTCGTTTAACGCGCGCGTGACGCAGACTATTTTGGTGCACTAACTTGGGCTTGAAAACTGCGTCGCTGGCTGCGTGCGTGTGCACGCGCGCATGGTAAACCGCGCAGATAGATTAAATTTTCGTTGCGTAGGAACGTTTATGACGAAAATGTTTTGCGCATGAGCAACAGTGACTGCTTTAAACACTTAAGTTAAGTGGAGCACTAAGATAAGTGGGTTGCTTAGATCTTTTGTGAATACCAAATTAAGCGGGGCACTTAAGTTAGCAGGGTGCTTAGATTTAGGTATGACTTAAGTATTCTCCTAAGTTTAAGTTTTGTGAATACGGCCCCTGGCATCCAGCACATTATAATAAACAAAGTAGAGTGCTGCGTTAGTCGGATATTACTATACCTCATACGTATTTACGATCGAAAGCCCAATTCTCACTGGTTCATTCATGTACCATCACGTGGCAGACACACGGGGGTACACTATGAACATCTAACAACAGAAACACGATGCACTAACAATGACAATCCATTGTTACTTGCTCACAGTGGCATTCACTGTTACCTGTGCGACAGTCTACTACGCATGCGCTTTACGACGCAATCACGGAACTAGCGCACAGGCGTAGTACGCACGTGCGCCAAAGCTAAACATGAAAAGATAGCCAGCACATGTAAATATTGATCAGCGTTTTTCCAAGTTCTCTTAAATTGCAATAGCAACTGAATAAAATGTTGTTTTTAGGTGGTAGCTTTTTTTGGAAATTGATGTCTTTGGGGAGGTAATATCAACTACCCACCCTCAAAGCCTATTGGCAGTGCCGATGGACAAAACACAACTGTCTAGTGACTTGTCCTCAAGTCTACTACTCACTTAGCCCTGACAGCCTTGCTGAGAGACCGGTGATAGAAATCCAATCTGCCTTCCCCGCTGTCACCAAACGGTCGCAGGAACGGCTTCAGAGCCCGGAACACCCGAGCCCACTTGTGGGCCGACAGGGGGCTGATATCGGACGCCCCTTTTTCTCTAGAATCTGTGGGTCAGGATTAATGGTACACACAAAAACAGCAAAGTTCTTAAATTCTTGCGCGCTCCACTTTCTGAGACGCATCTTTGAAATGGACTTCTTTCATTATTTTCTTCAAAATGACAGCATGCCAGGGAGTTTAGAGTCATTAATATCTTTACATCAATAATAGATTAATAATATTAGATTGTAGATTAATAATAATCTGCAACTACATCAGGGCCCCTTCTTAAACCCCGTATTTGTTAAGGCCGAGTTCTCTTTACCCTTTTCTCCCTTTTCTTTTCCGGAGCTCTCTTTGGGAGGCATCAGGTGATCCTCATCGCCAAGAATGGAGAGAAGTTCCGTCTCGAGCAGACCGTGGCACGAGCACTCCAGCAAGCACAGGGTGGCAACCATCATCTCCCCACCGTTCTCCTGCTCAAAACGTGTCAGGACTTGCTCTAGTAAACTGAAGACCAGCAAACAGAGAAATACAACGATTACTGCACAGGCCAACTGCAGTTTCCGATCCAAGGCACAAAATCTTAAGAATACTGGCAGACAAACAAAATTGGCAATTTGTGAACAGTATTTTAAATAACACTACATATTATTGCAATGATTGTCTTCTGATGTAGCCCAATCTACAAATTTGTTTCGAAAGAATTTGACCTACTTGAGCAAGCCATCCGCCAAGCCGTTAATCTTGTCCGATAACAACTCGAACATGCCAAAGACTCGGAGCTCTTCGCACGCCACCGACAGCCACAAAGGATTCTGGGAGGAGTCCTTACTGAGCAAGCTAGCCATCTGTTCGGCATCCAACCTTTTCTGGTATTTACCCAGGGTCTCTGTAATGATTGCCTGAACAAAAATGAAAAAATGTGACCTGTCATAACCTCAAAATAAGCTAAAAGTCGAAAAATTGCAAAAATTTGAAGGGGTGATCAATTAGTTTTGTTTTCAGGTAAACCGTAATCTGTAAATTTCTGTGTTACCTTTCTCCATTATTTTTTGTTCTGTAAAAAGTCTTTACAACTTTTGTTATCTTGTTTTTAAGAGTTGACTGTGCATTGACTGTAACACAACTGCAAATATTTGTAAATACTATTTTCTCAAAAATCAGTTTTATCACTTCATATATGTTGTCGTTCCATATTTCCGTTACTAAACTCGGTACCGCCTCAAACCGCCCTACCTGTTACTCCCTGTACCAGCCCAAACCACCCTGTCTAGCTGTTACTTCCTGTACCGCCCCAAACCAACTTGTTTGTTACTCCCTGTGTCACTCCGAACCGCCCTGCCTGTTACTCCCTGTACTGTCAAAAATGATGTCAGCAATGTATGGTTTTAATAATAATAATAATAACTTGTATAGCGCTGGTATCTAGAAAAATCTTTTCACTGCGCTGGGTTTTATGGATTCAGAGATTGAATACAACGCAGACCGATAAAATAAAAGTGGTAATGGGTTCAGCAAGAGAATGATAACTTGATTTTGAATTGTCAGAGCCTTACCTCCCTTGATGCAATATCCAGGGGTGTGACGTAGAGTTCAGTGGGTTTGTTGGGTCGCGAGCGTTGGGTCTTATGTTGTGGCGTCTCGTCAATCATGGAGAATACGCAGCGAACCTGAGGACTCAGTTTGTTGGGTAGCCAGTTCAAAATGGTGGATTCCTTGGATTCGTCAAACTGTTAAGAAAAAAAAAAGAGTTGAAAAGTTCACTCTTCAATATTTTTGCGTCGTGAAATTTGTGACATATCTACAGGATAAGGTTGGTCCTTAGCAACAGCACAATTCTATTAAAAAGAACCCTAAATATTTACAATATGTAAATGCTGCCATGAAGTCGGGCAGCGATTACCTCTCTGTGAGGATACAAAAATCCATAAACTACATCACGGCAGACAAAAATTGTTTTGTGAAACCTCAATTGTATATTTTTACAGCTTTTAATGTCATTATACATAAAAACAAAATTCCGGTGAGTTCCTTTATTTTTTTTTCGTTATAAAATGAACAAAATTGTATTGCTAACAAAAATTGCAACTTTAGTAAAAGAATCTTAATCTGAAACTTAAAGGCAACTTAAACTGCCAAAAGCAAATGTGGTCAAGTCTCTTACCTGATTGAGAGCATCAATGGCAATAATCAGAGGTCGGGTGTTGGGGTTGGATAGAGTGGCATAGGTTAGTTGACAGGCTGTCTCCAAATCCTTAGGCATGGTGGTATCCTATGTGAAAAACACAACAGCAGAATGTCAACCGACGTACAGCACTAATGCGAATCATAAGGCACTGCCTAGAATCATTATTTACTTTTTTGTTAAGTACAATATTTCTTAATAATTGTGGAGTAAAACGTTCTCAATATCTGAAAATGGTGTATCCTACTTTTAAGCAGCTCAAGACGAATCTTACATTCTGTTAGTGAAACCTTAGGGTATTTAGCTTTATGTATGCAACATGTATGTAAATAGTACGGCTATATAAGGAATGGTGAAGTTTATTCAAGAATCTCATAATACAACAATTTTGTATTGAAGCTCATTAACCAAAACTTACATTGACCACACCCAGTTCTTTCAGGAGGCGTTTCAGCGCGACTTCCAGGTTGGGTGAGCCAGGAACGGCTCCAACAAAATGGTAGAAGACATGCCAGCCCTGCTCTCCACCTCTGAGGGTTTAGAAGATGAAATCAGAATGCAGTACAGTAGAGACTAAAAAAGATATACACTCTAGGATTCGACTGGACTTGTGCTTTTCTTGCGACTGGACTTGTGCTGTTCTTGTGACTGGACTTGTGCTGTTCTTGTGACTGGACTTGTGCTGTTCTTGTGACTGGACTTGTGCTTTTCTTGTGACTGGACTTGTGCTGTTCTTGCGACTGGACTTGCGACTTTCTTGCGACTGGACTTGCGACTTTCTTGCGACTGGACTTGCGACTTTCTTGCGACTGGACTTGCTATTTTCTTGTGATTTTCTTGTGATTTACTTGTGACTGGAATCGTGCTTTTCCTGCTACTGGAATTGCGCTTTTCTGGCGACTGGACTTGTGCTTTTCTTGCGACTGGACTTGCGACTTTCTTGCGACTGGATGGACTTGTGATTTTCTTGTACTGGACTTAAGATGGACACAAACCGCTTTCCAACTCACCCTGGTATTTCTTTGGTGAGAGCCTTGGACACAGTCACGTCAGCTACCCTCGCCATGATGGAAGATTTGCCCGTACCTGGACCGCCCAGCAGTAACAGAGGCACCTCCACGCCTACCCCAACCACATGCTCCTTGATCTAGATAAGACGGATGCCAAGAACATTTAGACTGAGTGAACAGAAATACAACAATCTGTAACCTAGTTATTACTTTTGATGGAATTTTTTTCATCAATGAGTTGTCTTAGTATTTGGCTTGGAAACCGACTGGGTTAATTTGAATAAATTTTTGAAGAGAGGTCACATGTTCTAATCTCGCTCCTGCCAGTTTTCTCTGATCAATTTGAAAATTAAAAACTCATTTTACGAAAACTACCCAACTGTTAAACCAATCTTTTCTTAATCTTTTTGCATAACGGTAACGGTAACAGTAAACCACGATAGGTTGGTCGCGAATAGTCGACTAGACTAGTCCAACTATCACGAGTTCAATCGGAGTTAGTCGAACTATGTTAACTATAGTCAAACTATGATCAAACTTGTTCTTGGTGCTCATGATTCGTAGTGTTACACTATAGGTTTAATTCAGAGAATTAAGAATTTTAAAGAAAGGGACAAATTGGGCTATCTATTCAAACAAACCTGCTCTAAAATGTCCGTCCGACCCAGCACAGAAACACTGCGATTCTTCATAAAAGACTACAAAAAAATAAAAAAATATTGTTAAGGTACATTTTTAAATCTCTGAAGGTACGTTTGGAATCTGTCCAGCCAAGAAACGCTACCAAAGTACAGAACCAGTTTTCTTTGGGTTGTCAGAGAAGTGTATCAATGTATGTTGTGGTCACAGAAGTAAAGTTAGTTGAAGTACACATACTGAATTATAAACCAAATACCTCATGAGCCTCCTTAGCTTGTTGGTAGGAGTCTAGATTGGATTCCTCCAAGGGGTACTGTTTGCTGATCATCTGCTTGAAGAACTTAAACACCTGAAAATAAATATGGAATTACATGTACATTTATACAAATTAGGTCAACATTTATTCAACCTCAATGATGTGGTAAAACACATTGTATACAATCTTGAAACAATTGCCACCAGACAGGATCGAAGACCAGGGAAGATCGAAGACCTAGATCTATATCTAGATTTTTTATCGGAGACTGAAAGGAAGATGAAGACAAAAACAAAGACGATGACAAAGACAAATTCTAGATCAACATGCAGATCTATATCTAGCTTTTTATCGGAGACGGAGAAGAAGAAAAAGACAATGAAGACAAAGACAAATTTTAGATCTAGATCCCGATTTTTATCAGAGACGAAGACCTTATAAGAAGAAGACAAAGACGAAGAGGAAGACAGATGAAGAGAAAGACTAAGACAAAGACGTAGATCTAGATGTAGATGTAGAATTGTATCTATTGCTACTTGTATGTGTTAGCATTCAGCACTTAAACAATTCCTGGGTGTCCACACCTGCCTATGGACCGATCCGGATTTGACCATAAGCCCCGCCCACTTTAGCAACGGCATGGCGACGCCATTACCTCGGTCAAGTTGCACACGTACGCGTGTACATGTACGTGTAGGCTAGGCGTAGAACACGTACAACGAAAATGTTGATTTAAACTTTAGGCGGGGACAAAATTACTATCAGTAAGCTAGCGGGCGAACTAAAAGGATGACCATTATTTTAAGGAACGGTATGATGAACAGTACATGGAGGATGGTTAAGTTGCAGTTGGGGGAAATGAAGCATGCATGCATGTCAATTTGTATGGACGGTGTACATGATGATGTAAGTGTTGCTTGGTGGAGTCACTACCGGTACTGGAATAAATCGCGTATTTTGTCACAACAGGATTAAACCATAGCCTAATAGACTGCTATACATGTAGAGCATTACTATTAACTCTACATAGGCCCCTATATCCTACCTTAGACTGCACTGTCCTTGTTTATCTTCTTGACATTCCCGCCGTTCACGTCACACGAGTTCAATTCTCATTTTCGAGATTTGTTTTGGTATTTAACGGAAAATAATGATGTCGTAATCCGAGTACCAGCGTGTTATTTACATATTTCATGACCATTTCATGCATATTTTTGACAATTTTTTTAACTCCAAACAGCCGTATTTTGATTGACAAATACGGTGCTTTTTCGTACCGAAGCCATTTGTTTGTGTACACGTTTCTAACCACATGTGATAGTTTGACCGAGCTAATGGCGGACCACGCCTGTAGCAACCGTTGCTAAGTTACCTGAACAAAACTCGTAATCTTATTGGTCAATGCGCGTGTAGTGATTGACAGGCCGGATCGGTCCATTGAGGAGATTTATTTTAAAAATTTAATACCAAACCTGACACTACATGTACTAACCGTAGCTCCTAATGCCTTATCAAGCCCCTTAAACTCAGCCTTGCCCTGGTCAGTCACTCCGTCATATTCACACTTGTAGAAATGAACTTGGTTTTTCTGTAAAAACATTGACAACATTATTATGAATCAGCTTAAATTTACACAAAAACCAAAATGCTCTGATGGTAGAGCACCGGAACGGTAACACAAGTTCACAGGTTCAAGCCCCACTCTAGTCAATTTCTTTGTTAAAATCTTTACAAGTATATTTTAATGAACCTATATAGTCAGATTAAACAAACACACAAACAAGATTTTCTAATTTTTGAGCTTGCCTCTTCAACAAGCACAGATAGCCTTGCAAATTTTTCTGTCAGAAGTAATTTTAGAAAGAATTTGTCAGCGGGTTTTCTTGTGCAGAGAGTCTGCACGTTAACCAGTTCGCGCCGGGATTATTTTAACATCGCCGAGCCGACGGGCGGGATTATTTTTAACGAAACTCGATCCGAAGCGGGTTGAGGCTGATAGTGCCGGGAAGCACACCCACGCATTTTTGGCCTTGCGCGCTGCTGACATACATTTCCGAACTTGAACTTGGCGTGTTTATGCGTCATCCGTTTTGAATTTGGGGAAATTTTTGCGTTTATATACGTCACCCGGCGCGAACTGGTTAATGATGAATACCACCGCTAAGTACCCAAACTGTTCCCTCACCCCAAAGCGATCTTTCAACATCTGCTTCAACATCTTCAACTTGGCCGGAGCAATGGGATTGACGTCCATAAAGTCCTTGTGATGCTTCTGAGGGATGTTCTCCAAGAAACTTGAATCTCGGATCATAAAGAGGGCTGAATTGGAGGAGGGAAAATATATGAAAAAACAACCAGGGTTGTCACCACGCCGGGCGGCGCCGGGCGGTGCTATTTTCGCCCGGTACTCAAGGTCAATTTCAGCCTTACCGCCCGGCACAAATTTCTTACCCTAACTCAGGCCTCAACCTTGTACTATGTATTCAAAAGTGTTAACGTTAACGTTGTGACTCATTATGAAAGTAAAATTGTACGTAGCGTACGCGCGCTCCCGCACACTGGTTTTCATAATGCTGCTTGCCATGGGTGCCATGCATCGCGCACCGAAGTACTTACCTGCAGTGGAGAACCGAACGTGGTATGGCAACCATATCAAAGTAGTTGAGTTGTTTACTACTAAAAACACGGCACCAAACTACTCTCATGTATAGACTGGCTACAGGTCCCTACACTGAATTACATATTTTCGCACTGATTCTGTCTATTGAGATCTGTATTTGTAGAAGATGGGGCCGGGAGCGGGATCCAGTCTATGTTTTTTCATCGCTATTTCGCTGGTATCCAAGGCTTGTTCTATTGCATAATTAATGTCTGTGACCCAGTGACCTGCCTTCTTGCAACATTCTTTTTCGTTTTAGACGCGTTTTTTTTTTAGGTGAGATTGTTTAGGCATATTACATGGACGTTTTACATGTCATAGGCCAATAAGTTGGCGTTGGGGGAATTCGTTTTCAATTTTCACAATCATATTTGCGTTTACATGTAGGCTTTTTTTTTTGGGGAGGGGGTTGTTTTCAATTTTCAAATTTTTCAAAAGGGGAGGGGGACACCCCTTATACCCCTCCCCCAGGCCGCGGATCGATGGCACAAATTACCCGGCTCTATAAATGGTCTGGTGACAACCCTGAAAACAACCCAGTTGTTTTTGGATGTCCGCACTCACCAAAAAACGCTTCCTGTTCCCTACCCCCCAAAAAAATTGTAAAACCTGGTAGAATGAGACAATTAATTGTCACCAGTTTCACACTTACGAACACAGAATATTATTTGCAACTTACAGTTGAAGTTGTCCTTTCTGTATGCGCCGTGCATAATCTCCATCTCAGTGACGGACAATCCGTGGATCCAGCGGTAGTCTGCCGCAATGGATTCTGGGATCTCGCTGTGGTTTGGTATCCAGCCGCAACGCTCACTAAGCGCAGGATATAACATAAGAAAAACGATAGTGATGTAAATAATCTGCAAGTGAACTATGAAAGCTAGATATTTTGGTTCCTTCAACAGATTATGTACAATTTGGTATGCAATAATCCATACAACAGTCAACATGATATTTTATAGTTTCCATTTTGCCAATTTAAACAAATATTTCACATAAACCTTCCATATTATAAAAAAAATGTGTATAAACTATTGTGTTATTATATTATAAAAAATATTAAAGTTTGTGAGTGCGATAGTAAGAATAATTTCATGAGGTGATAGATAGAATGTTCCATTTTAAAGACGAAGCCGAGTGGAATGGAACATTCCATCATTCCATTGCATGTGAAACATTTAATATTTGTTATAAACAAAACCTAAATAAAAAGCATGATATTGATAAAACGGGTTAGCAATGAAGATTGGCTGATGCACATGCGCATACCAAACCAAAATACTAATGCACACAATAACTCATTCCTAACTCTCCAGGGTATTTTGGCTAGAAACTCTGCCAGACCCAGCACAGTGCATCTGTGGTCACATGGACTTGTGTGCAGAGTGCAGCAAGGTCAAGCAGTCACCACAAATGCACTGTGCTGGGTCTGACAGGGTTAGGGATAAATAAAAACTCTGTTACTATAAATGTTGGTTGATAGAAAACATAAAGCCTCCGAATTTATGTGCATAATGAATGGGACCAACACTCCTCTTAATACAAAAAATATGGTATAACAAACTTTTTGGTTAGGTCCTGTTGAGTTTGTAATAATTAAATGAGAGCCATTTCTTACAAAAATAGAAAGTAGTGTTCTGGCACATAGATTTGTACAACCTTGGTGCCGTGGCAACATGATTTGCCACTTTTGGATACAAATTCCAATCAATGCTCTCTTACACTGAACACTGAAAAAAATATGTTTGAACAAAATATGGTAAATGGTGAACGAATGTCCAAAAAAATCCTTTACATGAAAAGTGCTGGATTAGATTAGGATCAAACAAAATAAACTTGAATTTTATCAACTTTATGCAGTTATAGCTTCATAGCCTTTCATGCAGTTTTTACCAGTTCGCGCCTGGGTTCAGACCGATATCAGTGGGAAGCACGCCCTAATATTTTTGCGGCCTTGCTCGCTGCCGACCGATATTCCTGGCCTGGCTTGTGACGTGTGTATCCGTCATCCGTTTTGAATCACGGTCAAAACTTTGCGTGTATACACTTCATCCGACGCGAACTGGTTAAACCAAAACAAAAATCATGCATAATCAGTATAGAAACCATTTTTGAAAAACAAAAAGTGTTTCAGTTGAGTTTATTAACTCTACTCCAAAAAAAAAATGTTTGAAAGCATACGTCATGATTGAGCAAACACACTGTTTTGGAGGAATGTCGTGAATAGTATAATGTAGCAATGATTGCTGTGACCATTTATTTTTATTTTGACTTTGGTGCAATTTTTTTTAGGCCTTTTCACACTAGACAAATCTTGAGGTTTGACGCAGGGTTTACACAGGGTTAAAAACATGCAGCGTTTCACACTTTAAAAAATGTCAACCCTGCGTCAACCCAAAAGTTGAACTCAACCCTGCTCCAGACCAGGGTTGAGATTTCCAACCTGGGTTAAAACCCTCGACTGGATTCAATATAGTAGTAACTGATTGAAATAATCTCGCTTTGTACAAAGCTAGTGTGAAACAATATGTGGTTAAACAAAGGGTTGAACAATCCAAAACTCAACACGGGGCAGCAGCAGGTTGGCCTAGGGTTAAGTTCACCCCAAGGTTGAGTGGCTGTATAGTGAACCAACTCAACAAGAACACTTGATCTTCAGATTCTCCCACTAGTAAAATGAATCTGCCCAATTTGTGGTGTTTTGTTTGTGTGTTTTTTTGCGAATTGGAAAGCAGAATAACATTGCCTTGTCACTTCATACCCGTCACTGGATCCTGAAAAAGATGTAGCTGGGAAAAGAGTAGGGCTGAAATGCAAAGAGGAAAACAGGACGTCGAGAAATAAACACCAAGATCACATGGACGCTTAGGAAAGGAAAATCTCCGTAAATCTATATAATATATATAAGTTAGCTTTTGAAGAGAGTTAACTACATGTACATATTATCTGAGAAATGCCACGTTATGGACAAACAATGAGTACAACTTGTGGAAGTTCGTCTAGTGTTTGTATTTCGATCCAACTAGAAATTAAAAAATTAAAAAACTAAATCTCTGACTAGTTTAAGAGAGGTCTCCCATTAGAATTTTGGCTTAACCCTAACTCCCTAGGCTCTTGCACAGGTTAAGTAATTATTGGTACGTTGAAGTTGAAGTTTGATTGACTTGGTACGTACAGATGGGTCAATGCGTTGTTTAGTGTTCAGGATCAGGGCTGTGATGACTGGGCATTGGTTCTGTGTGTTTGGCTATGTTTGAATGGGGAGACAGTTAACCAGAAACTGTGCTGTGACCAGCCTGAGCTTACCCACGAATAAATGCCTGTGCAATCCCCCAAACTCCAACATTTTTACAAGTCTCATGCCTTTCTGCCCTGAACCTCACAGAATTAAACAGACACTTAGTTGTTTTTTGGGAGGGAGGGCGAAGTTTATTTTTGTTACCTTGTCAGGTTGAGGAAGAAAGGCATTACATTGTCTTGGTAACATCTGTCAATCTCTCCCAGACATATTCGCAATGTCTCTTCAGTTGTAGTGTCTTTTGGAACTCCCTGGATTAGGGAAGATTGGCAAAGAGAGACATCAAATAATAATTTTAAAGGATGGTGACGGTATACTACTCATTAGTGTGAATAAAAGTTTATATTTTTTTTTAAACTTTAGTTTAGACCTTTTTTACCGGTCCGAACATTAATATCAATACAGATCGTCAGCTGAAAACCAGACGAGTCCATGAGGATGAAGTTATTGTTTAGCAGCCAATAATTTGAAATTGTCAGGTAAAATGTAAATAACACGGCCAATATTTTTGGGGTTGATGTCTCATTCAGAAGTTAATAATTGTATTGCGAGAAAGAATTTAGGAATCTATTTTTTGGGACGAATGCATCATTGGATAACAGGGATTAAAATTCATTGAAAAAAAAATATATAAAAAATTATAATTATATTTACAACAGAGAAACTTGTTGAATATAAAAAAATGAACTCACCCATCTAAGGTCACAATCGACAAGATGGAGTCTCCTTTTCTCACACCAAACACGTAGATCGGGAAATACCTTCAACGAAGAATATATATTTGAAACCTATTTTATCCCAATTTTAGAATTTTAAATGCCAGTTTCTCAAGAATCAGTTTTAAAAAGATAAGTTACTGGGAGTGGTCTATATTTCCATTACTGAACCCAGTACCCCTTAATGTTGCATACCATTAGAAAGATCTTGTTCTGCAGAATCCAGATATATAAATATATAATTGTTTAAGAAGTCTGACTTTACTCTCATTCTGTAGGAACAGGTCACATAAATTTGAAAGCAAGTACACATTGTTTACAGTTTTAAAATGTAAAGAAGAAAAAACAAATACTTCTAGTCGTACCTCCTTGACTAATATTTCCCGCTCGGCGTGGAAGTCCCTGAACGTCGAGGACACAAAGATCCGGACAGTCTTCCATCCAAACCGTCGGATGACCAGGCTCTTGTCCTTGTTTTGTTGGATGTCGATGGTCCGACTGACCTGGTCCCACATTGTGTTGATGTCAGACTGGTAGCTGACGGCCGCGTTGGACGATCCGCATCCCATGGTGCCTTTTGTGAACTAACTGGACAGAAATGCAAAAATCAAAGCCAGTGTTACTTTAAAATTCACCGCAAGATTAGCCCCATAAAATGTGGCTCAAATACTAGACTTCCTTCGTATTGTGAGCCACAGTGGCCATATGTAAAGATGGTGGAAGGTCACAAAAACATTTAGGTGCTATGGCATAGCGCCACCAATGGCAGCTTTAGTCGTGCATAACGAGCATGCGTCATCTATCTTTTTGCTAGTTCACCATAGCTAGTTGTTTGGTTCTGGCATTCAACAGACCCCCCCTCCCTAGCCCCCCCCCCCCCCTTTCCTCCCCCCCCCCCCCCCCCCCCAACAATTTTGGCATCCTTCAAGTTCCACCTTTTCCCCCAATTGTCGCGGTCGGCATGACGTCACAAAGGGGCGAGCCATCCATAGCAACATGTGTTTTCCTTCATCCATGGTTAAACCATATAGCAGTTAAATTTTCCCCTTTGCAGTAAAGTACACAAACAATGGAAAGATAAACGAGGTTCCCGGATGCCCGACAGAGAGAATATACGTTTGTTAATGTTGTCCTTCAGTCATTTATTATTTGGCAGGGTGCATCGCATACAAAAAAGTCATACAATTACAAATGTAATTTAACAAAAATAAAAATAATCTTATTCAATCAAACAACCCGAGAACATCTTAATTATCTGGGCTCAGACTGCAGGATCACTTAAAAAGCGAACTCAATCACTATCGAGTAGCTCTTCTGATAATAGACATGTACATAAAATAATATAATAGTATAGAATAAGACAAACATAAATGTTTTATTTTTAATTAAAAAAATAACGCATGAATTATTTATTAATGAACATGGTCATGGAACGTAAAAAAACATGTCGAAACTCGAAACATGGATCTGTACAGTACAGTAGGCTACTGTAGAAAATGTCGTGGTCGTTATAAGAGAAAAACAAACATAAATAATGCTAACTGTAATGTACGTGCTGGGCACTTCCTCAAATCAGTGGGAAAATCCGGTGGATTACACGTTCCGGATAAATGACTTTCTTTCGTTGCAACATCCAGTACGTCCGTACGTACGTAAACGTTGCTATGCCAATCACAAGTACAACAATGCTATGAAAAGTATTAGTCAGAGCCCATACAACATTTATATTTCTCTATTGTTCAAGAAGTATGGGTGTAAGACATCAAACCGCTCTTTTTTTTAACCATTAATTTTAAAGAGCGCCCTCATAGATTTCACTGATCGGCGAGCTGCTAGGGGCAGGTCAGGGGTCAAGACTTAAGTTGGAGCCGGAGAAAAACAAAAGTGGGTGCTGGACTGCTGGGTGTGTCTGCATCAACTTCCTGGAGGTTCAAGACCCGGCCAAATGAAGAGCTAGCCCAAAACTTTGTCTTATCTTACTCAGTCAGATCAGACTTTTGTCGTACTCAAGTACTGAAGTAGGTACGTGAGAATCAATCTGCACAGGTACATGTGATTGACGGAGCAGATCATAACATTTGTCTTCGCTTTTTGCGGCAACTTTAGTTTTCTACTTCTACTTCTAGAGCAAGTAGAGGAATAAGAAGGAACTTGCACTTTTGCAGCATTATTCATGTTTAGTTATATGTTACTTCTGGTGTCCCGCAGGGGAGTGTTCTCGGCCCCCTTCTTTTCAATCTGTTCATCGCTGACATCTCTCACAATATGACCACTAACTGCATACTTTTTGCAGATGACACACTTCTCTACCAACCTATAACATCTCGAAACGACGAACTCCTCCTTCAGTCAGATCTAACTGCACTTCAACGATGGAGTCAACACAATGGCATGCAGCTGAACGCTAGTAAAACCAAGGTCATGCACATTTCGAGATCCCGGAAACCAGTTGATCTCCCAAACTACAAACTACATGGCACATCACTCGCTCCCACTCCCACATTCAAGTACCTTGGAGTCACCATTAATAACTCACTCAACTGGAATGACCACATAAACACCATCGCCTCAAAGGCCAATAAGACATTAGGTTTTATTTGGCAGATTGCAAGAGGAGCATCACCCAGGGCCTTGGCTTCTCTGTATCGTTCTCTCGTCTTGCCAGTGCTGGAGTATGGACTGCCAGCATGGTGTCCATATGCAGCGTCCAATGCTGCTAAACGAGAGAAAGTACAGAGGAGGGCTAGCAGGATGTGCCTCAAGCAGCGTAAAGGGGAAATGTCTTATGAGGACAGACTGCATACACTCAACTGGATGACACTGGATGCACGAAGACAAAAACACACGGTTTTGTTCACAATAAAATGTCTGTTTAACTTGGTGGACTGTCAATCTGTTAAAGCCAACACAACAGTCAATACACGACACCTGGACAAAATTGTGTTTAATCACCATTATGCGAGGACTTTAACTCTCAAAAACGTACCCAGCCATGTCTTCCCTAGGATTTGGAGTCAATTGCCATTACATGTTAACGATTCTCTTTTAATTGATTCATTTACCCACTTTAATTCCACCATGTCTGCTCATTTCAAGGGAAAATAATGGTTCCAAAATGTTTTGTATTTGTTTTGTGTTGCCATTTGTTCTGTGGGTCTTGCATGCGCGGGAGCGGTTGCCGGTCGTGTCATTGGATTCGGATCTATCTGTTGGGTGGCACGATTGGCGGCTGCTTCCGCGCGAGTAGGATTTCCTGTGCAATTAGTACTTGTACATTTACATTCAATTTTTTATTTTTTTTGATCATTTATTATTTATTATTTTTTTATTGCTTTTTATTTTTCCCCTATTTACACGAATGTTTTATTTATTTATTATTATTATTATTATTATTATTATTGTTGCTATTTCTTGCCTTGTTTAATGTATTGAATTACATTTTAAGCTTCACAGCTCATTTTATTATTTTGTATTTATTGCTCAGACGTTTTCTCTTGTAGATACACAACTTGCATGCATTCGGGGTGGGCGGGGTGGGGTGGTTTGATGAGGGAGTGACTGATGAGGGAGGGGGATTGCTTGGTAATGGGATTGTGGGACAGTTTCCCTTGTTTAATGTCCTGTTTTTAAATTGGTCCGTAATATTATTTCTGTTAATATAAATACACAAATATAATTATTTTTTCACTGTTTAGCTAAATTCATCATAGTTTTTTATACATATATTTTTAAATACATTTAATTTTATTCTGTGTCACTTTTTCAAGTTAGGATCGGCAGGCTTTCGAGTCAAAGTGTTTTATTATACTTTTGTCGGTCCTGGCCAACTTGGATAAAGTTGTTTTTGTTTTGTTTTAATGTTAGTGTAATTTGGAATTGTTGTTGTTCATGTATGTTTGTACCTGTTGTTGAAGGCCGAATAAATAATAATAATAATAATAATAAAATACCTTCTCATTTCTGTTTCAATTTTTTGTTGATAAGAGCTTGAACACGTATCTTACGAAATATCTTGTAATAACCTTTTTCCCTCTGTTTCTCAAACAATTATAGGACATTATGGACTGATATCTGCATGATGAGCCTCAGCCAATGTACTAGCTCGATATAGATTAGCGTTGACTTGTATGACAATTATTTTAAAACAAAGCGTATATTTTCATAACGCGTATAAAATTGAACCCTTCATCATCTAAAACAAAAAGGTACAATAATTCTTTATAATTTCACAACAATCAATCTTATAACAAACTATACATGTCTTAAGACGTTATTCCCATAGATTATGGCATAAAACAAATCCTAACATTATACGATCCCGAAACTTTTTTGTAATAACTTACTAAACTTTACATGTATTTCGGTTTGGCATTTAGCAGAATTGATTTAGCTTATTTGCAATGTTAGAATTCTGCCAAGAGTTTAGAAATAGGGCTTCAAACATAGGTAGCATTGAGTGATAGCGACAAAGATACTACACGTCAAGCAAAATCTGTACAAAGTTTTGTATTCAAAAACATTTAAAAGTGTTTTTACAACGTTTGTTTTGGTTTTTTCTTTAAGACAAGGGGCCTGTAAAGATTAAATTAGGTTTTTTTTGAAAAAAATATACAATAAAGTACTGTGCAACTACATCAGAAGAATACAAATATACAGATCAAAAATTCATTTAAATATATTCTATAAACACGAAACATGGGTAACTGTAAATCACGACTAAACAAAATATATACCTGAGTTTAAAACCGAGTCTTACAAAAATACACAATATGTTAATCTAAAATTAAATTTAATTGATACGAGAAAAGTAGACAAAGCCGATGATTGTGTGCCAACAGGTAAAATAGTATACAAATATTGACTGCTTCGATGGTGTAGACTAATAAAACTAGCCTTCTCAGGTGATTCAGGGAGCATTCCATTTTTCCCAAGGCAAAACCGAGGAAAAATAGAATGCTCCTTTTTTAATTGGATCACCAAGGAAGGCTAGTTTTACTACCCCACGAAATAAAGCAGTCAGTATTTGTTTTATAACATCTCACCCACAGATTCTGCTGGATTTAAATTAGTGCTATCTATTACTCTTGGGTAAATAAACCAAAATATATACCTCTCAAATTAAATTAAATTTTGTAACCATGCAAGATTTAAAAGCTCTTTTGCAAATTTACAACCGGAAAATGGTCAATAATCTATTTAGGAGAGGCGAGTTACCAGACCAAAACAGAAAGTGGCTTTAACACAAGTCTTTCAGCCTCTGATGCAAAAAAAACCAAACAGGCTGGTGCCAATAATTGGGGTAATCCACTGCATGTGAATCCTTACCAAGTCTTTGGGGTACTATACCAAGATGTCGCATTCTGAAAGAGGTTGGTAGTCTGGTGCTCCTAAGTCTTGCTGGCTTCTCTGTCCCTTCTTAGCTTGATATTTTTGAATGTCGGTTCATCAAGGGCTCGTACGACACGCATGGTCTGTGGATGTTCTGGACCGAAGACCTAAAGAAAAAAGAAGAAAAAAAAACCTACTCGTAAGTTGCAACCTTACTAGTGCACTAACCCTCCTTGTTTTTTCACAAATAATTATTTCAGATTTCGAAAGAAAAATTCTTTGGTGCATCTCTTTTTTTTTAATTTTGTTTGTTACCCGTTCTTTGAAGGCCTTTACCCTGGTGAACTTCCAGTCATATAATGTCAGTTTTGGAAAATTGTTGTAAAAATATCTGAAATAATCAGTAAATGGTTTAAGGAATGCCAAGGGCCCCCACAGTAACGCAGGGGTCTATGGCCATGGTATGGTATATTTTTGTGGCCTAGCTTAACCAGTTTGGATCAGAGGACGTGTACACGTCCAATTTCTGTCAGCGTCTGGCTCGCAGTGAGCCGGCCTGAACCCGTCTCGGATCGATGGCCCAATCAATGTCAAAATAATCTTAGAGCGAACTAGTTAAGACCCCCCCCCATGAAATAATGGTAAGCTGGCCTTACCTGAGTTTTAATGACAAAGCCGAGGTAGAAATAGTCGTAGGATTCCTCAAATTTTTTCATCTCTTCCAGTAGTATGGCCTTATTGATGACGAGACGGCTGGTTAGCACGCTCATCTCACCGCAGGCCTGGTAGCACAGCACTTCAGCCTCATTGTACATCTGCAGATTGTATTGGGTCAATGTACAACGTGACCACGGGGGCTACTCAGCACAAACAAATTTGCTTAGCGTGATAATTCTTCCTTGGCAGAAACAGGGTTACCAGCCAAATCTTCAGGTGAATCACATTGTTTGTGACTGGTATTCAGCTGGTTTTTTTTTGCATAGCATGAAAAGCCTAGAGTTTTGGCTGGTATTATCTGTTTTTACTGAGCAAAACTGGCTTGTTTTTGTGCTTAGCAGCTCCATGAAATTGACTTCTGTTTTTTCCCCGAGATCTGCCACCAGTACAGTAGTGTATTCTTTATCAAATGGCGTAATGGTTACTTCCTATGCTGTGTACTATCTTTTTAATCGATTTTATAATTAACTCCTTTTGGTGATTTACTGCACTTCTAGTGCCATTGTGTCGGGTCGCGTGGGTTAGTGAGAGAAGCCTTATTGTGATGACTTACTTGTAGTGCTTGCTGTTGGCGATGGTCACTCTTCAGCATAGCCTCGTTCATAATGCATTCAGCCACATGTGCCTTGTCATCCAGCTACAAACAAGAGACAACAACTCTAGAATTATTCATTGAGATAAAAGTATAGCGGGTACCAGCAAATTTAAAAAGATCAAATTTAAAAAGTGTTCTGAAGTAACATTTTTCAAAAACCTTTGGACAGCAAAGTGTTTTCCAGGCGTTTTGTGCGTCCAAACTTTTGTTCAAACATATGTTTCCATCGTCTTTTTGATTGCACAAAAAAATGCAGATTCGGCTACCATGTCCCCCATAGCCTTGTGTGCATTTATCTGCCGCCTTTATCCCAAAAGAAACCACAAGTCGAATCTTGTTGTGCACATGCGCATTTGGAATATCGAATTGGCTTTTTGTTATTAATTTCCCCATGTCTGCAGAACTGTGACAAGTTTAAAAAAATGAAAAACATGAGTTTCTAGATTTGAAACTTTCCTCTTGAAAAATCATCTTAGCTTCCTTGAGACTGTTAAAGCCCAATTCAGTTGCTTCTGACACAGGGAGAGTGTTGTCCCCCTTCAAGTAGATCCAGGTACGCAAGTTGAATGCCAGCTTCATCAGAGAAAAGGCCCGCTTAAACTAGAGATGCAGAGAAAAAAATCTAGAAATATTTAACTCCTAAAGGACAAAGGTAATTTTGTTTAAGTTTTAAGGTCATCTTTTTTTGTAGATATTTAAAGTATCTTTTGAATTTGCTGATAGATAGATGGGTTAGGAGATTCATATTTTATAGTAAATATAAGTACACTGACCTGTCAAAGGTTTTGTGTTCATAAATGCTAAAGAAAAAACAAGAAAAAATGCTATTCTTGTAGTCTGGTTCCTTGATTTCCTTGAGACGAAACAGAGTAATTTATAGACGTCAGGGAATTTTTAGCAGCAGTTCTAATCTTATTTAGGGAATTATTAGGTTAGGAAACCAGACTGGTTGGCTTGCACCAATTCACAGTTATTTATTATTGCAAATAAAATGTGGGCTAACTAAATTGAATAAATTGGGGGCAGTGTTGTAAAATAGTCAGGTTCCACTTTTCTTGAAAACCACAGCACTACAGGTGCCATGATTTCACAGGATGCTTGTGACTGTCATTTGATGTTAATACACCAAAGTGGGGTATTTCGTAATAGTTCAGTAGTTTTTGTTTTTGGTTTTTATTGCAAATGGTGTATACTACCTTTCATCTCCCATTTTGTGTTTTTACCTTGAAGGTTTCGTCCGTCAAGTCCTTGCCAAGTTCCAGCGATTTCTGTCGGTACTGAATCGCTGGCTTCAAGTCAGGCATCATTTTCCTGGTCATGTAGTCGTAATTCACTAATCTCTGTATACAGACAAAACAAAAAATGGGATTATTGTCTTAAATGTTGAAACCGATCCTCCAGGTTCGGTATTATTTTCTTTCTTTAAGTAAGCAGAGTAACTCCTTTCCAGAGTTAAAGAGAATAACTGACTTTTTTGAGGGGTACCGTCCACAACATTGCGGACAGAATCTCGATGTGGATCACATCGTTTGTACCAGCGCAACTTGTGACACACGCCGCAATTCTGCCCGCAATTAATGGATGGTACCCCGAAAGATAGTTATTTTCTTTCACTCAAGCAGAAAGAAGCATTTTAAGAGCGTAGGATGACAAAGAACCATTTAAAGAACGTCTTGTGTGTGTTTTTTCTCTTTCTTACTTCATTGTGCATGCTGGCTATCAAGTCGTACATGACCAACATCCGTTCCTGACGTTGGCCCAACCGACTCTCAATTTCCATCGATTTCTCCAAAATGGTAAAGCAAGTCTTCAGCTGACCAGACTGCATACTGCAAAAACAGTAACATAAACAAACAATTACAAATATTTTGTTCAAATGACCAAAATTTGTGTCAATAGAATTAAGATAATTGTACTTTAGGTTGATAAAATCATTTTGTAATGATAAAAAAAACGTCGACTCTCATTTAATTTAAAATAGAGAGGGACCCGTAACTACACAATTGCAAATTTAAAGAAAATTTTGAGGTGGAACTTGGCTTTCCAAACTCTCATCTCTTTAAGATTTTTGCCTCAGTACTAGAGATTCTCTCCAAAAGCGAAGCAAAAACAACAGACCAACAGGAGACCAACTTACAGAAGTCTGCTGACTTTCTCGTAGAGTAGACCCAGGTCTTCCTCGTTCATGGTAGAGGCGTCAGCGAGTTTCTCAAGTTCTTCTACATACATTTTCTCCATGTCAGCCATGCTATCTGCAGCCTAAGACAACAAACAAAATTTCTTAAAATTAATGTAAAGTTTTGCAGATTTGTGTAGATTATCTGTTTTAGTTATAACTTTGCTTACTCTTTTCCTACCGATGACTTTTGTCCACAAGAGATTACACTTTCAATTAGACGACTTTAATAGTCGACCAGAGGTGATCCATGGTGCGTTCTCATTTTCCTGAGACGAAGGTTTTTCCTACCTGTCGCCAGAAGGAGAGCAGGTCCCCGCTGTAGTCCTCCTTGAAGTAGTGACTGAAGACGTTCCAGGTCAGAAGGAAGTCCATCAATCGCTTCTTGTCGTCGATCTTAATCAGATGGTGGGGATACTCCTGATTGGTGGAAAGATAGAAAAACTCATGAATACTTAATGAGGTAAATGTCACCGTTATGAATATTGGGGTACTTTGGAGGTGGCACCTTCCAAACGCATGGGGTGTGACACTTAAGAATGAAAGTTCTAAAGGTCCCCCCCCCCCCTTCCCTACCCACTATTAAAATCGTTGTGCTCAACATTCTAATTCAAAGTCGCTGGGCTCTCGGACTAAATTGCATCTTGTCATCGATCTTAGGAGGTGGGGACACTGCTGATTGGTAGAAAGATTGACAAACTAATGAATATTTAATGAGATACATTTTGCCATCATGAATATTAATAAGCAGCAGAACTTATGTTGAGGTGAATACTGCTGATTATGTTGATGGGTCACGTGGAGTGATGCAGAAACTCATGAATATTTATTCATTAACCCTCCTATGGTTTTACAACATTAAATATGCACAAATGCCCCGAGTCCAGCCTTTTGCATGTGTTCCTTCGGGAAACACAATTCTTCACAGCTTCAATGTACAAACTATATACACAAAAAGACACAGTCTGTGCATTTTTCTGCTGCTGAACAACTGACCCCAATATTGAATTCTGCATATAAGAGGGTTAAGGTTTGAAGACGTTACTGACGGCCTACGTACCTCACCCTTGCGTTCTAGGTTCACGACCCTCTCAAAGTAGTTGGCTAGTTTGGTGTGCCACCATCGGTACAGGTCATCGACTGATGAGGGGCCTGCGTTATTCCCTGCTTGGCAACTAAAGTATCTGCAGTGATCAAGATAAAAATGTCAACTTCATGTCTAGCTTTTATTTTATCGATGCCAAACCTATTTTATAATGCAGACAGATACCACCTACCATTTTGGGGTTCACATTATAAAACATCTGGCATCCAGCACATTATAATAAACAAAGTAGAGTGCTGCGTTAGTCGGATATTACTATACCTCATACGTATTTACGATCGAAAGCCCAATTCTCACTGGTTCATTCATGCACCATCACGTGGCAGACGCACGGGGGTACACTATGAACATCTAACAAAAGAAACACGATGCACTAACAATGAAAATCCATTGTTACTTCCTCACAGTGGCATTCACTGTTACCTGTGCGACAGTCTACTACGCATGCGCTTTACGATGCAATCACGGAACTAGCGCAAAGGCGTAGTACGCACGCGCGCCAAAGCTAAACATGACAAGATAGCCAGCACATGTAAATATTAATCAGCATTTTTCAAAGTTCCCTGAAATTGCAATAGCAACTGAATATAATGTTGTTGTTTTTAGGTGGGTAGTCGATATTAGCTTCTTTTGGTATTGAAAATTGATGTCTTTGAGGAGGTCATATCATACCCACCCTCAAATCATATTATACATGCATATTGGCAGTGCCGATGGACAAAACACAACTGTCTAGCGACTTGTCTTCAAGTTCACTACTCACTTAGCCCTGACAGCCTTGCTGAGAGACCGGTGATAGAAATCCAATCTGCCTTCCCCGCTGTCACCAAACGGTCGAAGGAACGGCTTCAGAGCCCGGAACACCCGAGCCCACTTGTGCGCCGACAGGGGGCTGATATCGGACGCCCCTTTTTCTCTGGAATCTGTGGGTCAGGATTATAATGGTAGGGTGACCTGTGGACTTGACCACTCATGCAAGACACACAAAAACAGCAAAGTTCTTAAAATCTTGCGCGCTCCACTTTCAAAATGTGTCTTTGAGGCGCATCTTTGAAATGATCTTGTTTCATTATTTTCTTCAAAATGACAGCATGCCAGGGAGTTTAGAGTCATTAATATCTTTACATCAATAATAGATTAATAATATTAGATTGTAGATTAATAATAATCTGCAACTACATCAGAAGGCCCCTTCTTAAACCCCGTATTTTTTAAGGCTAAGCTCTCTTTACCCTTTTCTCCCTTCTCTTTTCCGGAGCTTTCCTTGGGAGGCATCAGGTGATCCTCATCGCCAAGAATGGAGAGAAGTTCCGTCTCGAGCAGACCGTGGCACGAGCACTCCAGCAAGCACAGGGTGGCAACCATCATCTCCCCACCATTCTCCTGCTCAAAACGTGCCAGGACTTGCTCTAGTAAACTGAAGAACAGCAAACAGAGGAAATACAACGATTACTGCACAGGCCACAACTGCAGTTTCCGATCCAAGGCACAAAATCTTAAGAATACTGGCAGACAAACAAAATTGGCAATTTGTGAACAGTATTTTAAAAAACAAAACACATTATTGCAATGATTGTCTTCAGATGTATCCCAATCTACAAAAGAATTTGTTTCAAATAAATTTGACCTACTTGAGCAAGCCATCCGCCAAGCCGTTAATCTTGTCCGATAACAACTCGAACATGCCGAAGACTCGGAGCTCTTCGCACGCCACCGACAGCCACAAAGGATTCTGGGAGGAGTCCTTACTGAGCAAGCTAGCCATCTGTTCGGCATCCAACCTTTTCTGGTATTTACCCAAGGTCTCTGTAATGATTGCCTGAACAGAAATTAAAAAATGTGACCTGTCATAACCTCAAAATAAGCTAAAAGTCAAAAATTTGAAGGAGTGATCAATTAGTTTTCTTTTCAGGTAAACCTTAATCTGTAAATTTCTGTGTTACCTTTCTCCATTATTTGTTGTTCTGTAAAAAGTCTCTAGTTTTTATCCTGTTTTTAAGAGTTTACTGTGCATTGACTGTAACACAACTGCAAATATTTGTAAATGCTATTTTCTCAAGAATCAGTTTTATCACTTCATATATGTTGTCGTTCCATATTTCCATTACTGAACTCAATACCGCCTCAAACCGCCCTACCTGTTACTCCCTGTACCAGCCCAAACCACCCTGTTTAGCTGTTACTCCTTGTACCGCCCCAAACCAACTTGTTTGTTACTCCCTGTGTCACTCCTAACCACCCTGCCTGCTACCCCCTGTACTGTCAAAAATGATGTCAGCAATGTATGGTTTTAATAATAATAATACAAACTTGTATAGCGCTGGTATCTAGACAAATCTATTCACTGCTCTGGGTTTTATGGATTCAGAGATTAAACACATTGCAGAACAATATAATAAAAGTGGTAATGGGTTCAGAAAGAGAATGATAACTTGGTTTTGAATTGTCAGAGCCTTACCTCCCTTGATGGAATATCCAGGGGTGTGACGTAGAGTTCAGTGGGTTTGTTGGGTCGCGAGCGTAGTGTCTTATGTTGTGGCGTCTCGTCAATCATGGAGAATACGCAGCGAACCTGAGGACTCAGTTTGTTGGGTAGCCAGTTCAGAATGGTGGATTCTTTGGATTCGTCAAACTGTGGTAAAAAAAAAGAGTTTAAAAATTCACTCTTCAACATTTTTGCGTCGTGAAATTTGTGGAATATTTATAGAATAAGGTTGGTCCTTAGCAACAGCAGAATTCTATTAAAAAGAACCCTAAATATTTAAAATATATAAATGCTGCCATGAAGTCGAGCAGCCATTACTTCTCTGGGAGGATACAAAAATCCATAAACTACATCACGGCAGTCAAAAATTGTTTTGTGAAACCTCAATTGTATATTTTTACAGCTTTTAATTCCATGGATTTTTTTAATTTTTTTTTATAAAATGAATAAATTTATATTGCTAACAAAAATTGCAACTTAGTAAAAGAATCTTAATCTGAAACTTGAAGGCTACTTAAACTGCCAAATAAAAATGTTGTCAAGTCTCTCACCTGATTGAGAGCATCAATGGCAATAATCAGAGGTCTGGTGTTGGGGTTGGATAGAGTGGCATAGGTTAGTTGACAGGCTGTCTCCAAATCCTTAGGCATAGTGGTGTCCTGTGTGGAAAACACAACAGCAGAGTGTCAACCGACGTACAGCACTGGTGCGACTCATGCATGGTTTAAACTGTGGATTTCTTACCTTCTAGACACCTCTACTTCTTCCCTCCTTTCCTGCCTACTTTTCCAAGTTACTCTTACCAGCCACAACTGCATGCAGTGTATATTGTTTTTGATTTAGGGGTTGTATTTTCTAGTAAATATTGTTTAACTGACCTGTCAAAGTTTTACAATCATGGATGCCGCAGAAAAAAAGCAAGAAAAACGGCATTCGTTTTCAACTGGCGTCGGGCAGTTATTCTGTTTTGTTCTTGTCCAGGGAACGTGAATTACAAGATATCTAGCGCTGGATGCCTAGAATCATTATTTACTCTTTTTTTAAAGTACGATATTTCTAAATAATTGTGGAGTAAAATGTTCTCAATATCTGCAAATGGTATACCTTTAAGCAGCTCAAAAAAATTAGCCCCAGAATACAATATGGGGGAAGTTGGGAAGACGAATCTTAGTGAAGATGAGAGTTAGTGAAACCTTAGGGTATTTAGCTTTATGTATGCAACATGTGTAAATAGTACGGCTATATAAGGAAGTTATTAAAGAATCTCATAATACAACAATTTGTATTAAAGCTCATTAATAAAAACTTACATTGACCACACCCAGTTCTTTCAGGAGGCGTTTCAGCGCGACTTCCAGGTTAGGTGAGCCAGGAACGGCTCCAACAAAATGGTAGAAGACATGCCAGCCCTGCTCTCCACCTCTGGGAGTTTAGAAGAGGAAATCAGAATGCATTATAGTAGAGACTAAACAGATATACACTCTAGGATTCGACTGGACTTGTGCTTTTCTTGCAAATGGACTTGCGATTTCTTGCGACTGGACTTGCGATTTCTTGCGACTGGACTTGCGATTTTTTTTGCGACTGGACTTGCGATTTCTTGTGACTGGACTTGCGATTACTTGCGACTGGACTTGCGACTTTCTTGCGACTTTCTTGCGACTGGACTTGAGACTTTCTTGCCACTGGACTTGCTATTTTCTTGTGATTTTCTTGTGATTTACTTTTGACTGGAATCGTGCTTTTCCTGCGACTAGAATTGCGTTTTTCTTGCGACTGGACTTGCGACTTTCTTGCGACTGGATGGACTTGTGATTTTCTTGTACTGGACTTATGATGGACACATACTGCTTTCCAACTCACCCTGGTATTTCTTTGGTAAGAGCCTTGGACACAGTCACGTCAGCTACCCTCGCCATGATGGAGGATTTGCCCGTACCTGGACCGCCCAGCAGTAACAGAGGCACCTCTACGCCTACCCCAACCACGTGCTCCTTGATCTAGATAAGACGGATGCCAAGAACATTTAGACTGAGTAATTAAACAGAAAGACAACAATCTGTAACCTAGTTATTACTTTTGATGGAATTTTTTTTTTCATCAATGAGTTGTCTTAGTATTGGGCTTGGAAATCGACTGGGTAAATTTGAATAAATGTTGCTATTGATAACCACGATAGGTTGGTCGCGAATAGTCGATTAGACTAGTCCAACTATCACGAGTTCAATCAGAGTCAGTCGAACTATGGTTACCTATAATCTTTGATCAAACTTGCTCTTAGTGCTCATGATTCGTAGTGTTACATTATAGGTTTAGATCAGAGCATTTTAAGGAAAAAAAATAATTTGCCTATCTATTCAAACAAACCTGCTCCAAAATGTCCGTCCGACCCAGCACAGAAACGCTGCGATTCTTCATAAAAGACTACAACAAAATATAAAATAATAATTGTAAAGGTACATTTAGGAATGTGTTAAGGTACGTTTGGAATCTGTCCAGCCAAGAAACACTACTACCACAGTACACAACAAGTTTTCTTAGGGTTGTCAGAGAAGTGTATCAATGTATGTTGTGGTCACAGAAGTAAGGTCACATAAGTAAAGTTAGTTGAAGTACATGTACTGAATTATAAACCAAATACCTCATGAGCCTCCTTAGCTTGTTGGTAGGAGTCTAGATTGGATTCCTCCAAGGGGTACTGTTTGCTGATCATCTGCTTGAAGAACTTAAACACCTAAAAATAAATATGGATTTACACGTACATTTTATATACAAATGAGGTCAAAATGTATTCAACCTCAATGATGTGGTAAAACACATTGTATAAAATCTTGAAACAATTGCCACCATTTAGCCAGACAAGATCGAAGACCAGGGAAGATCGAAGACCAAGATCTATATCTAGATTTTTATCGGAGACTGAGAGGAAGACACAAAAAAAGCAGAAGACAAAAAGGAAGACAAAGACAAAGATGGAGATGAGTTCTATATTAACATGTACATGTAGATCTATATTTAGTTTTTTATCGGAGACGGAGACGAAGATAAAGACAAAGACAAATTTTAGATCAACAAGTAGATCTAGATCTAGCTTTTATCAGAGGAGAGAAAGATAAAGACAAAGACAAAGATGATGACAAAGATGATTTTTTTTATTGGAGACGGAGAAAAAGACAAAGGCAAATTTTAGATCAACATCTAGATCTAGATGTAGATTTGTATCTGTTGCTACTTGTATGTGTTAGCATTCAGCACTTAATAACAATTAAAGTTTATGTAAACAATTCCTGGGTGTCCACACCTGCCTATTGAGGAGATTTATTTCAAAAAGTTAATACTAAACCTGACACTATACATGTACTAACCGTAGCTCCTAATGCCTTATCAAGCCCCTTAAACTCCGCCTTGCCCTGGTCAGTCACTCCGTCATATTCACACTTGTAGAAATGAACTTGGTTTTTCTGTAAAAAAATTGACAACATTATTCAGGCCTTCATTTTAAAGGAGCGCGATCGCGCTCGCGCTCCTCCGCGCTCCTTAAAAATTTTAAGCAGAGCAAAAAAAAGCGCTCCTTACAATTTTAACAAGAGCAAAACAAAACAAAACAAAAAAAATAAAAAAAAAAAATTAAAAAAAAACCTGCAACTGACGAGTGTCATAACAGTAAAGACACGAAAGCATTGCTATTGCTAACACAAGAGAATTTGCGATTACAATTCTCTCCTCGCACCCCCAAATAAAATCACATCAGATTTATCTTATACCAACAACGGTCATCTAGTCTTTCGTGTTCGCCCATTCGATTTATTTCGGACATAACGGGCCTAGACTAATTCGCGCTTAATTAATCCATACAAGTCACAGAGAGAGAAATATAATGTCACTGGATGGGAAAGCACCATCATTCTCTTAACCAAAAGTTGAATTACTGGTGAATGTTGTGTTCCTTTTCTTGAGTATGTGTTTATTAAAGGCATAGACACCTTTGGTTGTCATTTTGAGTAACTACAGATAGTGTCCAGGGCCTTTAAACTTGCGTTTTGTTAGCGAGAGCAAATCACTCTCCTTAATTCATTGTTTTGATTTAAGGAGAGCCCCACTCTAGTCAATTTCTTTGTTAAATCTTTACAAATATATTTTAATGAACCTATATAGTCAGATTAAACAAACACACAAACAAGATTTTCAAATTTTTGAGCTTGCCTCTTCAACAAGCACAGATAGCCTTGCAAATATTTCTGTCAGAAGTAATTTTTTAAAAGAATTTTTCTGATTTGGCCAGCGGGCTTTCTTGTGCAGAGAGTCCACGTTAATGATAAATACCACCGCTAAGTACCCAAACTGTTCCCTCACCCCAAAGCGATCTTTCAACATCTGCTTCAACATCTTCAACTTGGCCGGAGCAATGGGATTGACGTCCATAAAGTCCTTGTGATGCATCTTAGGGATGTTCTCCAAGAAACTTGAATCTCGGATCATAAAGAGGGCTGAATTGGAGGAGAGAAAAGATATGAAAAACAACGCAAAACTCTCAAATTAGTTTTAATCCTTTGACGCCAGGGAGCTGCTATGGCCATGGCAAGCTAATCCATGCGGCCTGGGTTCATTGTGCAGTGCAGAAGATATTTTATAGCTTGTCAGCTGTTGATAATTTTTTTTCATTAGGCCATTTAAAATTAATAAAAAGTTTTACATCGCCGTCCGTCCCGATTTTTAGCTCTGTCCCGATATTTTTGTATATTTTATATTTTTTCTAAAACTGTTTTTTCTACTTCTGTGCATGCAATTGATGGTCTAAGATCGTCGATAACAACTGCGCGCGCCATGCAGTGCTTGTAGGGAGATGTACGCGATCGCTTCATCAAAACCCGCCTTCAGAAAAGTCTCATCACGTGGCTGACGGCGTGCAATAGCGCGCTCTGCAAAAATCGTCAGTCAACAGGGCAAGTCGCTGCACGCTGGACAGGTGGCTAACGATGTCAGATGTAGGCCCTATTCCTTCCACTATGACTATCATTCCAATGTGTTCAAGCCACACTGTATTGATACTATTAAATAAACAATAAACAGTAAACGATCGCTACGCATACAATTTGGACACCTTGGATATGAAGGAAAGTAAAAAACAAAAAATATAAAATATAAATTCCCCTCCCCACCAATTTTTTAAAATCTCAGCGATGTAAAACTTTTTATTAATTTTAAGAGGCCTTAACATGCGTGTTTTCATTTGTTGCTATTCGTTACCATTCAGTTTTATGAAAATAGGTCTGGGAATGAGATTGAGAATTCAGAAGTTTTTGGATGTCCGCACTCACCAAAAAACAGTTCCTGTTCCAGCTACCCCCCAAAAAAATTGTAAAACCTGATAGAATGAGACAATTAATTGTCACCAGTTTCACACCCACAAACACAGAATATTATTTGCAACTTACAGTTGAAGTTGTCTTTTCTGTACGCGCCGTGCATAATCTCCATCTCGGTGACGGACAATCCGTGGATCCAGCGATAGTCTGCCGCAATGGATTCTGGGATCTCGCTGTGGTTTGGTATCCAGCCGCAACGCTCACTGAGCACAGGACAAGAAAAACGATAGTGATGTAAATAACCCGCAAGTGAACTATGAAAGCTAGATATTTCGGTTTCTTCAACAGATTATGTACAATTTGGTATGCAATAATCCATACCTCATACACAGTCAACTTGAGATTTTTATAGTTTCCACTTTGCCAATTTAAACAAATATTTCACATAAACCTTCCATATGTGACCTGTTCCAACGAAACCCGGACAAAGTCGACTTTTTAGTTTTTCAGATTTTGCTTTTTTCAAATTCTCTAGGTTCTCAGCTTTAAAATGATGTATCATTTACATATGTACCCCCACCCTATCTTCCCTGGGGTCTGGATTTAGTGATAAAACCCTGACAACCTAATTATGAGATAAACAGCTTTGAAGTTTAGAAAAGCGTATTATTTCTATACACAAATGTTTCACAAAATTGACCAAAAAACACACTTCTGGTAAACGGATTTTGTTCAAATTTGAGGAGATTGTAGATTAATAGTAAGTGACTTAGGAAAACCTAAAACCTCAAGATGGTAAAATCCATCCCGAAATTACTTCAGGAGTACATTGTGACAAAACACATTGTGCGACTTTGTCCGGGTTTCGTTGGAACAGGTCACATATTATAATTTTTTTTAATATAAAAAATATTAAAGTTTGTGAGTGCGATAGTAAGAATAATTTCATGAGGTGATAGATGGAACGTTCCATTCTAAAGACGAAGCCGAGTGGAATGGAACATTGCATCATTCCATTGCATGTGAAACATTCATTATTTATTATAAACAAAACCTGAATAAAAAGCATGATATTTATAAAACGGGTTAGCAATGAAGATTGGCTGATGCACATGCGCATACCATACCAAAATACTAATGCACACAATAACTCTCATTCCTAACCCAGGATATTTTGGCTAGAAACCCAACACAGTGCATCTGTGGTCACATGAACTTGTGTGCAGAGTGCAGCAAGGTCAAGCAGTCACCACAGATGCAATGTGCTGGGTCTATCTGGCAGGGTTAGGGTTAAATAAAAACTCTGTTACTGTACTACAAATGTTGGTTGATAGCAAACATAAATCC
The DNA here is from genome assembly GCA_037893245.1 of Crossaster papposus. Taxonomy (NCBI): domain Eukaryota; kingdom Metazoa; phylum Echinodermata; class Asteroidea; order Velatida; family Solasteridae; genus Crossaster; species Crossaster papposus. The sequence continues at coordinate 30,856 of JBAIAA010000982.1, read as the reverse complement.
TCCGCATTTATGTGCATATATAGTGAATAGGACCAACACTCCTCTTAATACACAAATCTGGTATAACAAACTTGTTGGTTAGGTCCTGTTGAGTTTGTAGTAATGAAAGCCGACTTTGGGTTTTTCTTACAAAAATAGAAAGTAGTGATCTGGCCAGGGTTGTAGTCGAGTCCCTGCAAGTCCGTTCACAAGTCCCTTCATAAAGGCAGTCACAAGTAACTGGATGAACAATGACAAAAGAATGCTTTTGTCAAAGCTGATTTGAATAGCTTGTGGTTTGAATTGGAACTGAAGAACTTGTGATGGACTTGCGGGGACTTACAGGGACTTGCAGGGACTTGTGATGGACTCGACTATATCCCTGGATCTGGATCTGGATTTGCCACTTTTGGATACAAATTCCAATCAATGCTCTCCTACACTCAACACTGAAAAAAATATGTTTAAACAAAATATGGTAAATGGTGAGCGAATGTCAAACAAAAATCCTTTACATGAAAAGTGCTGGATTAGATTAGGGTCAAACAAAATAAACTTGAATTATTTCAACTTTAGGCAGTTAGCTTCATAGCCTTTCATGCAATTTTTACCAGTTCGCGCCTGGGTTCAGACCGATATCAGTGGGAAGCACGCTGGTGACCGATATTTCTGGCCTGGGTTGTGACGTGTTTTTCCGTCATCCGTTTTGAATCACGGTCAAAACTTTGCGTGTATACACTTCATCCGACGCGAACTTGTTAAACCAAAACAAAAATCATGCATAATCAGTATAGAAATCATTTTTGAAAACAAAAAGTGTTTCAGTTGAGTTTATTAACTCTACTAGAAAAAAAAAGGAATGTTTGAAAGCATACGTCATGATTGGGCAAACACAGTTTGGGAGGAATGTCGCGAATAGTATAATGTAGCAATGATTGCTGTGACCATTTATTTTTATTTTGACTTTGGTGCAATTTTTTTTAGGCCTTTTCACACTAGACAAATCACGGGGTTTGACGCAGAATTTGACACAGGGTTAAAAACATGCAGCGTTTCACACTTAAACAAATGTCAACCCTGCGTCAACCCAATGTGTGTTGAACTCAACCCTTCCCCAGACCAGGGTTGAGATTTCCAACCTGGGTTAAAACTCTCGCCCTGGATTCAAAATAGTAGTAACTGATTGAAAAAAGCTCAGTTTGCATGAAGCCATTGTGAAACAATATGTGGTTAAACAAAGGGTTGAACAATCCAAAACTCAACACAGGGCAGCAGCAGGTTGGCCTAGGGTTAAGTTCAGCCCAGGATCGAGAGGCTGTAGTGAACCAACTCGACAAGAACACTTGATCTTCAGATTTACCCACTAGTAAAATGAATCTGCCCAATTTGTGGTGTTTTGTTTGTGTGTTTTTTGTGAATTGGAAAGCAGAATAACATTGCCTTGTCACTTCGTCATACCCGTCACTGGATCCTGAAAAAGATGTAGCTGGGAAAAGAGTAGGGCTGAAATGCAAAGAGGAAAACAGGACGTCGAGAAATAAACACCAAGATCACATGGAGCTTAGAAAAGGGAAAACTCAGTAAATCTATGGATTAAAAGTTAGCTTTTGAAGAGAGTGAACTGTATATATTATGTACATATATGTACATAAATATCTGAGAAATACCAAGTTATGGACAAACAACTTGTGGAAGTTCGTCTAGTGTTGGTATTTCGATCCCAACTAGAAATTTCCAAAAAACAACAACTAATTCTCTGGCTAGTTAAATAGAGGCCTCTCTTTAGAATTTTGGCTTAACCCTAATTACCCCCTAGGCTCTTGCGATAGAAGCATACCAAACCTAACAAACTCAAACTGCACACAGTAATTATTGGTTCGCTGTACGTACGGAACCTAACCGTACTAAACCTGCCAAACTCCAACTGTTGAAGTTTGATCGACTTGGTACAGATGGGTCAATCCATGTTTAGTGTTCAGGATTAGGGCTGTGATGACTGGGCATTGGTTCTGTGTGGCTACGTTTGAGTGGGGAGACACAGTTAACCAGAAACTGTGCTGTGACCAGCCTGAGCTCACCCACGAATAAATGCCTGTGCATTCCCCCAAACTCCAACATTTTTACAAGTCTCATGCCTTTTTCTGCCCTGAACCTCATAGAATTCAACAGACACTTAATTCTGTTGGGGTGGAAGTACATTTTTTTTACCTTGTCAGGTTGAGGAAGAAAGGCATTACATTGTCTTGGTAACACCTGTCAATCTCTCCCAGACATGTTCGCAATGTCTCTTCAGTTGTAGTGTCTTTTGGAACTCCCTGGATTAGTGAAGATTGGCAAGGAGAGACATCAAGTAATAATTTAAAAGGATGGTGACGGTATACTACAGATTAGTGTGAAAAAAAATTATATTTTTTACAGATCCGTACATTAATATTAATACAGATTGTCAGCTGAAAACCAGGCGAGTCCATGAGGATGAAGTTATTGTTTAGCAGCCAATATTTTGAAATTGTCAGGTAAAATGTAAATAACACGAGCCAATCCTTTTGGGGTTGATGTCTCATTCAATAATTGTATTGCGAGAAAGAATTTAGTAATCTGTTTTCGGGACAAAAGCATAGTTGGGTAACAGATATTAAAATTCATTGAAGAAAAAATATATATAAGAGAAACTTTTTAACTATAACAAAATGAACTCACCCATCTAAGGTCACAATCGACAAGATGGAGTCTCCTTTTCTCACACCAAACACGTAGATCGGGAAACACCTTTAACGAAGAATATATATTTGAAACCTATTTTATCCCAATTTTTGAATTTTAAATGCCATTTTCTCAAGAATCAGTTTTAAAAAGATAAGTTACTGGTCTATATTTCCATTACTGAACCCAGTACCCCTTAATGTTGCATACCATTGGAAAGGTCTTGTTCTGCAGAATCCAGATATATAAATATCTAAATTTTTAAGAAGTCTGACTTTACTCTCATTCTGTAGGAACAGATCACATAAATTTGAAAGCAAGTACACATTTGTTTACAGTTATAAAATGTAAAGAAGAAAAACAAATACTTCTAGCCGTACCTCCTTGACTAATATTTCCCGCTCGGCGTGGAAGTCCCTGAACGTCGAGGACACAAAAATCCGGACAGTTTTCCATCCAAACCGTCGGATGACCAGGCTCTTGTCCTTGTTTTGTTGGATGTCGATGGTCCGACTGACCTGGTCCCACATTGTGTTGATGTCAGACTGGTAGCTGACGGCCGCGTTGGACGATCCGCATCCCATGGTGCCTTTGGTGAACTAACTGGAGAGAAACGCAAAAATCAAAGCCAGTGTTACTTTAAAATTCACCGCAAGATTAGCCCCATAAAATGTGGCTCAAATACTAGACTTCCTTCGTATTGTGAGCCACAGTGGCCATATGTAAAAATGGTGGAAGGTCACAAAAACATTTAGGTGCTATGGCATAGCGCCACCAATGGCAGCTTTAGTCGTGCATAACGAGCATGCGTCATCTACCTTTTTGCTAGTTCACCATAGCTAGTTGTTTGGTTCTAGGCCCCCCCCCCCCTTTCCTCCCCCCCCCCCCCCCCCCCACAATTTTGGCATCCTTCAAGTTCCACCTTTTCCCCCAATTTTCGCGGTCGGCATGACGTCACAAAGGGGCGAGCCATCCATATAGCAACACGTGTTTTCCTTCATCCATGGTTAAACCATAGCAGTTAAATTTTCCCCCATGCGGTAAGTACACAAACAATGGGAAGATAAACAAGGTTACTGGATGCCCGACAGAGAGAATATATACGTTTGTTAATGTTGTCCTTCAGTCATTTATTATTTGGCAGGGTGCATCGCATACAAAAAAGTCATACAATTACAAATATAATTTAACAAAAATAAAAATAATCTTATTCAATCAAACAACCAGAGAACATCTTATCTGGGCACAGACCTGCAGGATCACTTAAAAAGCGAACTCAATCACTATCGAGTAGCTCTTCTGATAATAGACATGTACATAAAATAATATGTATAGAATAAGACAAACATAATTATTTATTTTTTATTAAAAAAATAACGCATGAATTATTTAATGAACATGGAACGTAAAAAAACATGTCGAAACTCGAAACATGGATCTGTACAGTAGGCTACTGTAGAAAATGTCGTGGTCGTTATAAGAGAAAAACAAACATAAATAATGCTAACTGTAATGTACGTGCTGGGCACTTCCTCAAATCAGTGGGAAAAGATCCAGTGGATTACACGTTCCGGATAAATGACTTTCTTTCGTTGCAACATCCAGTACGTCCACACGTACGTACGTAAACGTTGCTATGCCAATCACAAGTACAACAATGCTTATGAACAATGCTATGAAAAGTATTAGTCAGAGCCCATACAACATTTATATTTCTCTATTGTTCAAGAAGTATGGGTGTAAGACATAAAACCGCTCCTTTTTTTAACCATTAATTTTAAAGAGCGCCCTCATAAATTTCACTGATCGGCGAGCTAGAGGCGGGTCAGGGGTCAAGACGGAGCCGGAGAAAAACAAAAGTGGGTGTGTCTGCATCAACTTCCTGGAGACCCAAATGAAGAACTAGCCCAAAACTTGTTCTTTTTAGCAAGTAACACAAGTTGAAGTTAGGGACGCACTTGGATCGGAAATTAAATATCGCTTGTTAAACAAGAATAAGAACTAAGAGTGTGAGTTCGAATCCCGGCCGGGACACGTGTGTCCTTAAGCAAGGCAATTAAACCACTATTGCTTCGTCCTTCGGATGGGACGTAAAGTTGTAGGTCCCGTGTGTTGTATAATTTATAATGTGTGTATATATCTTTCCCATAATAACATTATAAAATTGTATAATGCACGTAAAAGAACCCAGAACACTTATCGCTAAGAGAAGGGGTTTGCCCCGGTGTTCCTGGCTGACACAGCCTCTGTCTACGGGTTTCTTCTGGCTTACGAGCTACAGTGCCTTGAGCGCTTTTGAAGGATCCTTGGTTTCATTACCAGAAAATAATAATAATAATAAGGAACTTGCAGCATTATTCATGTTTATGAAGTATGTGCTGTAAATTACCTTCTCATTTCTGATAAGAGCTTCAACACATATCTTTTTGAATGAGTAAAGTCCACAAAATCGTTATTAGTTTATTTTCTTAAGAATAGGCCAAGAAAGGGCGTACTGTAATGTTGCCACATCGGTGCATCTTATTAATATTTACACAAGCACAGCATTCCACGAGTTCTTGAACGACTTCGATTTTCAGTGGACTCTACCTTTTACCGATCAATTTCTCATGTTCGACAAAGTTCAGGGCGTGGCGGTACTGGTGTATAACGCCGCCACGTTCACGGGCATGACGGGTCTATAGCAGAACCTCTACCTATACCTCTGGAGACATTTAGTTAATATCCCGTAAAAAATCCTACAGTCATTTCAGAACTTTCTCCACCTTTTCCCTCACAATCACAGGATAAATTAGACGTCCAGGAGAATCACAGCAGGTCAGAATTGATCCTCATCCCAGCAAGTACTGTCTGTGGTATGAAGTCATGACAGATGGTAGAATTCCGATTCGATGTTGAGCCATGGTGCGGGTGAGAAAGAAGCTTCTCTGCCGTCTCTTGATGGCCCTTCTTCTGGTCCTAGGAGCATTCATCCTGTTTCTGAGTGAGAAGGCCACAGGCATGAGATGCTCGAAGGAGGGCTCCCTGGCCATGCTGGAAAAGCTGGTAGGACGATCGTGTAACTCCAACCCTTAAGCTAAAAGCTCGTGGCATTCAGGGCTGTAGCCAGCCTATATAAGGAGATGGGCATTGGTACCATGACGTGGACCTTTTGTATGGATTAGCGTACACAAATAAAACATGTACATTTGCATTTTTGTATCCTTGTAGAGACATCGTGTTGTTTTCGTGTACAAAATAGTTCAAAAATTGGCAACTTTTTTCAAAATGCTCCTTTTTCAAACACAATAAATTTTCTGGGTTGAAATTTTGACCCAATATACCCTATATTATACCCTAACCCTAACCCACATCTTAACCCTAGTTTTTGAGTAATTTTGAGTTGATCCATATATCTATTTCCAGTGTGCGTTATATGCAGCCAGAAAAGTGAGCGGCAACTTTTGCCACAAGATCTGCAGCTCAGATTCCAGATCTTTCCAGTATGAGAGGTGCTTTAACCGACTCAACGGCAAGAAAGTCATGCAAGTCCGGCTGGACGGCAACCGGCTCATGCTTAAATCCCGCCACACCGAGTTTTCCGAGTACCGTCCGCTTTTTGCGGGCATTCTGGATGACACTGATGCCTCCAAATCTTCGCCTCTGCGCTTCATGACGCAGGAAGGGTTTACGACCTTTGTTGGAGACCACATCCAGGCGGCATTTGAAACCACGTCTGCACTCACTAAAGAAGAGCTGCTGCGCCGGGTATTACCTGAATCTGAACCCACCCTAGAGGACCTGACCAGCTTTCAGATGAACAGCCTCTGGTCGCTACTACAACAAGAAGAATACCTCTTCTTTACATTTTTCAAAGATCGCTCCTTCTTTCCTAAGATCTACGGTGCATGCGGGCATTTTTACGTCGAAGAGTACGTTCCCCCCGGTGCGGTTTTACAGCAATCTATGTCACACGGCGTCCGAGAACGATACAAATCAGCTGCCTGGCAACCACGTGCTGAAGCTGCCAGAGGTCTTCTGGATATCGTCAAGGCAACAGAAACGGACTTTCACGGGATTTTGCATCTTTGCGACATTAAGCCGGAGAATTTCGGCATAGTAGACTCTAAAGTTAAGGCCATCGACATTGATATTAGTTTCTTTGATAAAACAATGGAGAATTACCTTGAGCAGCCTAACTGCACGAAGCATGAAGACTGCGACTTCTTCGATTGCCACGGGGTCTGCAATTTGGACAAAAAGAAGTGTACGAAGAAGAGAAGAAACAACAACTTCCAGGTAATAACATAAATCTTGGCCCTTTTGGTTATACGAACTCACACTAGGAATGATGTGATTTGTCATTAAAATCAGTTTCTACAAATAAAAGTTTGTTTTTATTGTGCCGGTTATTATTTCAGTATCCTTGTTAGCCACACACACAAAAATGGGACTTGACTATAACATTGACATTTCCTTTCCTCCAGGCCATGTGCAAAGACATCTTCCTTCGGACACTGGGCAATTCCGGTCTGCTGCGTCACCCTCCACCGAGCATCGAGGAAGAGCTTAGCCAACTTCTCCAGCAGTGTGTGTCTCCAGATGAAGCCGAGAGAGTGGCCAAGGGTTCAACCACCGAGACATTTAAAAGATTGTACAGGCTCCTGTCGGACGGTAAAGTGCCGAGGTCTCTTGGTCTGAAGCATTGAATTCATGGTCTGCGGGCAATTTGGGAGGTTGTGGGTTCGAGTCCAGCCTGGGGTCACGGTGTGTGTGTGTTCCCTTGCTTCTCCCCACACAGGAGTAAATGGGTACATGTACATAAGTGGGGCATAGTTGGGGGAATTGCGCCAAATCTGCTTCGCACCGAAATGACTGCCTTGAGCTGTACGCCCTCCAGACCTGGGCCGAGATGGTATTGGCTGATACAATAATTTTTTTAGACTTTTTAAATCTCAGGGAAAGATATTAGTATAGAAAGATATGCAACATTTCAGATATTTTATAAATGTTCAGACTTTTTTCTTAATTGACAATCTTATTGCTTTCTGTGCCCTCCGTCCGCTTGACAACCATATAAGGAGAGGTTGAGCATGCAGCAACATTTCTTTTTTAATATATTTTTGATAACATCATTTTTATATTTACCATTGTCAAGTTCATTTTTGTTTTAGTTTACATTATTTTAAATACAAAATTTCAGCACATACAATGAAGAAAATTGGGCTGCAAATTTGTTTTATTGCACACAATTATTTTGTAACAATCAGTGTCGACAATGTATCAAAATAGATCACATCTTATTCATTAATTTAATTAACCGGGCAATTATTGCGACAAAATATAACGTTAACAATTTAATTAATTTTCTCCATCATTGCAGTTAAATTGAAAGGAATGATTCAATTTTAAGTAAGTTTATGAAGTAGTATTCAGTAAAATATATGCAGCAAACTTAGTATTTAATTGTTGTAGTGTCATCACGGAAACTTAGATGAGACACCCTAATTATGAACAATACGCTCAACACAAAGAATTCTAGAAATCCTACTTTCGATGAAAGATTCTACCACACTTTATGTCCAAAGATGAATATATTTTCAGTATTCGGACAGTTTATTTTGATGGTTTTAAGCAAGAGTAGACTTGGGGAATTCTTCAGTTGAACATTCTGAATTGGGATTAAAATCTTTTTTTTAGGTACATGTACCAGCATTTGCTAAAATTGTTAATTGTTTTAAATGAAAATATACAGAATGGAGTAGGATTATAAAGTTTACAATATTTTTAATAAATCCCTTTACGATTTCAGTTAATTGAACAACCTATTTGTTTTCTGTGGACTCCAATCTGAGTCCAATATTGCATCATATGGAGCAGAAATCTGGACGAAGCTGCTGATTGGCCAATTTAACTGCAATGTTTTTTGTAACATGGAAAGCGCCTGCTGATTGGACAGAATTGGGCTGTCGTGTTTTTGAAACATGGGTAACGGAAGATGCAATATCACGATTGAAAGCTTTTGCTGAATCGAGAATGTCGAGGTCGTTTGCATAATTAATCACCGAACCTGGTTAAAAAGAATTAACACTCGTCCAACAAGCAGATATTCCACAAACTACTCGCTCCCCTCCCCCCCCAAAAAAAACCCCACATTGTTGATCTATTACACGAGTAGACTTGTAATGAACTACAACACTGACTTAACTGAAAAACTAAGCACTACTATTGTCTAGAACTACAAATGGAATAACCTAAATTCAAAATAGCATCTAAATTTACAATTTCGGTCCAGAAAGTACATCGCAATACTGCTCATTCAAACGTCTTCAGATTATATACACACAAATGAAACATCTAATTGGAACACTAAGTTTCTACATCATTATATTACTCAATTGAGCAAACCAACAAAAATATCCTCAATTTAATATTATAAACTTTACAAACAATAACTTTCTTAAATTCACCTTTAAAAGTCATAACCAAAATATACACTTATCCTGCAAAATAGCTGTCTATATTACACAAGTTTATTCCCAAAATATTTGTTTACAAATACTTGTATTTCTCAGTCTTTGGTTTTAACAGTTTCACAAAAGTTTATAAAGGACCCATGTTGGGTGAATTTGTAGTAGGTTTAAAATTTCATTTCCGAGATAATCTGACAATGGGAAATTATAGTTAGTGACTGAATGTTGTATACAATTGTTGAAATGAATGAAATAATGTAGGTAAAATTATGTACAAACAATGACAGAATTGAGAAAAAAATTGAATGACACATGGAATTTAAGAATCAATTTTCTTGTAAATTTCAACATTAAAACTGCAATTTGACCATACGATTTTTGTTAATCACATCTTTATTCATATAATTATTTGTTCTTTCTAAAAATATATACAATTATATACTGTACCTGATTTCATAATTTATTTCATTCATAAAAAAACAAAAGCATACAAAATTTATAATAATTTGCATAAAATCATTTGACACATCATTTGGCAATTTATGAATACAGTTTTGATTGCAAATATTATCAATTGTTTAATTAGTACTGACAGTGACACACTTCATTTTCTCTTCTGTTTGATTTAAGAATTTACATATATAACATATCAGTCAAAATATCTCGGGAAACAACAGCTGGCAATTAAATCCACAATTGTTGAAATCATTTTTATATTAATTTCAATTGTTTCCACATCTTTGGCTAAAAACATCATGTGACGTTTGTAGTGGATCAGGGTGTGTGTGCAGGGGCACCCAACCTCCCCCTGCAGTGACAAAAATCATTTTTCACTTGAGATAGCCTTTCTATTCCCCGTTGATCCGCCTTTGAACTTGCTTGTTCATAAACCAATTTTTTACTTGATGTGATATGTACATGTAGTACATACATCACCCAATACCGTACTACTTGAGCGCAGTATGCAGTACTTTTACTACACTGCCTATGAGAATTGATTAGTATTATACAAATACAACATGGTTTGAGGAGAAGGAATTACTGGTCTCGAAGTGTAGGTCAGCTCGACGACTACTGGACCTCCCGAAGCGAAGCGGACTGAGGTAGTTGAGCTGACTTACACCGAGGGACCAGTAATTTTACCTATTTTCCAGAAATAAACCATGCTGTAATTGTTTAACTAGTGTCAAGAAAATGTGCAGTGTCAAGAAACTTGCAAGTTCCATGAAATTGATCTTGCGACACAATTACACGTTGTAACCCGAGTTGCGACTCATCGTAGTGTGTCGTGAAATCGGGTGCAGGGATCAGGACTGGCTGAATCCGCAGAACAAAAACCAAATCGAGTCTCTTGATCTTTGGCCATGACTGTACATCTATATGTACCCCTAGACAGCCTCTTGCTTAGGTAGATGTATGGGTACCGCGACGGATGCTGGGGTTAGTGGTGTGGCCTGGCTGACCTGCGCAGCGCTGGGGCTAGAGTTGACCGTCAGCTTGGTGTAGTTGTCTATGTGCGGTGTAGAGACCGCCGCAGCGGCCGCAGCGGCCGCAGCCGCGCTTGCCACAGCGGCTGTGAGGGAGTTGGGGGTGCCTGGGTGGCTGGTGTGACCGTTGGCTAGGTGCTCATTGGTACCCGGGGGGAGGTGGGTGCCGTGGGGACCAATGGGCGTCTGCTGCTGGGCGGGGTCGTTACTGGCACCTGAGAAACCAATGACAATTTATTTTTCAAATTAGTGGGTTTGTTTACACTCATGCGATTCCGGTAAGTTAAGGCACAAAAGGCAGGCAAGGTGTTCAATTTGTCTATGCCAGATATTTGCCCTTTTTCAGGTCAGTTTGATTCAGGTCAGTTGTTTTTCCTTCAACTTTTTCGTCTGGTCTGGTTGGGTCAGGTCAGGTCGAGTCGGATTTGAGCAGTTCAGATCAGTTTCTGTTCGGATTTGGGTTATATCCATAACGTTTCGAGTATTTTTGGGCCTGAACAACCCAACTCCATGCACAACAATAATAAAATATTTGAAGGATCCGGGAGGATTGTTACGTAAAGGTACCTGGACATCCTTTTGTGTTCTTTGAAGTTTAACACAGCTACTTGACTTTGAAACTGCTGCTACACTGTCCAACTGCTTTTGACCATAAAGAAATCGTTTGTTGACATCTTAAATTACTGTCAAGAAGCAGGCAGCCCCACACACACAAATGATGGTTTGGAAAGGGTAGTGACCACCTCGGTGGTTTCGGCTTGCGATTTAGTTTTGGGTTTCAGTTACAGTAGTTTATTGCCTTATCTAATGGAAACTGCAGGCATGCGGCAGAAAAGGGGTAGGGGAGTTTTAATGGAAGGTTCTGCTAATGTCTACCTCCCAGCAGCATCTCTTGCAGCAGATTGTCCACCTTGGCCACCCCAAACAGTCGGGCAAACTGTATCTGCTCAATCATCTGCCAGGTGATGCTCTGCAGAGGGGGGAAAAGCAGCAGGATCTCTCCAAACCGCCCCCTGGAATCGTACTGGCGGTCGTTGATGTAGTCCTCCAGGTGAATCTGTACCTGGTAGCGCAGGGCCTTGATCTTGTTGGAGTCGCTCAGACCCTTGGCATCTAAAAACCAGAAGTTCAGATCAAAGTTACGGGCCTGCTTATGAAGAAACCTGCATGGCAGGAGCTCAATTTTCATGATTCTGTTGCCCTAAATCTAATTGTTACCCGTTATCACAAAATGAGCTAAAAGTCAGATTTAGTTTTTTTAAGAATTGAGAAATTTATATTTCTGGATTCTGCATAACAAGAGCTTTTCTTGCACACAACATTAAGGGGTGCTAAGTTCACCAACATATTGAAGAGGTAAATCCGATTCTTGATAATTATTTTAAAATGTTGCGCAGCTACAACAGGTTATGTTAAAATCAATCGTAAGTTTATTGCGCAGCAAGTCCTACAAACGGCATAAACTATGCACGGTTTTGGTGAAATCGGCTGCCGCTTCGAAACCAGCCACCTACCAGGATCAAAGAAGACGATGGCCTTCATGCAAGCAAACTCCTGCTCATCCAGTCCCACTTCCCTCATGGGCTTGACCAGCTCGTCCAGGACGCGGCTGGCAACCCGGTTGATGTCCATCTGGTCCGGGCAGTGACGGGGCAAGATGGTGTCCGGACCCATGATGAGGTAATCCTTGTAAGGAAGGGAGCGTTGGGCAGCGCCTAGGACTAGATGCTCGCCTGCGTGGGCTCGTAAGAGGGCAACCTGGGAATAGGAGCAGATAAAGAAAATTTTCCTTTAAGACTTTTGACCAGTCTATAACAATTGATTCTCGGTTCGCAAGTGTCGCCTTTTCCCAGTCGATTCCTATGTTCCTAAAGTGCTATGTTGTGCAATTTTAAACGAACATCAAATCGCATGAGATGACCTTTGACCTCCGAGTTGTGAAGAACCCCTACCAAAAGATCCTCCATCCAAGTTATATAAAAATCCATCAAATTCTGCAGACAAAGCATTTGAAGCTGGCAATCTGAACAATGGCCTCTACTGACTCCTACATGACCTTTGGCCCAAGTTATCCGAAGAAGAATTGTGTCTTCACATTTGTCATCAAAATCCATGAAAGCATGTAGAAGTTACAAATTTTTTTTTTTTAACTCACACTGAAACCTTAACATACATAGGGATACGAAAATACAGAGATACGGACACACAGAGATACGGTCATATAAAATTTAGAACTGGAAAGTGCCCCAAAATCTTTGTATAGGCGACACAAAAAAAGCAGTTAAATATTTAAATAAACAGTTAAACCATACCTGGTCATCTAAGGGAAGCTCACAGAAGCTAGGAATGTACTTGGCCCACTCTACTAGGATCAGGAGCTGTTGTTTCATCGTCTCGCAGATGTCGTTCATATTAGCTATCTTCTTGGTGGCTAGGTTGGTGTCCGAGAGAGTCATTTGTGGAGAAATCTGTCCCATCAAGAAAAGGAACACAACAATCTCCGTCAGATGTGTATAATGAAAGAGATGACTTTATCGTCTACTTCCCTTAATATTTGTGCGGAAGTGGGCTAAGTATTACCTCTAAGGGCTATGTATTGCCTCTAGGGGCTATGTATTGCCTCTAAGGGCTATGTATTGCCTCTAAGGGCTATGTATTGCCTCTGAGGGCTATGAGTGATCCAAAGTGTCGAGTGATGAGGCCTGCAGCAGCACTGCTAAGGGAACCTGATTGATTTTATCCATCATGCAATACTGCTGTTATCATAAAGCCGTGTGTACTACACGCAAATCCAACATTGAACAAAACCAACCAGCTAATTTAAGTGGTTCCATTATATTACATGTATGTGTAAGAAGAGTGAGTGAGTGATGGATTCTGACGTGTTTGATGAACTAATGGACATGGTCCTCTAGCTCTTGAACAGTTTGCGCAGGATTTTTTTTAAATAGACCGAGCCCAGGCGCGGATTTCTATTTTACGAAACTCGATTCAAGATGAGTTTAGGCCGTATCAGTGAGAAGCACACCCATGATATTTCCGGCCTCGCTCGCTGCTGACAGATATTATCATCCTTGCTCGTGACAGGATTATCCGTCATACATGTTAAATCTATATATATGTCATCCAACGCGAACTGGTTAAGTAAAGGTACCTGGGGAATTAATAACTTTAAAAACTATTCACTACATTCTGGAAAAAATCTACACATACAAACCTCTTGCTGTGTAGTTGTAAGCTCATCAACCACACATTCTTAGCTTGTGCAAAACAGAAGTATGTGGCGATGATAATGATGATGATGATAGGTATGTCATTGAGATCGATAGTCTCGACGGATGATACAACATAATGGTGATGCGGCGAGTATAGCATGGAGATGTTGGAGATGTTGGAGATGATAACAGATGGTCAACACAAAATCAGGAAGAGAATATGACAAGATGATGCTTTTGAAACTGCATAAAAACAAAAATATGTTTATTTCACCTTGACTTCAGAGAAAAGTTCAAAAATGAAAGATATTAACTAGTGGTTTTGTCCGGACTGTAAGTGCAATTTGTAGAGACTTCAAATTGAGAGCTCTGTACAGGGTTGTTGGAAGAAGAAATGATACCAAGAACTCCCGATTCAGTCCAGTAGTTTTGATTCCAGTGCCATTTTCTGAGTGGAAGTTTAGGTCTTACTAAGATTATCGGACACGTGACCAAATAACCCCTGACCTAGCTTGGTTCACATAAATGGCGCTGGAATCAAAACTACTGAATCAAATTGGAAGTTCTTGGTATCATTTTTCTTCTAACAAAGTTTCCTTGACATACATATCAATGGTTTAGGTCCCTGGGTATTGGAAGAATGAGGTTCCAGTTGTTTTTTTACCACCCTGTACAATGCAAGATATTTGTTGCCTGAGAATTTTTTGTGATGAATTTAACCCTATGTCCTGTACTCTGTGTAATGTCCCTTCATTAACCTCTATACTGTTTTCTAGGTGCCTACATCATATCCCAGTTTAAGCACAATGTGAATATGCATCTTCTACATTTAACATACTCTTCTGTTTTAATTACACGTAACCTCGTACGTACCTGTCTAGATAATATTTCTGCATTGACCAATTGTCCTATTGATAGTGACGTCGTATTGAGGCTGTCTTCATAACTGGGTCTTCGCGTGCTGATCCTGTCCCGTTCATTCTGTACAGCTGTGGATCAAGATGTCAAGAAAAGATTCAAAAAATTGAAGAACTTATTAAGAATTATAAAAATTCATAATCTTAAGTACCGGTACATAGTTAAAGCCATTTTGGCCACATGGACGGAACTGGGCACAGGGTAAATTTGGTTCTTAAATTTGTAGATTTATTCATATTTATAATCTTTGACTACACGTGTTTTGAAGTTATACAAAATGTAGTATAAAATATGTGGAATAAAAGTGTTTTTAATGAAAAACGTTTGGCATATTTCATTTTCACGAAAACAAAATTCAAACCTTTGTGGGCCTAATTTTCCTCAGGATTTTACTATTTAGCATGTCCGAATGAAGTGCAACAAACAGTACTGTAAGGAGAATTGTATTCTCTTTCCTAACACCTGCAAAGCTGACATTTCAATGTCTGCCCAGTTTTGTCTCATTTTGCCACAGCACCTAACAAATTTAGTCCTTTAAATTTACAAAATTACAAAACCCAAGACACATATCCAATGTTAAATCAAGCTTCACAAGACTATTTTTTTAAATTCTCACACCACCGGTGAAGTTACACCCATTTTTTCATCACCTGAATGCTACGGTTTAATTTGTTTAAAAAATATTTCTTTAAATTTCTGCAAATTGAGTGTTTCTGTACTCACTACCTTCTTTTTTCATCCCGGCCCGGAAGCACTTCTTGAGACGACAGTATCGGCACTGGTTCCTCTTGTCCTTGTCCACCACACAGTTGCGACTGAAGCGGCACGTGTACTGGTGGTTCTTGCGCACGCTGCGACGAAAGAAACCCTTGCAGCCGTCGCAGCTGGCTGCCCCGTAGTGCTTGCCAGTGGCTCGGTCACCGCATATTGCACAGAGAGGCTGCGTGTTCATGTCAACATCTGCAGTGGGAGGATTAAAAAACAAAATCATTTAAAAAAATATATATAAAGATAATATATTTTATAAAAAAATATATTTTATATATTTTTGTTTTAACTAGTTCGAGCCGGGATTATTTTAACATCACCGAGCCGACGCACATGATTATTTTTTAACGAAACTCGATCTGAAGCAGGTTCAGGCCGCCAGTACCGGGAAGCACACCCACGCATTTCCGGCCTTGCTCGCTTCTGATAGACATTTCCGCCCTTGCTCGTGGCGTGTTTATGCGTCATCCGTTTTGAATCTGGGGAAAACTTTGCGTTTATATTGGTTATCCGGAGAGAACTGGTTAAGAAAATGTGATTTCGGCCCACATGTATACATCATGGAATGTCATCGTTTCAGGGATACATGTATACAGACTAACCTGTCAACAACAACAGGCCAAGTAAGGGCAGTAGAACTACAGTGTTTTTTCTCTTGTCTTCACAT
Source organism: Crossaster papposus (assembly GCA_037893245.1). Taxonomy (NCBI): domain Eukaryota; kingdom Metazoa; phylum Echinodermata; class Asteroidea; order Velatida; family Solasteridae; genus Crossaster; species Crossaster papposus. The sequence goes on along the minus strand of JBAIAA010000982.1, from coordinate 14,667 downwards.
GATGTCACAATAGAGAGGCACCACAGTTAATGATAATTTAACAATGAACTTTAGGGCGGGGTCACTAAATACTGATCGGATAACACTATACATGTATGTATAATAATAATAATAATACAGGTATTTATATAGCGCTTTTACCAAGATCAAAGCGCTATGTATGTATGTATGTAAGAACCTTGCTATCCTTGTGTGGACTTGGTAACAAAAGATGTCCACACTTAATTACACAAACCTTAAACCTTCTGTCAACACAAGGTTTCCCCTCTTGGATACAAAACGCTAGAGGTAAAACGGGTTAGGGTTACATATAGACAAATTGAAGAGGATTATCCTAGAGTATAACAGTCACAAATGTGGATTGAAAAAAACTTCATGGTGTGAGAAATATTAGTATTTGGTGAAATTTGATCGATGGTTCTTTAATTACACGAATACAAAAGATATCCACACAGAGATGGTAAAGGTTCGTATGTGCAGCACTGGTGTAACAATCTTGCACAAACCGAAGGATTTCCCAAAGTGTAATAAAACCTAAATGTCTTGCTGCAGTACCTATATGAATGCATCAATCACAAGCACACACGGTGAGCTTATTTCTGGGGAGAAACTTTTCACTACACAGTGATTGATTTTAAAAAAAGGGGGGGGGTGGGAGGTTGCAAATAAAAACAAACATTCTGCATGCATTCAACACTTGTGTCAATGGGTTGTTGTACTTACACGTCTGCGCTGCATTCATATTTCCGCCCGTCATGGAGGAACGATAATAAACAAATGAAATAACGACTCAATAAACACTGTATTTACTACGTACCGGTACGTACGTATGTTGTCCAAATATTACAGAGTAAAAACCAATCCGTGCAGCACTATTTCAGAAAACACCTACGTAGTCTGGCCATTTTGGTAACGCATATGGCAATGATACTGCCGATACTAGTACCAGTGTTTGCCTACCATGACCCGACCTCAGCCAGTTTCTACAGACTCGTTCACAAGGCTGCGACTGTGGGCAAAGCGGTTTGTACATATAGACATTTCATCTTGCTCTTTAAAGACGAGAGAAGGCTTGTCAATACTAATAGAACAAGTCGGGTTACTAGAGTCAGATAAACTACATTGTACACGCACCGGTATCTGATAGCAAGGGTTTGGTTTTGTTCGTTTGTTTTTTCGTTCTTTTGTAGCCAATACTGTAAATTTAATTTACATTAGCATAATGAGCCAGTCAAAATGTGGCCTTTGTAGGGTTTATATACCAAAATGAGCTAATTACAGTCTTCAATTGCAATTTTGCAGTACATTTGCACAGTGGGGGTAATTAGCTAGAATTGTTTTGCTTTAGATAAACCTTAATCTACAAGTTCTGTTTTACCTTTTTGTTTTGTCAAACAGCTTTAAAACCTGTTTTTCCCACCTATTGTATGTAAGTTGACTGTTAATTCACAGTACAACACAAATGCAGAATTTCTAAATGCCATCAAGAATCATGTTTTACAACTCCAAGTAAGTTCAATAAATGGTGATCTACTAGAATATTTCCGTTTATACTGAACTCAGTACCCTTAACGCTGTTGAAATGTTCTGCAGAATCTAGATTAAGAACAAGTATATTTAATTTCTAACAAGTTCTGAAATTAAGCTAAATGTAATTTTTCATTTACATGAATGTACACTATTTGATTGACTTTTTCTTTCCTTTACTTGCTATTTTGGGATAATCTGGAAATTTAGTGGAATCATTCTTTACCCAAAAACTATTTACTCATCAAGTTTCGTTTAAATACATGTATCTCCAGTAATTTTTCCATAATGACAAAATTGACCACCAGATAGACATACAGGAGTGAATACGCAATCAGAGATAGCTAGGCCGAGGTAATCACCCAATATTCCTTGTAAAAGTAATTATATGCCCAGTGTTTATTTCCTCTACAGATGGAGATTAATGTTTAATAACTTCTTGCAATCATTACAGTGCTGACTACAGAATATTCATTATTTTCCCGACAGAAAACGACAGCTGTTGTGACCATGTCAGACATGTAAGCCATTTTTTCTTCTTTATTTTTCTTCTTTATTCTGCATATATCTCTCCTTCTGTAGTACCGGTAGAATATTGAGAAGGCAATATCAATGGTTTATCATCTGAATATCTAAATTCAATAAACAGCTATAAGTTTCCTTTTTAGTTTAGTTCGCCTGTATAAATTTGCGGCTTTGTCAACTGTCTCTTTGCAGTTATTGCATTTAAAAATATATATATATATTCAGCATTTTAGAATGAATGCGAAAACCAACAACCCACCAAAACGGGAAAAACAAAGCATTTCAGCTTCCAAATTTCAACAAGATCGGTAAATTTGTAGCAAATAATGCCAATTTTTTGAGAAAAAAAATGATCGTCATCTTAGATTTGGCAGCCATCTTTGATGTCAAAAATATCATAAAATTTAAAAAATCTTAATTCATCACTTTGTTTTTTTTACCATCTTGTAGAACGGCAGATTTGTGGATTTTTTTCACCCCAAAGTTACCCTTATTCTAGGCAGAATGAGGGATTTTCTTCGCTGTTATCGCTCGGCTTTACCATTTCTCGTTTTCTTGACACAAAGGATTATTCAAGTTTTTTCTTACATCAATAAGGAAACACATTTTAAACCGGTGAAGCGTCTCAGGCCAAAACCCCAAACATAAATCACAAGCCTCTAAATAGAAATTTCCTGCAACACCCCTTTTTGCTCAGAGTGATAAGGATTTAGGGGCCAGTGCGAATATTGCAAACCTAGTATCTGAAATTTTGTTAACCGGATAAGCTAAGTACCAGATAAGCCCAGGTATGAATTGCCACCCAAAACAAAAAGCGACTCTGACGCACAAACAAGCAACTTGAGGTAGATAAGTTTGCTGATAAGGCTTCATCCTGGGCACTGACGAGTCCCATTACCATTGTGTGTTCTCTGCCGTTTTGTTTGCGAGGAACTTTTTCTTCTCTTTTCTCATTTGCACTGGTAGAAAAAAAATTGTTTGCACACCAAACTAAAAGTAACCATGCGAGGGGCCGAGACCCCCAAAAAACTGGGTGACAGAAGAGGGCCATTTAAAACTCCCGTGACAGCTTCTCATAAAAGTAGAATGTCCTCAAGATTTGGTGGCCAGATAAGGCCGGGTACAAAAAAAAACTAAAAAAATCCCCATCATGTGATGTTTGTCAGGAAAAGCGGAACAAAGCCAGAACAAAAATTCTGATCAAATATGCTTAGCACTTAGTGGCATTTTGCAACGCCTAAATGCTATCTGTAGCCAGTCTAAGTTAACTACTATTATTATTTTCATTTGTTTGCAGGTTGAAAGAGTGTTCTAACTTTTAACAGACAAAAATGAAACAAACAAAAAACTGTGCATGTACACGCTACATCACTATTCACATTAGCATCTTAAGAATCAGAAACAATGCTTTTCAAACCCAAAATTAATTTTAGGAAGTTAGTATTTATTGCCTCAAATCAAATGAAATCAATTGGTTTTGTTTACATTCTCCCATGGAAAAATAATTCCATGGAAAATAATACAAAATAATGGAAAATAAGTCAGAAACCAAAGGAGAAAGCCTGTACATAACACTGAATCACCATTTGTGAACAACAAACACAGCAAAATACCGTTGCCTTTATAACTCCTCTACATTTGTATGAAACTGTCAAGTACTGCAGGAGCAAAAGTCCAAATTTGTGTCAATTATTTTTCAGGTGACAACAAAACTAGGCCAACATGCCGAGTTTGTGCTGTATTGTGTTTCTGTTTAAGGACTGAACTGGACAAATTTCAAAGTGCATCATCTGTGAAAGAGGAAAATCCTCAGTCATAGTCCAGCTTTTTGTAAAACCTTTTTCTAAACAAGTAACACTAGTAGCAGAACAGCAAGGATTTCCCCCGTGAGGACTACGCATGCTGTTTGATCAGAGTTCAAGATGGCGGGTGTTATAGTCCAACAGTTTGTCCAACACCACTGTAAAGCCTGGTTTTCATATCGATGTTAAGCTTACACAGACTATGCATACTGCGCAGACGGTCTGCGGAACCGTCGGGAAAATTGCACTGGGTACAACTTTGCGTTGTCGGCGACCCTTCCACATGAAATGGTATTATGTCGTCCGTGGTGCAGTTTATGCAGTTAGGTCCTGTTTGGGTTTCACTTTACGTTTCTTTACGTCGATATAAAAAGCTTTACACTCCATCACAATTTGTACACCCATAGTGTTAGAACCCTTCATAGGGTGTCAATGGCATGAACAAGATGTTTGTTTCAATCATACACAGTGTATGACTTCACGTCACACATCACTGCATTTCACGCTGCAGGGCTCTAAGGCAAACATCACGGACAACACCAGTCAGTTTTTCATAAAAAATCTGTTACAACTAACAAATTCTTCCTGGTAGTTGCACGTGCGCAAGCAAACAAAAATTCTGTGTCACGTTTTCCCATTTACCATGCACCAATTATTTGTTAACATTTTTTACAGAAATCAATGCAATGTGAATTTTTCATGTTTATTTATGCTGGCCTGAACCCTATTGGGATCGAGGTTCGTGACTGGGTCCAGTCAATGTCAAAATAATCCCGGCGAGAACTGGTTAATAGCTAAGTATACCTGGTATATGTGCACGACGACCGCTTCATTAGGGATGATGACACCACACAGACCTCTGGCAAAGTTAAATCTTTCTGTCAATGCAACCGCTGCATCAGCCTAAATCAACACTTTTACTCATTACTGGCTAGGCGTATGATTATGACATAATTTTGGTCTGGGTGAAGAGGGCAAAGTGACAACTTTTTTTAATCGCCAAAAGAAATAGACCGTTGACTCTCATAAATGGAGTCCGTCACAACATAGACTATGCCCTTTTAATCCCAGCAGTCCACAATTATAAGTAATATGGGACGGTGTAATTATTAAATAAGGGAGTCCCCACACTATAGTCTAAAGGGCAGTTATGAACAGTCATAAGTTCAACCGTCAATCGCTACGGACAGGCTCACAAACGAAGATTTTCAGTGGTCAACATGTGCATTGTAGACAGCAATTTACCGGTGTCATATGAATATCGGACTCCTATAAAGTCTGGATTCCTTAACCCCATTATTGGTATAAACTCACTCACGGGTTTGACCAGTTCGCGCCGGAGGACGTATCCACGCAAAGTTTTTCCCAGATTCAAAACGGATGACGCATAAACACGTTACGAGCAAAGCCGGAAATCTCTGTCAGCAGCGAGCAAGGCCGGGAATGGATGGGTGTGCTTCCCGGTACCATCGGCCTGAACCCGCCTCGGATCAAGTTTTGTTAAAAATAATCCCGCGCCTCGGCTCAGTGATGTTAAAAAAAAAAATTGTGTCAAGTGTCCAAAATAGGTTTGTCGGAAATGAGAACCACAGAATAAACTGCACATCAATTCATCTTTTTCTGCCAAACGGCCAGATAAATAACATTGTTCAACTAGCGTATTATGCCCGTGGATATCAAGGTTCATTTCAAAGGAGCAATCTGCCAAACCATCAGCATTTCCCCGTCCTCGGCCCTGATCCATGAATTAACTGATCCACAAACAGTCTGCAGTTTGGACTGAGAGCAAAGTGTCCATTATTATTATTACAGAGGACATGCTCGGAATGTCGTTGACTCAACTGGTCAGTCAAAACACAGACTCTGACCAGCTTAATCCTTGGAAACACTGGTCAAAATCTAACTTTAGTCCCAACAAAAACCCAATTGGGATCAAAGTCACAAAGCAGCCAGCATAAATGGCAAAGTTCAGTCAACAGTAGTTTCCCGATTTACCTGCAAGTAGAATCTCTTTCTGTTCTATCGATTCACCCTGTAAAACAAATCCTAGATCCACCCACTTTTAAAATGATATTTCATACACCTAGGGATTAGGGTCAACAATAGCTGGTATGCTGGATGTTGTCAAACAGCTTAAGGGGATTTTTGGCGGGAACTCCAGCCAGATTCTGATGCCTGTTATGCTTCAGAAACATTCAACTGTTTGATATGAACCTATTTGCTTTCATTTCTACATGCATTTGCATAAAATTATTGGAAATTGTAGGCAAAGACAAAGACGAAACAACTTTCAAAGAGTACAAGTAACAGATTTATTCAAAACCCAAAATGCCACAAAAACTGGGGGGGGGGGGGGGGGGGGGGGTTTAGAGGGAAAATGGTTAGTGAGGAAAACACACAGAATCAGGTAGGGCCTGAAAACCAGTCTGTGGTCCAGGGCAGGAATCGAACCTGGGCCACAATGGTGGAAGGTGAGGAGGGCAGTTTGAATGTGATTTTATGATGATAACATAGCTTTCGAACTATCCAAAATACTTTTCAATAATCAACAAATAAAGCTTTGGGTAAAAAAATGCATTTGTATGTACCAGCAAATTGAAGCTAGTAAACCATTTTTAGAAGGATAGCTGCTAGATAACAAATTATTGTCGTACATTTACATTTACATACATGGTTGCAAAACCTACATTTACTGCACAATAACCCAAAAGATAATTGTGTGTGGAACAGTGCTAAAAAAAAAACTAAAAAAAATACACAAGAGCAGCAGAACAATTGTGAATAGTTAACGACTAACTAGCGAGAACCAATGGGGCAAACACAGGCCAAACATGAGATTGTGTGCTTGTTGTGCGCGCAGGCAAATTAGTGCTCTGGCCCCCCCACTCATTTATCATGGTGTGCAATTATTGACCGAGCAGACAGCCAGTGCAGCGAAGATAGCACAGGGTGAAGATACTTTACTCGATGTTTGTGCTCGTTTTTTTTCTTCTGATTCTCCTGATTCTCTCTCTGTTATTTCCCCCGACAAGTGTGGGCTGAACTTTTTATTTTATTTTGGGGTTTGCTTTTGAGTCGGTCCGATAGCCAGACTGGCGCCTGATTATTTAGGGGCGTGTTCTTTGTTTGCGGGAAGGGGGGGGGGGGGGGAGAGAGATGTGTGGTCTGCTTTAGAAGCTGGAAGGTTCGGCTACAGCTACTGAGACAGATGAACACTTGGAAAACATCTTCTGATTGGATGCTGAGTGGAATGAGCGTACTCAAAACTACCCACAAACGGTTTATTTTATTTTAGTTTTAGTTATTTCTGTATATGCGCCGACACCTCAGCGCTTGCATGCAGAATTGCAAAAGGTCACTAATTTTTTAGACTCAAGTTGAGTCAAGTCATTTTTAGTGAGTAAGTGTATAATTGAGTTTAGTCGAGTCGAGTCGAGTCGAGTCAAATATTTAGCTCGAGTCAATTCGAGTGGAATATTTGAACATATATAATAAATAAGCAAATAAATAAGTTCAGTCAAAAACAGGTATGGTTAATGACAGCCAACCACACTAAAACAAGAAAAGTTATAAAGCTTTCATGTACAAAAGTTAAAAAAACAATACCATAAAAACCCGTACTTCTGTCTTTGTTGAGGATGAATCTCATAACCTAATTACACTCTTTGAAGACGGGGTTTATTGCCAGGATCCATTGAAATGCTTGAAGTTGAGGACACTGGCGCTTGCGACAGACTTAATTATCTTTGCAAATGATTTCAGTTCAGATCGCTCACAAACACGCCGACTATGTATGTTAGTGGGTTTTCAGATCAAGGGCTGTGGGACACATACTTCTCACGCCAGAACTTCTACGCAATGAGTTGATGAAAAGTGGAGATGTGGAAATACATGTACGCAGACAAGCGTGAATGGTGCTTCAATTTATTTTGCGTGTTTCCATACAATTGTCCCTCTCCCAACTAATATTAGTGCACGGTGGATCTTCTTGAAATTTAGATTTCTCGAGAAGAGAACAAATGAGGAATAAACAGGTCACGCACTACTTGAGAACATTTGTTTGTTGAAGTTTGTGGATATTTGGGCCTTGGAGAAAAAGCTTAATGTATGTTTATGATTGATCACTGAAAAGGGGCTCATCAAAACAGAGAATCTTTTCTTTCTTTAATTTTTTACTTTACTAGCGGCTGCTTGAGAATTTGATAAATTACTGCCAGAAAAGAACATAAAGGTACTCTTGGCCCTAGGGTGGTGATCAAGGAGTGGTACCAGTACCGCAGCCTAAATCACGGCCCTACGAACAATCAGCTCGAATCGGTGATAAATTGTAATGTGAATTAGCTAGAGCCCGCTGGCCACTGGTAGACCCTTAAAGGTTATGATGCGCATCGTTGTGGGAGCGAGTGCATTTCGACGCAACCCCTCTCTGCGGATGTGCAGGCGCCAGTCCTAGCCAGCTGCCACTCACTCGCGTCTGCCCGCGGTAATGCGTTTTTGATGTGGCGGCGATGCAAAAAGAGATCCCCCAAATAGAGCAGAACGATTAATTTCAGAGCGCGGATTAATCAAGAAAATTTCGGTTTTGGGGTTTTTGGGGTGAGGATATTGGCGGCGAGATTCAGGTTTTTAAAAATATTTATACAACTGAGGAAATCCATCTATTAGGAACTTCCTACTAATTGGTATTCACTTGTCAAACTCCTGCACTTCAGAAGAGACCGCTATTCCAGTCCAGTAGGTGATTCGGTCGAGGAAAAACTGGGATACCAATAAAGACTGTGATGTATTCGGCAGAACTCGCATGTAAAAAAAAAAGAGTACGACAAATTGAAGAACTCCTCAAACTCTGAATTAGTATTTGATAAAGTTTTGGAAATTAGTTTTCCAAATAATGCTTGGCTATATAGTATATAGAGCCATTCATTGAATGCTTGAAAGCGTGTTTTGCAACATCAATGTAAAAAAAGACAGAAGGTCTACATAAATAGTGCACCATAAATGTACAATTCCAAGAATCAAAAAAATGTAATAATTTTTTTTTTTTAATTAAAAAATAATGGCAATTTACAGTTTTGAAAAAAATACTCTTTTAAAAAAAAACTAAGAAGTAATTCATTATGTTAAATGTGAAACATTTTCACAAGTTATGATGTATTAAACGCCCTAGACATTAATTTAGGGTACAGTACACAGTACCACAAAATACTACTCAATTCTCATGGGCAAGTGCAGTAAGAGTACTGCATAATTCAGTTTACGCAAGTAGTATTTTGTAGTATTGGGTGATGTTGGGGTTAAAGGAAGGTAAAACATACATAAAAAAACAAAATACAGTACTATTTCCTCATTAAAAAATTTATGAAAACGCATCAACCAAATTGTTATTACCTACATGTATGTAGACCATTTGCGGTTTGTGCATTTCTTTCGTTTGAAGTGCAGCAAAGGTGCTCTAAATTCTAAAGAAAGTTAATTGACAACTATAAACCTGATGAAGTTTTATCTGTGTGAATGCTGTATATTCCAAGAAGACAATATTCTAGGATGTCGATTTTGATTCAACCGAGGGGTAACAGGCTTACGCACACAAATCACAGAATGAAAAACTACTATAATGAAATTTCTTTAGACACCTCTTTGGAAATGACCTCCTTTCATTGTTTCCTTCTAAACGACAGCATGCCACAGAAGTAATAATTTTAGAGTTAAGTGTCATTAATATCTTTGAAACAAGTAAGCTTTTCAACCAAAATGTTGTTGGTTAATGTTTGGATAGCTGTAAAAGTACATTAATACTTTACCTTAAAGTTACACAACAAAACAATATTTCTGACAGAGAGCTCTTTTTTTTATACTTTGTACAGGCAAATTGAATCTGGGATTATTACAAATTTCCAAAGTCCTCTCTTGTCTGAAGTGACTCTTCTTATGTAGTAGATCTCATTCGACTTTGTCACACTACATCCCATCATATTGATTTTTTTTTCCATGTTAAGCTTTAGTTTTCATGTCAAAGCTTGAACACAAAAATTCCACCCTGAGTTTGGTCGTTCATACAAACTGTTGAGGACGAGCACTTCGATGGAGAATGGAAACAAAATATATCGGTCGGCCCAAACCAAACCACGAGTAGCTCCCAGATCAAGGTGCAAAGACCAACGCTGTAATTTTTCAGGCCGATGTTTCCCATGTATTCATTCAGTCTGTCTGCCGGCTGGATGAGATTCCCAAGGCCGGCTGCCGCGCTCGCTTGCTCGCTCGATGCCCGCCGTTCTAAAGTCTAAATTTCAACCCTTCGCTCGGTCGCGGCTACCGCTGTGTACTATAAACCCACGTAGATTGTACTGTTTGTACTCATTTATCTAAGGAGCGGAATCTGGTAAGAGGCAGTTAATTTTTTGCTGCTGGTTCTATAACAAAATACCGGTCGGTTTTTGCTCTGTCTTTGAAAGGAAGATGTTAATTGGAAGAGGAATGAAATTGGTAATTCTGGGGCATGTGTGCATGCATGAGCACTGGTGGAAAATAGATCTTTTAGTAAGGTAAGTCATTCAAAAGCAATAAGTGAGATTCGTTTGTGTGTGCATTGTTGCTTCAAGAATATGCATGTATAAATTATGTACCTAATTTACACACATTTTGTTCAAATATTTTTGCCCAGAGATAATAAGCTACAACCCCAAAACAGATACAATTTATACAAAGTGTTTAGTACATTATATGACTAACAAAATAACACAAGGAAGAAGAAATATTTTTAGGCCATTGCAATATACAATTTTTAGTTAACCAGTTCGCGCCGGAGGACTTATACACACGCAAAGTTTTCCCCAGATTCAAAACGAATGACGCAAAAACACGTCACGAGCAAGGCCGGAAATGTCTGTCAGCAGCGAGCAAGGCCGGAAATGCGTAGGTGTGCTTCCCGATACCATCGGCCTGAACCCGCCTCGGACCGAGTTTCGTTAAAAATAACCCTGCGCCTCGGCCTAGTGATGTTAAAATAATCCTGGCGCGAACTCGTTAAGTGAAGGGTTAAACTATGTATTTCTTCCTGTAATGGATAACAGGGTTTTGCTCCTAACGTTTGGATATAATGGGGTTTACTCTATCTAAGCTCCTTTTTTCACTAATTTTGTGGTTTATTTGTGTATTTTTGTTCAAGTCAGACAAACTAGGGAAACAGATAACTACATGTAGTCTTCTGGCCCTTTACTCAATCATTCAATACAATTTCTACATTTTTACACCAGAATGTCATATATGTAATAAGCTGAATCCTCCGGCAACAATGTTGAGTCAGTGTTTTCAACAAACAAACCCGAAAACAGGGATTGGAAACAGACACAAATTGATAATTTATAATTCATAATTGTAGGCATCGAGCAAAATGATTGCGCTAGATATCCTGTAATTGTTCCGAAAAATTTAATTTTTCGGACGGCGATTTCGGACGGCGCTTGCGGAAAAAACAAGAACAACATAAGAACAACTGCCAGACGCCATTTTGTATGCTTTTCTTAGCATCTATGATTGTAAAACTTCGAAAGGTCAGTTAAACGAAAAAACAACCCCCCAAATCCACCCATTCATGATCATTCAAGCAATGGTGTTTTTCATCCCTTCAAATGTTTAATTTGGTAAATTTTGATCCAAACAGTGATTTGAGGAACTTTAGATATTTGTGGGGACTTTATACTTGCACATATACTTGCCTATTAATCCCATTACAGGCACCCCACCATAATGGCAGAGACATTTCCATAACCACGCTGTGAATTTCTGCAGTTTTTCAGACAGTGAACGAACGAACGAACGAACGAACGGAAACTGTATTACATTGTAAAAACCTACCTGGGCTGCCCGACAAACTTTGATGACGGCCACATCTGAACATTGGCCTTTTCTTCCGTTCCACCTTGTGGATACTGGAATGCGTCCCCCATATCTGCAGTGGAGAATAAACCCGCCAGCGTGAATGTTAAGTCGGTCGGGGGAACTCAAAACCCCACTTTTCTCAAACACACTGTGAAATCACTAATCGTTAATGTTTGATAGTCTCTTAAACCGATGCTTTGCGACCCGCTAAAAGGCACATTAGGTCCGATATGAAAACGAAGCCTTTATGCTGTAAACGACTGTTACACCTTTCCTGCAAGTACTTCGATGGTTAAAAAAAAACACCTTTAAAAAAAAAAAACTTATCTCCGTTGAATCAAGTACCTGGTGGTCCTGCAAGTTACCTTTTCTTTCTTTTGTGTAACCTTTGAAGGCACCTTATGCAAATTACATCGACTACTGAAATTTCTACAACCCGGCGTGGAAAAATAAATCGTCCCACGTTTAAAAAAAAAAATGTAGCAGCAAGCAGGCAAGTATGAATATTATCGCTGCAGGGTATCTGATAAGAAAACAAAACAAAACTAAACGAGGGTTTTAGACGAGATGGTTCGACCATTTTTGGTCGTGGGGGTGGCGTTCGTTGTCAAGAAGAAATACACAAAAAATGTACTGCCGGAGATATCGGCAAACTGCAGGAATATTAATAAGTTAATATGTTGATGTGATTGGTTTGTGTACACATCTACTATTCCACAGAAGCTAGATAGGTCAGATATGATAAGTTAGTGTAAATTCATGCAGACTTGCTGTTGGAAATTTGGAGACAATTGTTCAAAAAAAAAATGTGTTTAAATGTTGAGGTCGCGGATGTAAATACATGTACATGAGCATTTGCAACACAACCATGACAATAGGACACTGTGTTTGAAAAAAACCAAATTGTTCAAAATTAGGTTTCCAATTAAACACTAACATCTGACTCTACAACAACAAAAATGTGTAAAACAAATTCAAGAAAAGCATAAAAATACACAATAATATGTGGTCACAATAAGAGAATAAACATGCTGGCTGGTTTTAAAGGAATTATACCGTGCTTTTGCTGTATTTTTCAAAGTAAAAATATTGTAAAAATTGGTGACGCTTAAGGTTTTTTGCATTCACAGATGCTGAAAACAAACGAAGAGAACAAAAAAATGACTGCTCATGTAGTCTGGTTCCTTGACTTCCTTAGCTTGCATCCGGGACGGTTATTGCAAATAAGGTGCCGTGATTTCCCAAGATGCTTGAGACTGTTATTCGCTTACAGTCGTGTAAGTGAATACAGGTAAAATGTACAATTGAGTAGTTTTGTATATAAGTTTCACATAAAGTACAAAGAAAAAGGGGCTCGATTTCAAACTCGATAATAATTCTGAAATTTTTTTGATAATTACACAGCTTTGTATCCTTGAAATATAAATATCTTTATAAATATCATTTGTCTTTGTTAACAATGCTTGTGTTGGTTTTCTAGAGTATCCCTGACTACAGGAAAAAGGAATTTGTTTTAAACCTAAACACCTACTTTTTGGACGATCTGATTGGAACAGAGTACTTTATATTTACCTGACAAGTCTGAATTAGGTTTGAATTCCCAAGGGCTGACCAGATCGTTGAAGTTTGAGGTAAATGCTGCTTGCTTGGAGATTGTGCCTATCAGTGATCATGTGTGTGTGTACCCCACACTACCAACAAAATATAACCCGATTCAATAAACAGTACATTTCAACATGGACGATTCGGTCGGCGGCTTTGTTGACTGGGGGGGGGGGGGGGGGGGATTGACTCTAGTGGGTTAGGGAACAATTTGAGGCCGACATGCTCACGGCACACGCTCTGTTGACAGAGGAATTGTAGCGCCGTTGATTCATCCACTGTGGGGCCGGACAGTAAAGATTCGCAACACCAGTTAACTGGTTACTGCAGAGTGACGGTGGTGCCATGATGTCGCCCAGCCAAAGAGAAGAGGGCAGAGAAAACTCTCTCTCTAGAAATAATAGTTTGTGCCCAGCCAGCCTGTACATCTATGCTACAATGTTGGTTGCACTTTTTCGGGTAATTGCCGAGGCTGTAATAGTTGCAGATATATGCTGGCAGAGGGCACACATACTCAACTGCATTCGCCTATTTGACTGAAGGAGGGAGCATAAAATAGGAGAAATTGCACATATATATGCGAAGTAGTTGCTCCTTATAGGATCCTTAGCCGGAATCATGCTGGGTGATTTAGAGTCTCTTATAGCACACTGCCAACGTCGGTATGAGCCGTCAAACACAAATATTTTCTGATATTATCAAGACATTATCGGAATATGCAGCATGCAAAACATGAAAGCGTATGCGTGTGTAGAAGCGCAAATCCCCAAGTGCATGGGAAAAATATTTGCAAGAATGTAGTAACTTGGTTGGGGTTAGTTTTATTTTTGTATTATTAAGTGGGTGGAGTTGAGAAAAAAAGACTTGTTGGGCTTGGCACATCAAAGTAGTGCACAGCACTGAAGTGGTTTTAATAATCAATATAAATCAACTTTAATGTGCAACATAAATTAGGAAAAAAATTACCAACACGTTTCTGACGGGCATCGTAATTCTTTTTTTGTGCAAATGTGCGAGTGTATTAACTCAGAACAAATGAATCATTTCTCAGAGCACACTTAAAAGTTTCAGCTTTTCAAAATATGTGAATGTACTGGTACAATGTATGTACTTTGCAACATCGGTGTTTACTACTACCAGCTATCGGACGACCCTCTTCCAAATCAATACGAGGTTTTCAAAGAAAGGTTATTCAACAAAGGGTTTTACTGAGGCAAAGTGCCACGTGGTGGTTTATTATTAGGCAAAGTGCAACATGGCAAAAATGACATCAGTGGTTGGAGCGAGGTTATAGGCAGGGTTAAGTGATATCACCGCAAAACAACACAAGATC